>JAUBNY010000070.1:323997-348324 GCA_032275445.1 Crypturellus soui | reverse complement strand
ACCAGGGCCAGGTACGTCACTAGCTACGTGGAGTCGTCCTTGGCATTGGCTGTTTTGCACGTGAGGTGTTGTGAATGCTCACGCAGAAGCTGCCGTCTCCCGAAGATGGCTCTTTGGAAAGAGCCAGCGCTCTGGAGCTGGCACCCCAGGGACTGCCAGGCTCTCAGGGTTGTCCCGAGCGGGTGTGTTCATGATGGCACTGCTGCAGAAATGACTCAGCTGCAGGTCCATCTTCCCATCGCCTCAGCAGCTGAGCAAGATCTCAGAAGGAACAACTCTTGAAAATATTGCGTAAAACATCCTGGTTCATTTTTTAAGCTTTGAAAGCTTATAACTAGTTGTACTGCACTCACTTGGTCTAGTTCAATAAAAATTTAGCCCACATTAATTATTTTAAAAATAAAGGAATAGTACTGGTTCACACCAAAACTGTTTAGAAACAGATGAAAAAAATCCACTTGTCTGTCTGTATTTATCAGCAGCTGTACATATATATGTACATATATATACGTACATGCATATATGTACATATATACACACACACCTAGAAGAAAAGCAGCCTGGATGCAAACATGAGCTGCTTACAACAGACTGAATTTTGTAATGATGTATGTGTTTGTGTACGTAATTGCTACTTCTACAGCAGCACTCGGATAAAGCGTACAAGTGCGTGCAAGCTTGGATCAAAGCACAAGTGACCAGAACTTGCAAAATGCCCTGCCTTGGGCGCAGCCCTTTGCTGGGCTGTGGACAGGCTCTCTCCTTGCAGACCCCGGGAAGTGCAAGCTGCAGTCACAAGGCTGGGAGGCAGAAATTAGTGACAAGTTCTGTCTTACTAACTGGAAATGCTTTGGCCATCCTAATTGTATGTCTTGATCAGTGCACATGAACGTAAGATCCTGCATGCCAGACCCAGCTCAGCATCTTTGGAGCTCAGTGTTTAATCTGAGAGTGACTAAAAACTCCTGGGAAGCCTGGGGAGGAATGTCAGAGTAGATTTATCATAAATTGCGTTAATCACAAATCTCTTCCAATACCTTTTTTTGATACCCCAATTCTGAGAAATATATCAAGAAAAAAAAAATCTCAGGTGATTTCATTAGGTCTGTTTATACTGAGAGGTATTAACAAGCAAGAGGAAAGAGCAACATAGATCGATTGCGCTAAATAAATTAGGATAAAATAAACATCTTGATTGTCATAGCAGTGTGGCTTTGGGGAGTTGTCTGAAAATTAGTTGATACCATCCCTCTTTTTCCTGTAAACATTATTTTGTCAAAAAAACCCTTGCACACGTCTCTCAATTCTGGGGTGGGGGGGAACTCGGTGTAGAGATTCTTATTTTCTGAAATGTTCCGGGTTTTATTTCAATATTGTCATCTCAATATTTACTTTCTCTTATGTGAATTTTTACAAGATATAGAATAAAAAAGCAAAAGTAAAAATTAGAACCAAACTTATGACCAAGTCAAAACACAATGTCAACATTTTCATTACTCTGGTCACTTTTATTTACTTTTATTTTGCATTTTTTCCTGCTTTTATTATATATAGGAAATAAGTTATTATTAAGATAGCTGAGCACCAACTAATAGAGCTAACTCTGGGAAAAATTCCCTTATCTTCATAGAATTGGATCTGTGGCCACTGTGGCTTAGAAAAGGGGCCAGATACTTTTTGGTGGTTGCAGACCAGGGAGCAGAATGGGCAGGAGCTGATTATCCAAAGCACATAGCTTTCCTTCTAGCTTTGCTTTCTGTGTTTTTGTGTGTGAAAACTAACCAATAAAATTCTCCACAAAAATAAAGGGGAAAAAAAAAAAAAAAAGAAAAAGATCTAATATTAGGAAAGAAAGAAAGTATATAAATTGTTTGGGGAAATGTGAATATGTAATGTGCCTTATAGCTCTGCGAGAGCTAAAAAGAGTTTTCTTGAAACATTTTGGGGATTAACTGAACTACTTCGCCCAAGGCATCATTTAAGTTACTTTCTTATTTAACACAATTTGTATTATTATTTGCATACGAAATCCTGCTCTGCAACTATTTCTAGTGTAATACCACTGAAGTCCGTGAGCTTACACCAGGGATAAATTTGCTTTCGTCCTTTTTTTTATCCCCTCACTTTATTTGTTTGCCTTGGAAACCAGAATTACCCACAATTAGTTATCTATCGGTTCTAGAAATCTGGCAGCACTTGGCGAACGCATTAGAAGCCGATCACACGACTTCCTGCGCGTGTTTATACCTGTCAACCCAAAGCAGCCCAACAGCCCTCGCTGTTTCGGTTGATGCTTCCAGATAAAATGAGCTGCCCTGTAAACCGGCTGAGTTAAAGCTAAGTAGTAGCATGTGCAAGTTAATATCTAATTTCTCCACTTGTGGAACTACCATTAACTCAGGTCTCGGATTGCTTATGGTAAAAAGAGGCTTTGCACCCTGTGTTGGGCTGCAGCAGGAAAGGCTTGTGGCTTTTGGAAGCTGAGGCATTTGCTCTATGTTGTGTCAATTTCTGTCTTTCTGCCCCAAACTAGGGTGTGTTTTTTAACAGAAAAAGAAAGGCTATTGGTCTCCAAGTCTACCTATGATGAGCCATGCTCAAAATTGCTAAGATGTCATTACACCCATCTGTCATCAAGTCTAAAGATATTTTAAGATATGCTTAATCCCCTAGAAGAAAGGGACTCTATAGGATCAGACCAGTGTTCTGTATAGCACTGATGATTTTCAAATTATAGCTGATAAAGATATAGATTTAAATTACATTAAAATACATATATTTATGTTTTTATTTCTAATAACAAACTCTCACATTTTGATGTCTTCTGGCCAGCTGTGCTTAAACTGAATCTTCAGGGAGTCAGGACTCTTCACAAGAGTCCTGACCTAAAATCAAATTTCAATCTTAAAGCAGTAAAAATTCATGTAACCTCACCGAGGCCAAGGGATTTGGGCCTCTGGGTTTATACCCTTCAGTGTAACAAACATATATATATAAAATTCCAATTAGGATATTGTTTTATTATTTTCTCTCTGAGAACGTGATGGAAATGTTTTTTCTCGTTTGTATTAAAATCATTCTACTGTTTGCATATCTTCAGTAAGGAGTGCATTAGATTTTGAACAGAAATACATTTTTTCAATGAAAACTGAACTTCAGATTTTTTTAAGAATTCCACTTACATGAAGGCTTTTTTTTTTTTTCCTTTAGAAAAAGTGTTCTGATGGAAATTTTCTGACCTGCTCTAAACCTGACTCATATTTCAACCAAACAAGACACTGCTCAGCAGATGTTCAGGAAGGAGCAAGCCAGTAAGAAACCTAAATGACACATACATTCCCATGTGGTCACACTTGAGGTTCCTGGTGCCATAAACAGGAAGGATGGGACAGTCACTGAGGTAATATGTGAGCCATGAGAGTAATCAATTTTTTTGTTAATATGAATTTATTTTTATTCAGCCACCCACCTAGGTTTTTTTGTTGTTGTTAAAGGAGGAAGAAAAAATCCTCAAATTCATTTTGGACCAAACACAACACTATTATTTTTGATTCTGAAGGAAGCCTCTGTGTGTGTCCCTTACAAGACCTGTTGTGAAGGCTGGCTCCCGTTTAAATGGAAAATGAACATTTTAAATTCTGGGAAATGTTAAACTTATAAAGACTGCAACATGGTTAAAACTATTTATGAAGCTTGAGTTGAATGCTGGAAAGGTTTTGAAGGTGGGGGAGGAGGGTCTGAAACTTTTTATCAGCAAATGAGCTGTCTGTGTGAGAAAAATCCTAATCTCAGGAAGACTTGGAAATCCCTCTTGGGAGAAGGCTCCTTCTGGGACCTGGGCGAGTCACTTAAGCAAGATCATCACAGGTATCCGGCTCCCAGAAAAGCTCTTCTTGCAGCACTCAGCTGTGTCAATGTATTAATTCTGCAATTATATCGTTGGATAAATATGTTAAGGACCAGATGGATTACTGCATATCCCTAAATCTAAAGAGCAAGGCCCTAATCGAGTACAGCGCTGTCTTCACTGCAACCAGTAAATGCGAAACACAATTTTATTTCCATGCTGAAAAGTGCCACTCTTTCTTTGCCAAAAGCATAGAATTTCCACAGGAATACTGAAATTTCTTCTTTTTCTGCACCAGGACTAGTTTGCCTGTTACTGTTCATACGCAAGAGCCAGAGACGCCCGCCAGGCATCGCTTCACCCTCCTCTCCTCCATCCCCCAGCTTACAGGAGCGCGAGGGGCCGCGCTGTGCTCCGGCGCCGTGGCCTGGCTTGCTCTCACAGCGTGGGCTTTCTGTGAACTAAAGCCAGTTCAAAGAAGGGAGAAGGAGGCGGCGAGGTGGTAGCTGCTGTAGGAGCTACTGCATAGCTGCTGGGTGCAGCTGCTTCTTCTCTCCTCCAAAGTGAATGAATCTATGTTTTAGATCTAACCGATTTCCCCGATGCCTGGTTTTCTTCTCTCGCTCTGCTGTTACTCCAGCTTTGCTCTTACCTGGTCGTTCCCACCTCTCCCTTTCATCTCTTCAGCTTTTCTCTTGGCCTTCCCTTAGAAAAACGTGCGGCTGACCCAGCGGAGCCGCTCGCGTGCGCCCTGCGCATTTGCTCGCGTACGCACCCGCTGCCACCAGCGCGCTCGGTGTGCTCCGTGCGCGCCGCCTGCCTCTATCTCCATCTGCCTCCCGCGCACACGCTGCCTCGCTCAGCTCTGCCCAAGCAACATCTGCTTATCGGGAGCTCTGATGCTGTGGTTAGTGAGTAAGTGCTCGTGTTTCCTTGCATCTCTGTCTGTCAAAGATATTTGAGCTAAAAAAAAAGAAAGAGAAATAATAATCTGTTGAGCTCTCATCTCTCTTTTTTTTTTCTCTCTCCTGAATGTCTAGCCCCAACTGGTGCAGGCAAACCTATAACTAGTGCTAAAAATAAGCCCTCCCCATGTTCTGGCTGAGCTCTAACTAAAATATAGATAACCTGTGCTTTGGGGACTGCCCCATTTTTCTCGATCCTGCCTAATCTTGGCTTTGGCTTGTTTGGCTCACTAGGTATTGCTGGCTGTCTGAAAAGCCCTCGGAAATGCACATGCATCACGTAGGGGTATCGCCACGGCAGTGCTTCAGCCCAGCGAGGGCAGCCCCCGCACCCAGTCCCCTGTCACTCCAGTGCTGCACGTAAACACATTAGCTGCTCGTTCCAGGCAGAGCTCGCCGCTTACAAATCCACACTGCTTTTGCTAGCATAATCACGCTTTTTATTTATTTATTGGTGCCATGTATGGCTCTGTCGCTATTTCTGCGTTGTGCAGTGCTGTTCTGTGCCCTGGCACCCACTTAGAGAAACGAGCAGATCATTATTTGCTTCTGATTAGTACAGTGTGTTTGAGTGGCATGCTGGAGGCAAAAATTTAAAATGCATCAAAATGCAAATATGCCCCCACTGACCTCTGAAAAACTGTGCCATGTTACAGAGTGCTTTCAAAGAAAGCTAGCAAGGAGAAGGCAGGAGATTACAAGTTTGCAGAGGTTTCTGGTTTTAAAAAGGAATTAATAGAGGATGGCTCCTTAGAGGTTGTGTTGTGAGTTATGCAAAAAGCCCTTTCCCCTTTCAAGGGGAAGTGGAGGGGCCAGATAGCTCTGCCCACCTTGCGTATCGCTTGGCTTGCCTTGCTAGAAGAGTCATTCATGTGAATGGGGTTGCTTGTGGTGTGTACTTCTCAATCTGCCAAGATTCAAATATGTAGGCTAATAGATGGCAAAGGCCCAAAATAAGAGACACAGAAATTATTCATGATCCCTTCTTTCAGACTGAAAGCCTCCCTCTATACCCTCAGTTTAATGACTCTGCATTTCAGAGGTAAATAATTTTCACCAGGAAAAGTGAGACAGCGGAATTTGCTTGGAGAGTACGAGGTTAGGATTAATACAAGTGGCATCCCTTCAGCAATGTATGCCTGAGAAATGCATTGTGGAACAAGAGGTAATGTTACGTGAGTTATTTGAGCTAACTGCTCTTTCGCAGACACCAGTAGTGCTCTTCAACCAGAGAAGATTGCAGTGAGTCGTTGGGTTATTCTAGTACCAAAAAAAAAAAAAAAAAAAAAAAAAACCAAAAATGTAAGCTTCTGCCCTGGTCTTATCCTTATTCTCCAAAATCTCTTCCTGCAGATATTTGTGTGCCTGCAGCCATGACTTTCTCTAATCCTCTGATACAGATCTAAAAAGGAGGATGTCCTCAAAAGAAGTCTAAATGCTTTAAAATCTTTCACTCTAGCCAAGCAACTGTTGTGTGAACATGTTAATATTAGTTCAGCATTCAAATCGGCACTGCTCCTTTAATGAGGGAAGTCATTAGGGCAGCCTTTGATTAGTCACCTCGCTGCCTTGCGGTTGTTCAGTGTCTCTTGCTGTAACGAACACCACGCAGAGCATCGCTGCCGCTTCTCACCGCGCGTTGTTATTCACCTGGCAGACGGGTATCTCCTGTGGTAAACACAACAAATCAGCAAAAGGAAAGGGAGCACCAGTCAGGAAAAGACGGTGAGGCCATAGCTAGCATTCAAAAATCAAGCGGCAGGAGGGGAAGCCTGTGACACCTCTCCTTCCCCGTGCCACCATGGTTGTTGTGGCGTTGCTCGGCTAGGGTTGCTGGCTCTGGCTATTGCTTCATTGCACTTGGTCATAAAGAAAGTTGTCTAATGCTAATGACCGCGGTGCCCACCCTAATCATGCATTTGAAATATTAATAAAAATAATTTATGTCATGTGACTGCTTTTTAACTAGCTGCTTTCAGGACTTTAGATCAGGATTATAAAAGATGTGCATTTATAAATTATTAGCCTTGAGCACATAAGCACTGTATACTATGGGGAGCACTTTTGTAGCACTTTAAATTAATTTATTGTTATTCATTCCAGCTGTCTGTGATGTAAACCTTTGGCTATAAATTTGTACCATCATCCAACACACCATTAAACTAAAGTGGTGCCCGTGCTGGAGCATATAATAAAACATATGAATAAGATTTCTGTGGGGACACTTTTTTTTCAACTCTCTTCTCAGTTAATGACACAAGAAAAGTGAGATAACATAGTCACCCTGTAACTATGTGTTCATTAGAATATGTCTGGTGGGGAAGAGTTTTAAATTTGCACTTCTGTTGAATTCTGACTCAATGTTTTTCTTTACCAGATTGTTTCAATTCATATCCTATCTTAAGCAAAAGGCTTTGTCTGAATCCGTCATGAAGTCACCAGCTAAGGCTGCCAGAGGATTTTGCTGGACCTGAACTTTTCAGTGGTGGAAACAGCTCCTAAGCACTGAATTGCAGACCGACAAGAGCAGGGCACTTTGACCATCTTATCTCCTCAGCCGACAAGCATTCCTTCTGCTACACATCACCATGAGGGGAGCAAAACTTTTATCTGCACGACGAACACCATAACGTCTTAATCCATTTAACTGTATGGATACGCTTCATGCCAGCTCCTTGGGATACAGTTTCCCTATATTTTAAAGCAAGTTGTGGTCAAGCAGTGCTCTACCAAGCAGAGTTACAACCACCCATTGCTGCTCTTCTCCTCCCTGGTAGGTCTCCTCTTTCCCCTGTACCCCATGTTAGATGATGGTTATATTGTGGTTCCAGCATTGTGTAATGCTTGTTAATGCTTCTTGTCATTTCTGTGGTAGATGGCAGAGCAAACCTGTTTGAAGGAAGTTCTGACTCATCTTCCACGGATTTTTGGTAAGAATTCTGAGAATTTCTCAGATTTAGGTTTCTACTCCTGATATAAAATATAGCTATATGAGAACAGAGATCTAAACTTGAATGTCAGATTCTCATCTGAGATAATGTAGCCCAGCTCCTTTAATTTGTACCAGCTGTTCATATACCACAGGTTTTCAGATCTAGAGCTTGCTAAGTTATTCACCTAATAGCACGGGCCTTTCAAATTCAAATGAGAACAGAAAAGTGGTACCCATGAAGAATGTATTTTTGATTGTAACTAATTAATCTAAAGACTTGTTTGAGAAACTCCAATTCTCTTTTCTATGTATTTCCAAATCTATCCTAAATTTCTCAGTCTTTGATTTGGGATTTTCTCTAAATAATCTGCAGATAAAATATCTGAATATCTGAATATATGTGTAAATGAGTAACTGTCCTTTACACACAAAAATTAACATTTGACTATGGGACTGATAAAAAATACTGTCCCCCTGGAGAATTTTATTTTCATCCAAACGTCTACAAGTTAGGAATTCTATCTCAACTGTCTAAAGTTCTTGAAATATATTCAATACAAATTTCAAAAAGAAGCCTTTGGCTTTCACCAGAACTGAATTCTACTCTCTGAACTTAAGCTCTGGAAGCTTAAATCATGATGGTGCACTTGGATAAAGATTGGCACTTGAATGAAGTGTACCATGCCATAGATAATATATGAATTATATTTTTTAGTCTTATTTGCATCTGCAGCAAGACTTTCACGTGGATATCTGCATGACAACAGAAAAAATAATAGCGAGTGGAAGAAAAGACAGCAACAACCTGAACGGTATTTACATTCTTGGGGAAAAAAAAAAGGGTGAGAGATCAGATTTATCTACTCAAATTATCCTTGGCTCTGAACAGAACATAAATTGATACCAGCTTGTACTTTTATATCTCTTACAATTAAAGGAAAACACAATTATATGCTGATCTGTCTGATTTCAAAAGGTATTCTGGGTTGTGGCTGGATTATAAGAGCTAGCTAGCAAACAAGGAGTTAATCACAGTTGAGGGAGTTAGAGGTGATTAGGACAAGAGCTATAAATCAGCTGTCTGAGATGCAAAGACATGTTGATTACTTGGCTAGAGGGTCAGCTTTAGCTGTTGTCTTAGGTGCAAGTGTAAAGGCCTGGATAGTTGCAGCAATTGCTCAGTTTGAACTCTTCCTTCCTGGGAAGATTCTCCACTCATGTAGCTTGTTTGAGTGGAGACCTAATCCACTGTGTCCGTCTGTGGTGTTAGTCTTTACCAGTTATATTTACGTTCTATCCCCAGATACACGCAAGGAAGTTCCTGTTTTTATTGGTGCACTAAGATTTTAAATTTTCTTCTAATTTGTTTACTACAGAAGACGATGGTCATGGGGGAAAAACACTATTTAGAGCTCTCCTTTTTGTTAAATGGCTTATCAACTGCTGCTAGACATATTTCAATAATTGAAGGAGAACTAATGATATATTATCTATACAACTTATATGATCTCCAAAGAAGGAAGGGTGTTATGTTTCAATTGCAGCATCCAAATGACTTAGTTCAGTTCTCAGCTGTTCATGATTTTTTTCAGCTTTTTGTGCCTCAGTTTTCCTACTAGTTAAACAGAAAGAAAGTGCCTTTTTTTCCCCACTCTTACTTCAACTGTAATCTATGGGGAGTCATACTGCTATGCACTACATACTCCCTTAAGTTGCTCAAGTCCTCAGAAGTGTTTGAGTAAGAAGTGGTGCTTCTCTTCAGTCTCCACACAGGTGATGTCTGCTGATGTCGCTGGAGATGGCTGCCCTATTTTGTCTCCACTGTTTGGCAGGATGAAGCTTTTTATTTCAGTGACTCGACAAGCAGAGAAGAAGGACCCTGGCCCCAAGAACAGCAGCTCAACTAAGAGACTGGAGAGGACGGGTGGGCTCCGGCAGCAGAGGACAGCAGCAGGAAGCTGCGGCTGTGCTGCCGCAGTCTGGCACAGGCGGCTTCCAAGGCAGCTGTGCGAAAGGCTCCCTCCTCTCCCCTTCTCTCACACACGGAGGGGACCGTGGTGGTCGCTAGCCGAGCTCGTGGGCACCAGGTTAGTGCGCCCCGGAGGTGCCTGCTTGCAGCCGCGACTCTGCGCTGCAAGTGCTCACCCTGCACGTCAGCACCGTGCAGACATATGCTAGCTTTTGTGGCACTGTCAAAATACGCTTTCGAGCCCATTTCAGCAGCAAGCCTGGTTAGACTGCGTGCCAGGAAATGTTAATTACTGCGGTGCAATCTTCTGTTTTCTGTGGTGCAATAACAATAAATTTATACCATTTGAAAAACACTTGCACATTTTTATTAAAAATCAATAAAAGCAAGTCAATACAATGTAAAGCATACAATATCAAAATGAAAAGCTCTTGTTTTTATACTTGGGCGTCACTAATAAAATTTCACTGTTGATTCAGACAGCTTGTCTGCTCTAATCTAATGAGAAGCCATCATGTTTCTTTTCAGCATTTGGAAACAAATACATATGGCTGCCCAATACATGGCAGAAGAATGCAATAAGTTACCCTCAAGTGGCAAGTCGATGTGATGATGCAAACGCTGCTGTATTCGCTTCTCTGCATCTTGGCACCTGACAATTCATGGGATCCATTTTGAATTAGAATGGAGGTTAACTTTCATTTATCGTTATAATTAAGAAAAGAAAATAGTTCCAAAAGACTGATCCATTGTTTCATAATCTAATGCGGTAATTGAACAAGAACAAGGAATACAAGTGTATTCCTTTTTCTGTCATTGCTCCAAGTTTCAGAATGTATCAGCTTACAGTTTTGGCTTGACCTTCTAACAGTAGTAAACAAGAATGGAAAGGAATGGGGTAACTTTAATGTTGGGAACGCACTGATGTCATAACACTGGTGGTGGGTACATCACCAATTCCTTGCAATACTGTGAGTTCCTGTCTGAAGTATTTTATTATTCTTTTAATACTGAATTGATGGATGATCCTTTTAAATGTGTGAAATGATCTAGACATGAAAGTAGTTTTGCAAAGTTTATAGACAACTCTGATACCTCATGACAGTGGGCTGGGAGGACAAGTGTCATGGTTATAAAAATATATTGACTAATTTAAAAGGATAGAGAATTCATACAAAACAGACAGAAGCTCTTTTTCCTTTGCTACAGGGATGTTAGCAATAACGAAATAAAAAACTTTGAAATTAATTCACATTTTTTTCAAATGTGGGTACTGGATTGGATTGTCTCTGGAAAAGTGTCTCTGGCATGACAGTATGTTAGTAAGATACTGCAAAATGGAGGGACATGTGGACGGAGGGATCTGGACAGGCTGGATTGATGGGCTGAGGCCAACCACATGGGCCTGTACTTTGGTCACAACAACTCCGTGCATGGCTACAGGCTTGGGGCAGGGTGGCTGGAGAGCTGTGTGGCCGAAAAGTTGATAGTCGGTTGAACATGAGCCAGCAATGTGCTCAGGTGGCCATAAAGGCCACTGGCCTCCTGGCTCCTATCAGGAACAGTGTGGCCAGCGGGACTAGGGAAGTGATTGTCCCCCTGTACTCAGCGCTGGTGAGGCTGTACCTCAAATACTGTGTTCAGGTTTGGATCCCTCACTACAAGAAAGATGCTGAGGCCCTAGAGTGTGTCCAAAGAAGGGCAACGAGGCAGGTGAAGGGGCTGGAGCGCAGACCTTCGGAGGAGCGGCCGAGGGAGCTGGGGAGGTTCAGTCTGGAGAAGAGGAAGCTTAGTGCAGCCCTTATCGCTTTCTACAACTCCCCAAAAGGAGGTTGTAGTGAGCTGAGGGCTGGTCTCTTCTGCAGATTAACTACCAATAGGACAAGAGGAAATGGCCTCAAGTTGTGCCAGAGGAGGTTCAGGTTAAACATCAGGAAGAATTTCGACACAGAAAGAGTGGTAAAGCCTTGGAATAGGCTGCCCAGAGAAGTGGTGGAGTCGCAGACCCTGGCAGGGTTCAAGAAATGTGTAGACGAGGCACTTAGGGACATGGTTTGCCAGGCAGGGTGATGATGAGTTTATGGTTGGACTTGATAATCTTAAAGGCCCTTTCCAACCATAATGATTCTATGAAAAAGTTGTAAACTGTTTTCTGTATATGGCATGCTCATATGTGACAGCTTCCATGTTCTGCACAGGGAGTGGTGATGTGGCCACCATTTGGTTGTTGTGATGGATGAGATGGAGAATGGACGTAAAAATGTATGTCCATCATTCTCTCTGTGTGTGGCGTTATTTTTTTCTCATGTATATCCTATCTGGATGACCTTTACTTCATACATACTTCCTGATGCCTGAAGCTAGCACAAGCAGATGAAGGTAGGATACTTATTAACCTAATATAATTATTTTAGAAATGTATGTCCTGAAATGTGGGTCTTGAAATGTTATTAACTTCAGGTGTATTAGTGTAAATCTCACTGAGGTAAAAAGGGTGTGCTGTAGGGCACAGATAACTATCACCTAGGAAAGAAACAGAGAAACTGGAAGAGTAATTGATTACTCGTGGAATAACTTCTTTCAGAAACTACCACTTGATCCGTATCTGAAGTGTACAGGAGTGAGCTGTGTGTTAGCAATCTCCTCCCACTGCAGAATTGATGAGTTTCAATAGCACTGTAGCATTTTCAAATAGAAACAGATGTCCTCTTGGACGGCCTACAGCAGAAAATCAATAGTAGGTGAACCATAAGTAGTCCCTTACCTTCTGAGAGGGCTCTGCTGTGAGACCTGTGCACGAATGAGCTCCGCGTTAGGCTGAGCTCAGCTGAAGTAACATTACGACCATAATGTTTTTGTGACAGGCTTATCAAATTCGCACCATCTGGCTTACCTCAGGTAGACTGCACACTTTGCGTGATGCTCTTTACTTACCTGCCAAGGTACTGTGTGCTGTTTCCCATCTGGAGCTGAAGTAGGCTGCATTTCAGTTGTTAGCACATATTTGTATTACATATTTTACCTGAAAAAGTAAGGGTAGAAATGGGGGCGGGAGGGAGGGGGGGTAGAAACTATTCAAATACACGACCTACTCTAAAGAGTTTACTCTGTGTCCCTACGTGGAAAAGATCGGATAGGATAAGAGATGGGAGTGAAGTAGTGTTTCTACTTTTGTTCAGAAGTTTATATAGAATCAGACATAGAGCTGAGGTTTTCCAAATGTCATAATCACATAAACACCAAGGATGCTTTGGCATGGAAGATGCTCTACAGATTTTAATTATTTCCTGGATGCTACAGCACCATGCATGTGTGCAAGGGAGCTCTTCCAGATGATACCCTTTACTTTCTTTTAATGCATGTCAAATAATACATACAAAAATATTAGGAACAAGCCACCCCTATGGTTTTGATTGTGGTTAGCCTGACGGTTCTGGTTTGCTTTAAGTGGAAGCTGATGAACAATGGTTTGAAAGGAGAAAAGGAAAACGGCCCCAGCGCTGAGGTCAGTCAGCCACTTCCTATATCCAGCTGTTTCAGTTTATTTTTTTAATTAAGTTTGGCTTAAATTAATGATGACAGTTTAAAGAGAACTCTTTCACCTATTTAGCTTACTTTATATCTGAAGCCAAGTCCCTTCTGTCCAATTGCATTTTGTTACAAGATTTGCAGTTGGATTTCTCAAAGTCCCTGGTTTCTTCCCCACCTTATTTTTTCATTTTTTCTGCTCTGTCGTTGCCCTCTGCCCTTCTGTGCCCTTTCAAGGGAGGGCTAAAGCCATTGCTGCTGTGGTATGGAAACAAAGTGCCTCCTAATTGGTCATTAATACTGCTGGAGTGTGAGGATTGTTGGGAATTGCTAAATCAAGCCCAGTTACTCCACCTTCAGGGTCAGCTCCTCAGATGGTATAAATCAACTTTGCTTCCTGCTTTTCTAACAACTTGGTGTAGGCTTGCAGGGTAGAGAAGCGGGTTTGCAGTCTGCAGCCTGCTGATTCCCCACCAGCAGCAGATCCCACGTGGAGCAGAAGTATGCTTTCTGCTTCCATGCTGTGGTAATTTACATCCAGAAACCTGAGAATGAGTAGCTCTAGCAGTAACTGCTGTCATTGTCTGTGGTTTGGGTGGTGACAAGGGAGAAGCAGAAGTCTTGATTTCTTTTTTCAGAAAGAATGCAGCTAAAGGGGGACCTCCCCTGCCGCCTGCGATGCTACGTGCAGAGTCACAGTCATCTGCACGGGCTGAGTGGCCATTCTGAGCCCTCGGAGTATCCTGTCCTTCCCTGCAGCGAAGGAAAATGCCATCTGCTGTAGGGGTTTGGGCTCTGTTAATGTGGAGGTTTTTTGAATTCCTCATAACCATTAATTTTAAGCCTCTCCAAGTTTAGTTGCTTCTCCTAGAGCACAGAAGGGTTTTGTTTGTTTTGTTTTGTTAGATGGGGAGACCTTGCCTTGACATTTAAGGTAAGAGCTGATGACTTATAGCTAAAATAAGAAATGAGATGCCACTCCTTGTACCTCTTCACTCTTTTGCTAGGAAAAGAGTAAGAATCGCATCATCATTCATTACAGATACTAATGTGACTGCAGTGGCTGCGGTCTCCTGTAAATAGTAAAAGCTTAAGCATTCCTTAAACTAAGATGAACCTCATGGACTGAGTGATACTGAGTTTGGTGAGGTCTTTGACCATAATTTTGAGAAGGCTGTCAGAAACTAGCAAACTTGTGAGGTTATGATTGCTAATGAGTTAGGAAGGGTTGTGTTTCATCCTCTTCATTCTTTCCAGTAAAAGTGAGCCACTTATCCTGTTTAGGAACAGGATAATTAAAACAAACGAACAACAACAAAAAAAAACACCCACAGTCCTCTCCCCGGTCACAGTCCCTGGAAGAAACCAGCATGAGCCAGGAAGAACATCAGAGGATGCTCCACTGGGTCAGTCTCTCATGTCTTTGGGGCATGGCAAAAAAGTTACAACAATAAGAAATGTTTTATGATGTCTATTTATAAGAACTTTTTATATGTCTATATGACATAGTCTTACTGAAATGAGTATATGGTAGGTGCTAGCACAGAGATGCACTCTGCAACTGTCAGGTAAAATCTCCTGTAGCGATTTCTGGGTCGAAGTCAGCGAAGATAATAAATAGCTGTGAAGGTATCATTGTACAGAACAATTGCGATAAATGGTGAAGTGGCACAACCTGCAGCAATTTGATACTTTATATGTGTACAAGTTGTGGTCTACAAACAAAAGCAATTGAAAACAGTTCCCCTTCCCTGTCTGTCCTTCTTTAAAAGTACCTAAACAATCTAGTTTATTTTGGATGTGCCTTTTTTTTCTGCTTTATTGTCAATATATTTAACTTGGGTTTTAAACAAAACCAGAAATATTTAAGGAATGTAATCATATGTTGTTTTCTTTCAAGTAAATCTGTGGAACCTTTTTCACTGAGCTTTAGACAAATTCACAGTTAATTCTCATTGACATAAAACTGCACTTTTTAGTGCTCCTCTGTGATCAAAGTTCTTTATTCACTTGGAAGGAAAAATTCTCCAGCTATACTCCTGAGCCTTGTATAGGTGTTGGTCAACAGACATTAGCACTTTGTTCTAATTTTGCCTCTGAGACAAAACGTGTGTTCAGATTCTTCTTTTATTGGTAATGGCTATGGTGACTGTAGGCTTTGTTGTCCAGTTTAGTTGTGAAAACAGGATTGCAAGAGCTGTGTCCCTTTAGATATCAGTGGAATTTACTCCTCCCCTAGCGTTAGGCTCCAATCTAGTAAGATTTTATATACCTTCAGAATTCATGTTCTTGGCTGCATTTCCATCTCATGCTTAAAATACTTATGGAAGAGGGCATGGCGATGTGAGCTGTGCAACTGTCTCTGCCTGGCCTATTTCAAGGTAAAGTTTTTCAGAACTGACCCTGTCATTTTGCAGAGCTATAAACCTGCACAAAGCTCCTCCCCAAGTCAACTAGACCGGTCGCCTTATCCAAGCTTAATAGGTACTGAAATGCAACACCAATAAATACTCTTGTCTGATATTTAAAATCTAACTTTTCCTACTCTCTTTTTCTTGTTACTATGACAAAGATCACCAAGCTCTGGAGGCTGCAGGCTGGCCTTGACTTCTCTGAAAATTATTGCCCACTGTTGCCCTTCCCATTCCTCCAGGAGAAGTTACTAACCATGTAGCAGGGTTGGCAGAACAGGTCGGTTAGCGGCTCGTGGGCCATCACAGTTCACAGCACGGTCCAGCACTCATTGATTTCAGTTTATGCAAAGGTGCTGGGCTGTGAGCTGCAGCAGGAGGGTCTCTGGCTGTCAGAGTTGGAAAAGCTGCAGTTACCACCTCAGCAGGAACCTCTTTAGCCACCAAAGCCGAATCCAATTCAATCATGAGTCAGTGCCCTTAATTAACTCCCCTCTGTAAAGACCCAGTGCAATCATACTGATGTTGAATGATAAAAGTCCCAGATGAGAGTTTGATTGTGCTCTCAATATAAATAAAAAAGTAGTTAAAAAGCTAAAAACCAAATGGCTCTGTGAGGGGATGGAATGGGTCATTAATATATCACACTCAGAACACTTGCACGTGAACAACTTCACCCTTACAGCTTCTCAGGAGAAATGAGCTTACTAATGTGAGAGGATGGCTTGCCCCCACCTTTAAGGAAAAGACTGTACAGAAGTGTTTCGGTTCCACGTGCCCGCAGGAACGAGCATCTGTGCGGAAGGCCCCTGGCACAGCACTAGCGCGGTGCCTGCAGGAGCTGTGCTGGCCGCACGAGAGGCTGGCGCGTCCGAGGGCACGTAGGCAGACACAGCCCCTGTCCTCTCTCCCTGCAGCAGCGCTTGGAGCCATCTGCACGGGGTTCCTCTCCAAAGGGAGCCCCTTGCAAACAGCACGCACGGCTGCAGCGACAAGCGGAGGAACAGGGCCTAGCACGGAAGCAGGTTTACAGCCCAGAGGTGTGTTGGAGCAGCCCCACTGCTGTTGATTGCCCCTCAGAAAGAACTGCAACAGGACGACGTTTGTCTCGTACCCAGAAAATGCTGGAGTGTGTTAGCTTCTTTTCAGGCAAGTTAACAGCTATATTTGGGATCATCTGTGGCTCTTCCTTTTTTTTTTTTAAATTTCTTTTTTACAACAGCTTCGCCACAGCACTTTGGAATATTTGTCCTGGCAGGGGGTTTCTGTGGGGAAGAGCCTGGGAGGGAGCTGGGGAGGGAGTCCAGGCCTCACTGAACAGCTCCCCGGTCCTGGGTTTCACACAGCACAGTGGGATGCGTTTCAGTGAAAGTAAAGTAATTCTTCAAGTTCAAATTAGGCCATATTTAATCTTCTTTGGAAGTAGCAATGCAATGCAATGCAATGCAAAAAAAGAAAGAAAAAAAAAAAAGATGGTCCAGTTTTAAAGGGAAATTCAGCGGAAGTGGAGCCGGCATGCAGCTCTGGCAGGGCAAAGCATCCGTCCCCTCAGCGCAAGCGGGACAGAGAGCTACGACACCCATAAAATGAGAAGGTGCAGGCAGTATAAAGTCTAGATGAAATGTTTCCTTAGGCAAATCTCTCCCTTCCCATGGGAAGATAGAGGGGAACACGCTTGCAGGTGGCGATACCCTAGCCAGGACTCAGGGAAGAACCAGAAAACGAGCAGTCAGTCCCAGGGAGGATGCTGACTTGTTTAAAAAATAGGTTTAAGAGGAGCCAGTTGCAGCAAATCGTGTTGTAGATTTATTCAGCTGCAGAGGAGCTGGCACGCAGCAGGTGCCTTGGAGGGACAGAGCAGAGAAGCGGAGGAAAAACGAGGGAGCCTGCTGAAAGCAAGCGGGCAGCAAACCTCTGGAAGCTTCCAGCATGCAGCCTGCTGCATTAATGCTTTATGTCACTGCAGAACATTAAATGAGCACTTAAAAAGGTAATTAGCACCTTTTCATTGGACCAGAAATCAAAGGTGTAATTTACCAGAAGTCAGTGAACAATGTAAGGGATCTAATTTAATCACATTGCATAGCTTATTCAGGGTGAAAAATTAGAAGCCTATCTTTGTTGAATAGTTACACCTACAGCAAAGTCATTTTTGTTCCCCCTACAGGACAGTGTCACTGTAACCACAGCTGCAATTGGTGCAGACAGCAAGGTAGCATGGGGTTTTCTCACTATGTAAAGCAATAGCAGATATTCTTGCTATTTTACTGCATCATTATTACTGTTTCACAATAAAAGCAGAAGGTCTGCATCATGCAGAAAGAAATGCTCCTCCTATCTAGAGAAGGTGATATTTTATAGCCAAAAGCCTGAATCGCATTATATGTTTTTTGCTCTAAAGCTTCTGCATGGGATGCTAGGTTTGGAATTTTCCAAAACTCAGATAAATGGGGAGGAAAGTGAGGTTTTGTTTTAGCCTGTTGCAAAAGAAAGGTGTTCTTTCAATATTCAGATTTTGTTTTAGATTTCAAAATGTCCAATCCTGCCCTACGGTTTCAGAATGTGCGATTCAGCTTATTTCTATTCTTGGTATCAAATGGAGTGCTCAAAGGATCAATAAAAGGAAAAAAACACTATTAAAATTTAAGTACCGTATAAAGAAACTAAGCTTTAGCTCAGTTATTTTTCAAGCTATAGCTACAGCACAAGGCATGTTACCTTTATTGGAATTTCTTAACTAAAAATGTGAACTATATTTGAAAACCATTGTAAAATCAAGTTAGTGGCTGAGTAACAAAGCCACAGCACAACAAATCGTGTTCAGCATTACACCACCTAATGAGGGTTAAGCTTTATCCTTTGAGTATGGCTGTGCTTCCAAGATTTCTGTCTTTTTCTGCTAAATCTTCATGCGTGTTTCAGTGACAGCTTGGAGACCCCAGAGCACCTCAGTGAAATAGCTGGAATTCGACATTAAAGCTGCTAATTGCCCTGGCCCTTCACGACCATCTTCTGATAAACCTGTCCAGTTGCCCATCCCCTGGGCTTTGAAGGGCTGCCTTTGAGAGAGGCAGCTGGGCCTTGGTGGTGGTGTGGACACCAGCAGATAGCAAACATGGAGGCCTGGGATAAACACGTCAGGGAACAGTTTATCTTGGCTCCTACGTCACAGCTCTGGCACAAAGACATGACCTCACTTTTTACAGCCCTAGCCTCAGAATACACGTGTGCAGTATCCGTAGGGTACGGCAATTGCCTACACTGAAGTTTCAAACTCGCAACTTCAACACTATGTCTAATTTATCTAAGGATTAGCCCTTCAGGAAGTCTGGCCAACTGAGATTTGGACACAGCATAGTGAATAGTACAAACAAACTGTAATCAGTCCAAAAAAAGAATATTGAAAAAGCAGTAATGAACATGGATCTGAGAAAGATCCAGTTTACTTGAGGAAAATTCAACAGGCAAGGAGAGCATCTTTTTACTGCAAGTTATTCATTCAACTCAAATAATATATTACTGTGCTGCTAATTATTATATCTAATTATATATAGATTGTCCTAAGCACATTGGCAAGGGAAATATGTTGTAAAATGTAGGTTGGAATATTACTGTGCTATTGTTGAGTCAGCTCCTGGGACACGATGCATTAAATGTCTGTAGCTCTAACCAATTTCAATGTTTTTATGCTGTTTAACCACACTGTTGAGCAGTGTTCTCCTTGCTTGCTTGTTAAATTTAGCTTCCCTGCTCTCCAGTTGCAATTTGATACCGCCTAAAGAACCATCTTTCCCATTCTCACACTTTTCTTCCACCAGATGTTTATTTCCCCAATTGGCCGTATTTCTCTTAATTTTTTTTCTTTTTCCTTTTTTTTTTTTATCTAGACTTTAAGCATTGATCATTTCAAGTTTCATTTGCCTTGTACTGTAAACCTGGTGTCACTCCCTTGCAAACCCCCCTAATCCTGTGTTTGCTGCACACCCCGTGTCAGTGGATGTGATGTATTGCCACCCAACTTCTGTTTCATCAGTAAATAATATCCTGCAGACCATTTGATGCATTTGGACCTTGAGGATGAGTCGACATTAAGTAAATTGGGACATTAAGTCATGAGGAAAAGAAATTTGACTGTAAAGCATGGCGGGGAGAGCCCTAGAATGAATGGAAGAAATATTTTTTAGTGCGTCTACTCAGGAGTAGGTGACAGGAGTCTGACACAGCCACTGTGTTTCAGCATCCATGTAAAGTGTATTAATGGCCTTTTTTAAAAAAAGCAGTGATTAACTGTTAAAGTGAATTTTGCTAGATTTTTATTAATAGAATGGATAAAAAGGGTCCTAAATCATTGCATTTATTAATTTCTAGCCACTGATTTTTAAGGTAATACCCTTGAAACACCTCTAAAAGGCTTCAAAAAAATCTCTGAGTGAGTTTGAACCAATTACACAACAAATGACTTCAAATAGCAATTGTATAGTCCTGTTTCTTGGACCGTCAGTTTTGCAATGATCATGTGCAATGCTTGTTGAATGTATAAAATGTGCAGCACGCTGTGCTATGGGACAGCCTTACACCATGGATGGTGGGACAAGGGAGGATTCGGAGACCAAAGATATGACTAGTGCAAAGGATTCTTTCATATGAGCCTTTGTAGGTGATTAATAGGTTTATTTTTATAAACCATAGTCACAACTGTAATGACATATTGAAAGGTGATACAAAGCAGACAAGCAAATTGCAACACCATTGATGACTGCAGTCTTGAGGCACACGTAGAACAGAGGCCTAAACTATTATTAGAGAGGCAGGAAAACACCTCTGTTGCTATTTACTCAAGCCACCTAGATCTTGCATGCCACGACTGCTGTCTGTAGTGAGGAGCAGCATGATAAGAGAGAGAGAAAAATCCTGTTCAGCTTCAGCTTGTTTAGTCTGGCTCGTGTGCCGAAGCCCAAGGGAGCGCCACCGCGGCCTTGGAAGGCCTGTGTTGGGCTCCCCCGGCACGTGTCCTCTCTCGCTCTTAAAGGACTCTGATGCTCTTCTCTCTTGTCTCTGCTTCATACTAAAGTGTCTTGAAGTTCAAGCGCTCCATGGAAAAACGCTGATTGATTTCCAGTCACGTTTCTTAAATCAGGTTTCTGACAAATCCACTTCTTAATGGTAGGCTATGTTTCCCATTTTTACTTGTCTGTGGTGTTTCGGTTTTGCAGCACAGGGAACTACTATGTTTGCATGCAGAAGTTACCTTAGAAAAAATAAGTAGAGAACAAAAACAGGGCACCAGAGCCAAGAGAGGATGCCTGTGCTCTGTGAAGTACTGCAGCCAAGCACAACAGCAGCTGCCTCTAAAGATAGACGTGGATATTGAAATTTAAAGGTTCAATACACAGAAAACAAAGTTATGAAAATTATAAGCTTCAAACATCGCGTTTCTCTCTTTCCATTGCAAATAGTGCAACCACAGCAATCTGACTGCAGATCTGGTTGATACTTAAAAGTGTAGTTCAGTCACATAAACACAAAAGGCAAAAATCCCCCTCACCAAGAAAAAAAACAAGTTAAAATGATCTGCAGCCTGGTGCTTGAAGGTCGTTGTGAGCATTGCAGGTAGCGGTGGCCTAGGGTCTGGTCCTCTTGGCCTGAGGTCAGCCATCGCCTTGCGCGCAGCACAAGTTCTTCCCTGCAGTCCCTGGTCTGTGACCTGGCCCCTTGGCTCCGAGTCCTGGCAGAGCTCTCAAAGGGAGAGGACTCCGGGCAGAAGAGCATTTTGTTAAACCTCTTTGGTTCTTCATCATTTTAAGGGGAAAAAAAATCTTCAATGTGTTAAAATAAAAAAAAAAACAGTGTTTTGAGAAGGTTTAGCTAAAGAATCTCTGTCACTTAGAAGTTAAATATGTGTTGAAAGGGATTCTGGCAGCCTGCAGCACTTCTGTCCAAAACTTGCAGAATTCACCTGTTCAAATGCGAAGTTAGGACCTGTGCTGAGGGAGTGTAAATGCACTGGTATGTTTTCCTAGGCTGCCAGCAGAAGTTTGTGAACCTACATTCCAGGTGGCACCATGGAACATAGTGCTGTGTCTCGGTCAGGAAAAAAGGGAAGAAGAAAACAAAACAAGCAAAAGTTTGGGGTGAATTTGGATTTTTTTTCCTTAGAAGGGAAAGCCTTGCTAAGAGAAAACTTAAAGAGGTCATGGCTGAGCTCAGAAAATGTCTTGGTGATCCTCACCAGGGCCTAGCGCAGCCCCTGCCTTGGTGAGGTCAGCAGCAAGCTCCCTGTGTGTGAGGCAGTTCAGCCCGTCCTTTGCAGCCAAATAAAGCTTTGTGCGTTAGAGAACCAGAAGTGCTCAGCGTTGGCTTAATTCTAGCACCGATGTTGGAAATCTTGCATTGATTCCCATTTGATTTCGTTAATGTTTTATCAGGACGTGGCCGGGGCTCGCCTGGCAGCTCCACGTGTTCGTTGTCGGCTGTCCACAGGCAGGCGGGTGGGTGCTTTCTCGAGAGCACGACCCAAGCCTCATGGGGGTTCTTTTCTCTATACTATTCCCAGGACACCACGTCACCAACGTGATGTGAAATTATCAAGATATTCTCCTTGGTACCATGTCTCAAAATTTCAGCTAACTACAAAAATAGTGCTTCTGTGATTTTTTTTTTTCTCTAATGAAATATATTTTGGGGAAATAAGTTAAAGCCTAATAGAAATGCAATAGTAAGATGCGCACATTTGGAAATAAAATCAGTTGTTTGAAAACTTTAGTTTCATTGAAAAATCAGTTTCAGTTATATTATTGGATCAGAATGTTCTAGTCAGCAGTTTCAAAAACCATATTTGTTTCCTACCATTCAAAGTGAGGAATCCAAATGCTTTGCAAGAATGCTTTAACACTGACATGAAAGCTCACAGAGGAGACAAATTATCTTGAAATCACAGAATAACTTTTCCTTATCTTATCAGGCACTACCACACAGAGACTGCTGGAACTTTATTCTGCAGTAACACCATGGAGAATGGAGCTGGCTGTGTCTACAAAATGTAGATATTCTGAGTGACGAGCGACGAGTTGGGCCAGTATTACAAAGGTAGTGAGAGATGAACCCTCATGCCTGGTAGCCTTTATAAACACTACTGGTTTTGGTGCCTACCTTGAAGTTGATTAGCTGTTTATTGTTGCTAGTGCCTCCTGAGAAAGCAATATGTTAGTCTGCAGTTCAGTGATCTACTAGTGCATGTGTTAGGACAGAAGTGAGTAGAATACGGCATCGGAGGTACGTCTACAGGCGTTGCTGTGGTGGATTCATATAGACCCGCCTTGCTCATCGCTTTTGGTGTTCTGGCGTGTCACTTCCCTCGGTGCTGGTGCGGAGCTGGAAGGTGACTGTGTTCCAGTGCCTGGGTGCAGTCAGTGTCCGGAGGGCCCAGCCCTCGCTGTGTGCGTACGCAGACAATTAAACAGAAAGGCGGTTTTGTTTGTTTTCTTCTCTTTGACCTTTTTAATAAGAAAGAGATTCCAGTAGGAGCTGGATAGCTGAAAACAGTTAAACTTTCAGGCCCTGAAAAGAGCCCTGTGGGACCAAAGTTTTAAAAGAGATATATTAAACGAACCTAGGCATTAGTCATTGCAGGTGCCGTGACTGTGCACACAAATAGCATGCTAAACGACTATTTGACAGCCTACAAGTGCTATCACTGTAATTTTAACTCTGGTAAGATTTGGAAGAGTGCAGAGCTCTTGCTTCCTTCTTTGAAAAGGGCACTTACAACCCGCATCAGTTACACCTTTCTATTGTAAATCACAGCAGCTCCAACCCCTCCGTAGCAAAGGTGCTTGGAGGGTTTTTTCTGAGAGAAGCTGAAGCTGAAATAACTTTGGATCGAAAAGATTCACCCCTTCCCTAGGGCAGGCTTAGAGAAGCAGGGCTAGAAGGGACCTTGTGGAGCACCTGTGCCCATCCCTGATCCCCCGGGGACCTCACCCCTGCCGAAGCGCAGTGCCTTGGCCTCGCGTTGTTCGAGACCAAGGGGACACAAGCACATTAGTGTTGCCTGACGCAGAGGGTACCGTATGGGGACGGCCTGTTGCTGCTTCATAACTCTCCCTTGGTTATTACAGTGGAAGGAAAACATTCTCCTGCCTATTTGATGTTATTGTTGTGTCTATGTATACTTTTAACACTTCGAAAAGGAAAAGCAGCAGGTTGGTTTTTAATCTATGATTGTTTCAGGTTTTCATGACAGATACATAAGACTCAGTAAGAACTGGGATAGTATGGGTAAAAAATAATCATGAATGGGGACTCTAAAACTTTTTAAAAAGAGAGATATATAACTTTGCAAGTAATTATGTTGTTTGGGATGGAGGGGAAATGGTGGGGAAAAAAAAGAGTTGATGCTTTCCTCAAAGTACTCTATAAAACTCATCTTTCCTCTATCCTTATAAAGAAAGAGAAGATAAAGTTAGACTGAATAATTTTGAGGAACAATATTTTAAGTATGTATATAATCTATATCATTTCTAAAATTAAGATATTCAGAGAATACTGATTTTTTTAATATGTATTTTAATAGCCATAGTCATCAAAATATTTCGTAAATATTTCCTACCTCTAGTGTTAAAAAAGCCAGGATCACCTAAAACTGTCTGCAAGTGAGTTGCTGCCTCCATCGCCCC
>JAUBNY010000070.1:305467-323897 GCA_032275445.1 Crypturellus soui | reverse complement strand
ACACCCGCTTGTAGCGGCTCTCCAGCCGAGTGACACCCGCTTGTAGCGGCTCTCCAGGCGAGCGACACCCGCTCGCAGCGCTCACAGGCGCTGCTGGCGCGCAGCGAGCGCCCCACAAGCCATGCTGCTGCGACGTGAGATTGCTCACGCCAGCGCAAACCTTCGCGGGGAGACCTTTATCTGCGCTTAGCCTGATAGCGCTAAAGCAGACAGAAGTAAATTAACTGCCACCAGACAAATGTCAGCAAGGTTAGTTTAAGAAACCTAGGCAGAGCCAAAGTGAAACGCGTTCCCTTTGGAAGTCCTGCTGCAGGACGGCCTTTTTTGCAGGATAGCTGTGTGGCAGACATGCCAGGCTGGATGCTGCCCCCATTACCCGCTGCCCATGCTGGTTTATCTGCCAAGCAGCTGGTGACTCTCCGTGTGGTCCTCGGTGATAGAGCAGGAAGTATAAATCAGACCAACTCCCTTTGACTTGCAAGGAAAGGGTTATAGTTTTGCCATAAAAGTTTATTTAAGCTAAGGCATTCTTGAAGATTACCCTGCCATGCTGGGGTTTGCTTTATTTATGGATCTATACTCTGAGGCTAGAAATGAAGGCTGCGCTGTGGCTGTGCTCCAAGCCCTCCGTGTAAGTACTCAGCTGGAGTAGATGGGGAGTGAAGCACAACACCTCTGAAGCCCAAAAGGAAAGACTATGGAAGAAGCAATTTTCTTTGAGTTCATACCTGAAAACAAAGTCAAGAATCTCTTTCCTTCTTAACAATCCCAGCTGCTCTGAGCACAAAGTTCAGGAACTACAATACCATTTTAAATGCCCCCCCCCCGACCATCAGATCTTTCTACATCTCATTAACTGATACTCTGCTGCTTTGCCCTCAGCCTCCTCCCGATCTATTCCCTGGTTCCCAGCCACCTGCGGGTCCTGCCCACAAAGCATTTCCTCTGGACTAACAAGATTTGATGGGCTAAGAGTTTTCTCCTCAGAGTTATGCTGTTTAGTAAATGCTTCCCTATTCATCAATACCAGCAGTGTTAAGTGCTGTTAGCTGCCTTTATACATTCAGAAGTAAGAGAATGACATAAAACTTGATATATTACACCAAAGACTTTCACCTCTCCCACTGTGCAAAGGTCTGGAACTATTAAATACCTGTTTGGATTTCTAGTTCCCAATCACTCATTAAACGTGATGTGCTGAAATTGGGCTGACCTTCAGGACTCTGCCCGTTCCACATCTAGTTTCTCCTGGTAGTCTTCTGCCAGATAGAGTATGAAAGTGGGCAGTGGTGCCTCACAAAGCAGGTCTGGCCCTTGTGGGGGTGCCACATATTTATGGCAGCTGCCTTCTTACCTTCTCAGAAGAGCAGTACGAGAGAGGGCCTGGACACCTCGTTGGCCCCAGCATGAGCAGGTTGCTTTGGGAGGTGAGTGCAATGAAGTCCTTTTCCTAGGCTATATAACCATGCTCCTGTGAGCAGCTCTCCTTAGAGACTTGCATGTTTTTAATGAGGTTTAATGAGGTTTTAATGAGAACCACTTTCAGACCAAGTGGTTCTCCTGCCTCTGGTCCTTCCAGCAGCACACAATGGCCCTGGGGCTTCCTGGGAAACCTGCTATTCCTCTCCATCTCCTAGTCCTAGCGTTTTCTATGGGTTTGGCTGAACCTTCCTGCAGCTCATCAGTTTGTATGAAAGCCTTACCTCATCCCACGTTTCAAAGCGACTAATGTATGGGCTGGAGTAAGATCTGGATCCAGCCTCACACTTTCTAAGTGTCCAGTTCTTTACCAAGGACCTTCACAAGCTGGATTTGGAAGTTTTTCATAGTCCTTAGGCTCTAATTCCACTAGGCTGTAATTCAGAAAACCACCTCTCCCTAGCACAGTGTTTAAATTATCCCTCAAATTTTGGCAAGTGCTGTAGCTCCCAGCATCGTAATGGGAACTGTGTATGAACTGGATAGGCTGGATGTGAAAGGTAGCTGATGACCGAAGCGTTGCACAGAAATCTTCACCAGACTAAAGTTTTTAATCTCAGACGCTGGAAGTGTAAACTGGTTTCTTATGTTCTCAAATTCCTTAAGCATTTTCGAATGGTAGAATTTTTTTTCACACGCCTAATGATAATATGGTATATATCTGCTGCATTGCAGTAAAAGGTAGAGCAATTATCGTATATTGTTTATCCTTCTGTTTTGGAGTACTATGCAGCTCAACTGAAGGGTAATCTAAATGCATGAAAGACCCTACCAAAGTACAGAAACTTGCTATTCCTCTCAGGACAGCAGAAGGACACAGGACAGTGCCTCATTTGTTAAACAGCCTGGCTTCCATGAAACCTCAAAAGCCTCTTTTCATATCTGGCATTTCTGACAAGTTACTCCTTCAGTCCCTACTGCTTAGCAGTTTTACTCGACATATTATATGCGAGCTTCTGCAATGTCCAAAAGGGGCCAGCCAGAACTAGCTACAGAATTTTCTATAAATTTTGATAATTTATTGTCAAGGCCAAACAAAATGAGACAGAGCCCTTCCAATTCCCTCCCCCCCGCTAGCTGTTAGGCAGTGTTTCTATGTATTTTGAGTGATATTAGTGCTGATACTTGGTTTCAGAAGATGGATGCTCACCCTTCGCAGGATTCAATTAACAGTCTTCTATGACTGCAGCCATATTTTTCTTAACAAGCATATTCCTTGGTGAGAATCAGTATTTACCTCATGGCATTAAATCCACAGTTTTCCACCACAGTCGTTAATGATCATACAGCAAATGATCACCCCAACACTCTGGCTACATTCCAGTTCAAGTAATTATATTCTGCCTCTCTTAATTTCCTTTCGAGAGTAATTGGACATGATAACAGTCTTTACTTGCTATCCTAAACTGCTTTGCAGCCTGACCACATTTCAAAGCTGCAAGGATTTAAACGCAGCTCCCAATAGGTGAAATATTGATAGATGATCTCTCAGCTCACCCCATCTTTTTATCCCATACAAATCATTCATTACCACAACGCCCAATGAAGGCATCTACCAAATTAGGCTCTAGGTACCGTACAAACCATCTGTACAGTGCCTAGCTAGCACAGTATAGTGCTATCTGCCTGGAGACATAAGCCAGGAGCAGAAATGGGCTCAGAAAGTTAGAAACTCATTGATTTTAGGAGGCTGATGATAGGAAAGTGCTGTACATCGCGTGCCCCTCTGCCTCCGTGGGCATTAGTGAGCCATTAGGCGTGATGTGAGCGGCTCAGCAGCGCAGCACGCGCGGCCGGGAGGCTCCTCCATCTGCGGCGTGTGCCGATTTCGCTCCGTCTGGTCCGCGGGGTGAGCATCCCCGTGCAAACGTGGGTGGCCCAGCGCGCCCTGGGGACTCCCCTGGCAGGGCTGCAGCACAGCCGCTGGCCCAGCCTTCCCAGGGGAGCAGGAGGCGCCGCGTGCGGCAGACCTGCCGCAAGGCCGCGGGGGGCGAGTGGGGCTGGCGGTAGCGCAGCTCTGCTCTTGGGAGCTCCAAAAGAGGACGTGGTTCACGGGGGATCCCCCCTGCACTGCAGTGGACCGTGACCTTCTCAAGGACTGTCAAGGCGCAACACACTTGGGGGCTGTTTTTTCAGTAACAATGAGACCAGATAATGAGATATGTAGCTCTGGAGAGACGAAGAAACAAGCAGCTTCCACAGCTCGGGGCCTTGGGGAAGATGGGGGGGCACGAGGGTCTTCACGAAAGAGACTCTCAAGCCCCAAGGAAGCCGCTCCAGATGGCGAAGAGCCTGAGACAGACAAAACACGTAGGGTTTATTTGATATATGCTGGTTTATTTTTGAGTTATTCCAGGGAGACCAAGCAAAGAAACAGTGTTGTTGCCCATTTATATTGCAAAGCACTTAGAGCATGTAAGACCAGTGAGTGCCTATTACGGCAGGAACTACCACAGCTGCGACAGCAGATGGGGGGCTCCAGAATCGCAGTCTAGAGGATACATCATGAAACTAGAAGGCTACATCAGAGTGTTATGAAAAATCTTTAGCATTAGGAGGAAGCACTGAGAAAAAAAGAGAAAAAAAAGCTTTCATTTCTAAGTCAATTGAGGTATTTCTAAATGATTTAAGCTTAAAATAATTGGGAAAATGTGTCAAATTTAGCAAATGTCTGCAAGAAAGGACTAGAACACCAGAGAGATAAAAAACCAAGGAAAGGATGTTAACGCTTGCTTGTTAATTGTATTGGTAATAGACTACGTAGCCCAGCAATTTATTACATGATGTGAAAGTCACAGTGGCTCTGAAAATGAACAGATTAGGGCTAACAGTAGCTGAAGCCAAGGTGCCCCAAAGTGGGAGGGGACGGCAGCCAGGCGGACACCTGAGCATGGTGCTGCAGACACACGTGTCCTCCTAGGCAAGCGCACGCTGAAGCTCTGCTTGTGAAATACCCATTTAGCACTCGCTGCTCTCTCCTCACCTCGTTTCACTTCACTATTTATATTTACTCACCTTTTTCCGCCGTTTGCTCTTTGCTGCAGCTGTGTAATTTTCAGTTCAGTTCACTAAGGTGATGTGCAGCCAGCGTGTCATCAAGGAACGGCAGTCACGGACACACCAAGGGCTGGGGTGCCTTGGGCTGGAGAGCCCGTGATGTGTTTGAGCAGCCAGGGGAGGTTTACATTTGTCCAGGTGCCATCTTCAGCGTCCCACACTAGGACTGCCAGGGTGGGCTGAGGGCTATCCTTAATGTGCTGCCCACTAGGACTGCCGGGGTGGGCTGAGGGCTTTCCTTAACGTGCTGCCCACTAGGACTGCCGGGATGGGCTGAGGGCTTTCCTTAACGTGCTGCCTGGGGACGTGGCGCTCGCAGTGGACACCTGAGGCAGGCAAACCAGTCCCTGCGATCGTGCAGAGATGCCTGATGGTTTTACTAAATGCTTATCTTTAAATGACCAACTCTTAAAATAACAGTTCTCATAAAAGAGCTACACTCCAAGTAGCTCTTTGGATGACCTATTAGTGGGCAGCAGATGATGTCCTGCTAGTAACAGGTAAATAGATGGAGTTTTTCACACCCACATACTTCAGAGTTATGAGCGTGAAGCTGTTGGTCCTACGTTTTAGTTGCTCTGCTACTTTTGGTTTTGCTGAGTGTGGACTGCATGTTTTTCTTCTCTGCAGCGGTCACCCCAGCTGTAAAAGGGAGGACTAACAAGCCTCCCTTGCACGTGGCGGCCGGTTCCCGCTTTGCCTGGGCATTGCAATAGCCGCTCAGGAGAAAAGGGATCTCTCACCGCCCGGAGGCACCACCAGGACCATGCGTCTCAGCAAGCGCCACGCGTGTGCGTAACCTCACGCAGCAAGACATGCACTGCGGAGTGAGGTTGGGGAGAGCACGGCCTCTTAGCAAAGGTAAGGCTAGGTGGGTATCCTCATCAGGCAAAAAAAAAAAAGGAAAAAAAATCCTCCCAGTTTTATCTCTGCAAAAATTCTTAAGTCTTTGGCTTGGTAAACTGTTTTTTTCAGCAAAGCAAATTTAAAAATGCCACAGTGATGAACAATGTAATAAAGAAAGCCATCATATTATTCTTGAATGGGGTTTAATAAAAATCAAATAAAAGCAATTACGTGAATTTTCAAGAGGATCACCGCTTCCTTCCCTGAGGTACGAAGCAGGCTGAATTCAGGAAATCATTAGAATCAGCAACCCGAGCTGCACAACAGAGCCAGTGTTTGCTGTACAAAGACAAACACAGAAATCTCTTCCCAGGCGAACGCTTGCGTTTCTAAAGCTGCTTGAGTGGAAATTCCACCTACAGGTGAAGAAGGGTAATTAAAGGGGCACAAGAATTTCTTTGTAGTAAGGCTGGCTTGTCTACTCCAGAGCAGCAATTCAAGTATTCACGTTCTCCTTTTTTCATATGAAAGAAAACCTAGACATACCAAAGTATTTAGAGCTGCCCAGAGATGTCTGTAAGCAGATAGAAGCGAATTAGTATCCATTAACACACACCTTATACCATGTTCTGCTCTCTGTTACTCTGGTGTAAATCCAGAGGGCCTGATTCTCCATTTCCTTCTACCTTGTGCGGTCATTTGGGTTGGTGGAAAGTATTTGCGAAGCGTGGCCAAAAAGGGCCAATCCTAAAATATTTACACTTCTCAGTTGGAAAAGGCAGTCTGAGTGAAATCCAAATCTTTTGAGATTGAGAATGTGTTGATTTCAGGGACAAAAAAAGTGAGAGAGCAGAATCACGTGCTTACAGCATTCTCCTGTATTTTGATAAGCAGACTTTCATGTTGATTGCCATTTCAATTGCTTTTGTTTTGTTATGATATACTAAGTGTTACGATATTGATATTACTGTTTAATATTTCGATGACAAGCATGGCTATTTGAATTTTCACGAGAAATCTTCAGCGTGCCATTTTCTTGCTTTGGCTTCACAATGCAAAGACATTCTGAAGTGGAAATCTTATTGTCAGACAAAAATGTGTAGCTGAAGTAGACATATACTGCTGGGCAGGCAGCCTTGGAGTAACTCTGGGGACTTGGCGGAGGCGTCTTGGCTCGCAGCACTGTCCCAGGCGAGCAGAAGTGCATCCTCTGCGCTATAAAGCACATGTGTGTGGTAACAAGCCGTATACAAGGCGGGAGGATCTTGCCACCCTTGACTGGTGTTAATGTGTGCTCTGAACACTGCAGGAGGATGGTAGACAGTGCAGTTGAGTAGGGTGGACATGGCAGAAGCCAGCTGCTGTCACTGAGTGCCACATTTTCACTGCAAGGTCATTGTGGTTTGGTTTTGCCCTTGGTCAGATCACATAATATTTCATTCTATGTTGCAGGACTTGGACCTTACATGTCTTGTATAGTGTTGGCACCTTTCCTGTGAGCTCTGATGAGCCTGAGCCTTGCTCTGAAGTCAGATTATCCAGAGCGGATCTTTGGCAGCCCAACAATTCGTGGGGTGGACACCGACAGTACGCCAACTATTCTGACTATACTTTAGTCAATAGAAGTTAGGAAGAAAATACAACAGGAAAAAAAAAAAAGAGGTAGAGAGATAGTGGGAAAAGAGCCTCTGACCTAACCTTGTAACAAAGTACATGTAAATGATGGTTCAGGGGAGCCACTGGGCTTGAAGAGTTTTTCTGTTAAGTATCTTGTAGAATTTGGGGCTCAACATCATGTCAGAAAAGTGGAGAAAACCCCTGAAATAGTGGGAAGTTTGGTTCTGCTCCTGTTGCTGCCCTGTGGGATTCATTGTGCAACTTTCCTGAAAAAAAAAAAAGCAGAAGCCGCCTTCTTACATATTTTTATAACACTGGGAATATATGTACTCTTGGGCCAGATTGCCAGCTTTCTTGGCACATGTTTTCCCCAGAGAAAAGACTTTGAGAAAAGTCTGAACAGCAAAAATACTTAGACTGAGAAATTCAGGTTCTCCAAATTAAAAGAGGAAGAATAATCTCACTTCAAGTGTCTAAATATTGTAGGCATTTTACATGAATTCAGCTCTGGCAAAATGTGCCCTCCGTATATCTATAAAATACCAAAAAGATGTTCATGTGTTTGAAAAGATCAGAGTCGTTCCACTCCGCTCTTTCTTCCAGATCAATTTAGAACAAGATATGAGAGATTTTTAATATCAGGTTAAGGGGACTTTTTATTGCTCTTTTGCTTCTTTCCATCTTTATCATTTGAAAGGCTGGTTGCTCTGCTTGTCATTTCCCAGCCCTTTAGGGCCAGACAGCTCCCAGAGGACTGATTTGGAAATACCAGACAAGAAGGCAATACTGCGTGGAGAGTGGGCTACACTAGCACGCATTGCCCAGAAGTGGGATTTCTCTCTCCTGTGGAAGGGACAGAGCAGCTTTCTTCATGGAAAAAAAAAAAACAAAAATCTTTTAGCAATGGTGCCTTCAGATTTCAGGACTTTGACGGGGGCATTTTGTGTTTCCCAGATCTAATCTGGAAGCCCCATTAAGCCTGTGTAAGACACACTGTTGGAGGCATCACTGGTGACATGGCCCATCACATGGGATGATAGTCTGAGAAGAAGCAAGTTGAGCTGCCAGCACCCTTCTCAAAGCTTCAGTTGCATTTGCAAGGACCTGTTCCAGAGATGTGGGGTTGCTGGAGCAGAGGGCTGCTCCAGCAGCAGCCCCACTTGGTAGCAAGGGCCTACATGAGGTTGTCTCAACCCCAGTGCCAGCAGTGAGGGGCCCCAACGCAGAGGAGCACCTGGAGCCACGGGGACCTGGTCGTACTGAAAGACCCCTGTGGATCTAAGGACACTCTACTCACAGTGCGAAGGCTTTGCAGTTTAATTCAGTATTTAACCATACCCCAGTAGTAGTAGCTATACAAAGTATGCCGTACATGCTTTCAGATGAGCTTTGGGATTCTCCAAGTTTTTGAACGTGAAGTGTATACAGTAGTAAGTGCTCTGAAAGTCATTTCTACTTACTGGGAATATCTTTCCCTCTGCCCGCCAGGCAGGGCCTCTTTATCATGCCAGCTGCGCAAAGGCAGGCAAAATTTCCAGAAAGGAAATGTGGAAAAGTAAGGCTGGGAGAAAAGAATACCATCAAAAGTCAGGAAGTCATTAATTCAAGCCAAACTTGCTGCATGAGCCTCTGCTTAAAATAAAATGAAACACCCACAAAAAAGTAGAATCATTAACAATAACAGGAAATCAAATGGATGCTGTTTCAGCATGTATACTGGAAAACGTATATGCATAGAGATTAAATAAATAAAACCCTGCAGCTGAAAAACAAAGAGAAAAGCTTATATGATTGCTTTTCTGCTTTTAAATTTTTGAAGGCAAGGGAAAGTGGAACAAGTGTAATTCTGCTTGGAACAACAGTGTTGTTGTTCTTCTTTAAAAGAACAAACACAGTAAATGAAGACATGTTAGTACCCTTCCTTTCACAGCAATATATTGTGATATAGCAAATAGGAAATAACAGCTCGGCTTTGGGTCACAACAGGGCTGAGCATGTGCCGCAGAGAAAAAACTTCATCGACAGTTTGCAGCAGGTTAGTAAGGATGATATACTCAGCTGGTTTAACCTACTTTTAAATGAGGATGACTCAGTTTGAGGATTTAAAATATGCATATACTGTTGCCGACTTGTTGGAACAAGGCACTTGGCGATGCAGCTTCCTGCGGCAGGAGCAGGTTCAGGTACAAGCTCTCGTTGTGAGTCTGCCACTGGCTGCACGGGTAATTTTTGAGCAAATTACGCAGGTTGAATTTCCAGGAACGTCTCCTATTTCTGTGTGTTTGGTTTGTGAGCATCCAGCAAGGGGCACCTTCACCACGAACAAGCTGGGAATGGCCATGGTTCCTCTCTCCCAGCACTACCTACTCAACTGCCTGTTATGGCAGCGTTTCTCATGCAACCTCCTCGGAGCACCCTGTGGTTTCACAACAGCCATCTGTGGTACACACTGAAATATATTTTTATTTATTTATTTTTACTTATATTTACCAATTCTTATTCATGTTGGTCATGTAGGACAAAGAGTCACACAGATGTTTAGGTACAAAATGAACTATTTGCAGACCATAGATGTTTCAAGTCCAAGCAGTCAACTTGAGACCCCATGGACATGATTAACAGGAGTTAAGAACGCAGCTCTTCTTATAAGGGAATTGGATGACAGCTCTACTAGCAAATTGCTTTTGATGATCTGATTAATCAAAACTCTTTTCATACATAAGGCACAAGCAGAGAGAGAATTTGCAAAAGAAGGTATATACACTGGAGTAGAGGATAGAGAGAGATGGATTAGTGCTGAAGTATATTTCCTTCTTCGTTTGGTCTTCTAGGTGACCATCGTCCTTTTCCCTATGGTGATTCCGTTTTCCCAGCTGTGAAATTGGGTAATGGTACTGACCTCTCTGGAAAGGACTTCCAAACACTTGGAAAAGCGACAGTGAAAGCAGATCTGTGTTTGCACTGGGCCTACCATCATCACTACCATTGCACTTCACAGCTCTATTATTAGATACAAAATGGGTGTATACAAACAATAGAAGGCTCGGACCAGATTCACTTTTTATGTTTCTGATTTGCAAATCTTCTCCAAATGGAGGGTCTGCATTTTTCTGCCTTTGCAAATGTGTTCGTGCAGCATGTGGAGGAGCACCAGGTCCAAGGGACCTCCCTAGCTCATGAGCTTACTTGGCTTGGGCGGTCAGGAAGTTGAATGCTAATTTTTATCATGCAAGCTGCCACTAGACAAAAACATCTGAAAGACCTTTGGTCCTGCATTAACAAAAATTAAAGCACTAACTTAGGCTTACAGTACTCCTTTACAACAGAGGCAAGTAGAAATAAATATCCTATGGATGTGCAGAAAATTGGCTACAGCTGTAACTCATTTCTCCTGCTTTCCATTTGTGCCCACAAACCCCATCTTTCTTGAATCCTAGACATCTGCCATTCAGTATCCAAAGAATAGAAAAACTTACTGTAAAAATTAAGGAAATTAATACAACAGATCAATGTTTTAGTGATATTCTTCTCTGTGAAAGACTGCAGTTGTGTGAAATTCTCTGTATTCCTTCATCATTTTCATTTAAAAAAAAAAATACTGCAAATGGAAAATTTTCAAATTAAACCCTACCATCTTTAATGCCTATCAAACATAATAATGGACAATCTTATTGCCACGGGGACAGAAAATGCTGAAAGATGTCTATTGTCAGAAATGTGGTAGAAAATAGTCACTACCTTAGGCAGTTTATCACGTTTAACTGTACCCCACCCATTAAAGGGTACTTTTAAAATAATTCTGTATCACTAGTTTTGATCGATTTTTATCATGGATAATCTTTTTTTTTTTTTAACTTCAATTTTAAAATATAAGAGGTATCTCCAAAGCCTTGGTTAAAAAGAAGCATGAAAACTAGAAGAAACTTGCTTGAAGCATAAAGAAGAACATGCTATTTCTAGTCAGCAACATCCCTTCTGCTTTACATAAACCCTGAAATATTTACTGGCCCTCTTCTCAGAGGGGGCATGGGGCACTTGGGGAGAATGGGGCTCTGCTGGGAGTGGTGGGTTTAGTTTGTTTCGGGCTGAGGAGAGCAGCATGAGGCTCACACATCCAAAGACACCTGTGGAGCAGCGGTCCTCCTGCAGCTGCACTGACTGCCACATCCTGCCAGCTGCTCCAAATTCCCACTACAAGTGGCACCTGGAGGGGCCCAAGGGCCTTTCAGGTAGGGGCTGCAGCAGTGCATGGTCATGGGGAGCTGCAGGTTATGGTTTTGCCTCTGCTCTGCAGTGCCCATCCTGCGTGTGAGATGTGCTGGCAGCAGTGTGGTGGCTTCAGGGACTGTGAAGGTAGGTGCTGCGGTAGCCCCTGACCCAAGTATATAGGGTTAGGCTTGAATAAGTGGCAGTGTGCAGCTGTGAGTGTTGTAAATCCTCTTAAAGCTTTGTTGCAAATCCCGAGGAAGCTCTCTTTCGTGCCTTAGCTTAAGATATTAGGTCTCGGTAGCTTAAAGCTCTGCTGTTGCCTCCTCGTTGAGGTGGCTCTGGGTGGAGAGGGGTGGTTGTAGGGAGCCCTGTGGGCGGACAAGGCTGCAGCTGTGCCACAGTGGGTCTGCGGGTGGCTGGAGTCACTGGTGGGCAGAGCCAAGATGCGCACGGTTTGGGTCTCACACTCTGTGCTGGATGCGCAGCGCTGCCCCGGCTCTGAGAGGATCCGGGGTGTCTGCCCCATGGCTGTGCGACAGGGCCCTGGGAGAGGCCGCTCAGAGGACGGGAGCACCAACGCGCTCCTGCCTTCTGCCTCTGGACAGCTGAGGGGAGCAGTGGGGCGGCTAAGCAGAGCAAACGTGACCGTACTTCACTGCGAGTTCAGGCCTTCCTCAAAAACCTTCCTCGTGTTTTGCAGACTCTGTGGATGTGTGTGTATACATATATACACATTTAAACTATGGTAGGGTTCCTCGTATGTTTTCATGTCTGACACTTCTGCCATGACAAATCCACGACTGTTTAAAAAATTTACCATGAAAACCCTGGAGCTTTAATTATTGTGCATTTACATAATTAGTGCAAATACATGCAATTACCATGTGTACCTACACAATCACCAGCTACAATGATGTACTAACAATGCTTATTAAACTTTTGTGGGGGAGGGATGCCTTGATTGTATGCACAGGCGATACTTTTAATTTAATCTTTCTTTTCCTTCCCTGTATTTCAAATTTTCATGTCACTGTGTGCTGGTGGGAGGGGAGTGGGGAGTGGTGAGATGCTGGAAGCAGTGATAGGCTGGAAGCAGGTCCCAACTGGACTTCTAGTGAGGTGAATGTGCAAGGTGGATATTTTCAGTCTCCAGGACGCAGCAGCTTCCCCAGCAGGTATAATGACATGGCTTCTCGATCACTTGTGCATTTTCTCTGTAGTGGGGTAACGAAGCTGCTTCACAGCTGATAGCTTCTGATTTTCCAAATTTACAACATCTTTTTTTATTATGGTTATTAAGTTATAAGTATCTGCATGAAGAGAGTTCTTGCAACTTCTGACCCTGTGTCTCTTGACTACCATGTTTACTACCCTGAGGAAAAAACAAATGCTCAGAAATTGCTGATTATTTTTATTCTTTGAAAAATACTTTAGTGTGTGCATTTTTCCCCTCACAAAAACATGCATCTTTTCTTACAGAAATTATTTAATGAAGCAGTCTAAAGCATTTGGAGACCTGCTAATTCAGTAATTCACTAGTCTCTTCTTTTCTTGAAGAATTCAGTGGCTGCCTACTTTTTCCTCCACACCCACCACTCTGGGCCCCTGGACAATAATGTAAATAAAGTGATGTGATAGGGATGGTACTTCTTTGCACTATCTTCAGTTTTGCACTTATTCTACTGCTCAGCTGTTTAAAAAAAAAATGCCAACTGTAGTATGTTGGATAGAGCACCTTATTATGAAATACTTCACTGCTCCCTTTCCTCTATTTTGTCCATCTGAGCTTTGAAAGGAGGAGAAAAAAAAATGCAGCGTGTTTGCTTCTTGAACTTCTCAGGACTCAGCTTAAACCCTGAAGGTCTCTTGTGCTGTATACACATACACCTACAGAGCATGTGGTCATACAGAAGAACCTGTGTGCTTTGCACCAAACACTTCCTTCTTTCCTCTTTATACCTCATCTTAGAGTAGAAAACCATACTGTCTGCTGAAGCAATGGAAAAACTGAGCAGCTAATTGTTGCTGTTAAGTGCAGTAAAGTAACACTTTGCGCTCTCAGGCATGTTTTATGACCAGTAGGGCAATTACTGAATAAAATTCCATGCTCCAGAATGTTTATTTCTGTAAACAACTTATTCATATTTTATGATTTTTTTTTTGTTGTTGTTGTTTTTCAAGTTATTAACAATCCCTCTTGTACAAAAAGCAACTGGTTAGGAAAAAGAAATGCTGCATGCTAGATGTAAGGATCTATGTAGAATCTAGTCCTAAATGTGTTTAAGGCTATGTTTTATTTCGCATGATTAACTGTGTCACAAAACATAATGTTCTGGCAAGCTTTGTCTGATACGAAGCAGCCCTCATTGTCCTTGCAATAACATCTTATTTCACTGTAATTTGCTCCCCTTTCTTGTTGTCAAGCAGGTCAGTTTACACCAAAATCTATTGCCTAAACAATGCTATATTCAGACAAGAATTTAGCTTGCAAGTTTACTGTTTGATATTGGTATTATTTGTCATCTTTTTCTCCTAATCACGTCAGGCAAAGGCTCGAGACACGGGAAGACGCAGGAATAGGTGTCAGACTTCAATGTTTATGCTCCATGAATGGCTGCATTTGTTGTTCTTTAAGTCTCATTATATTTCTCCATTAAAATTCAGTCAGACTAAAAGAAGACCTGGTTGCTGTCAGAATAGGGCATTAGGTAGGCAAATGATAGAAAGGCAGAGTATCATTTTCTCTGCCATTTAAGAAACAAGAATGCAGATTGTGGATGTATCTGTTGACATACTGAATGGAATGATTTCAAAGTACTTAGATTTGCATCTGGTTTAATATGAGGTTACCTGATTGCGTTATTTGTAGTAGATGAAAAATAAGGTCCTGGCATTTGTGGTCATTCAAAATCCTCGGGTATTTTTTGTAGGAGCATGATGTTGTGCGTAGCATTTTGGCCACCTTCCAGATTGGCTAATTATATTCTGCCTGAATACATTCCCCTGAGTTTCAGCTTGGATAAGCTTTGTTTTGCTTTTGCTTTTTCCTTCTGCAAGTGTGCGGGGTAGCTAGAGAAAAGCTTAATACCAGCAAGTGACTGAAGTCCCTATTTACTTGGGACTTGAGATCTTGGCCATAACATTTGGGAGTTCTCTGCTTTACGGGCAAGGCCTGGACTGTTCGAGTGACTTGACCACAGAAGAAACTTGGATTTGTTTCCTCCAAGCTGAGAAGTGCTTGCTTCTGGAAGTTGGGTGTTGATTTGGTTCTGACAGCACAGCGGTGACTAATGTTTATATCCCTGTAAAAGTATACCTTTGGCCATATATAAGTAGCATGTTTATGGAGCTGCACTTCTGCAGTTGCCATATGTTAAACTTCTTCTATGTTAAAGTATGTAGCATGACTTTTCCTCCTATTTGTTTAGCTCTTTGGGTTAGTTGGTTTGTTTTTAAGTTGGATCTTGGACTCTTGAAGAGTTGCATTTTGCATTTCAATGCTATCTTGCCACATCATATTTTTAAAGGCTGTAGTCTCTTTGCCAAGCTAATCAAATCCACTGGGTGCATCATGCTAGATGAAGCAAGGTGCTACCGAGGACAGTGCTGCAACCCAGAGCTTGCGCGCTCCGCAGTGAGTCCTGCGCCTGCCTGAGCCGCGGGCACAGTGCTGCTGGAGCAGCTGCTGAAGTGCTCGAGCTACGTGGATCTTGGTGAGCGAGAAGGGGACCTGCTGATCCTGTGAAATGCCTTGCAGCAGCACCCCTAAGCCCCTGGAGGAGGACTCTACTTTTGGGCGTGTGAAGCAATTTGCAAAGAGGAGCATAAATGGTGCTTTTCAACATGAGGGAATGTAAAAGGAGGTGTGAGTATTAACTTCATGCAAAAGAAGAGATGTTTCCTTAGTGAAAGATGCCTTGATAATACTGCTTGCCCTCCTTGTAATACTGAAACTCCTTTGGAGGAATCCAGTCCCTCATTTTAGTCATGAATGGCTGTACAACCTAGGCGATACAGAATGAGGAAGGAAGACTAAAGAAGATTCAAATCTAAGAAAACATGCAAATTTTTTTTTAAACCTCAAAAGGAAAAGGGGAAAAAGAAAAATTGCAAGTCTCCAGTCATTTCCCTCTTAATGTCTAGTAATTGTTTTCAATTTGTTTCTCCTCAGTAAAATTGTTTACTTTTTCCTCTAGGATTCCAGTTGCAAAAACATTAAGGAAATTTGCAGTTAGGCATGGCAATTTAATCTCTAATTTAAGAATCTAAATAAACCCTATTTTCTTTACCATATTATTAAAGAAAAGATAAAAATGGACATAGCCCTCACTGAACTACACAAGTCTCTCACTGTGCATCATGAAATCAGTGTAGCCTGATGCAATCTCACTTACACCAGTGTGAAAGTGAGATTAATTTTAATTTAACTGCTTTTTGGTGGTATTAGTCCTGAAAATCTAAATCAAAGAATCACTGAATGCTTAAGGTTGGAAGGGACCCCCAGAGATCATGCCGTCCAACCCCCCTGCTCCAGCAGGGATACCCAGAGCACGTGGCACCCAGGCGGGTTTTGAAGATCTCCAGAGAAGGAGACTCCACAGCCTCTCTGGGCAGCTTGTCACCCTCACAGTAGAGTAGTTCATTGTCCTTAAGTCACAAAGACACCTTCATTTTGAGGCCACAGTAGCTAAACTTTAGCAGAACTGTTGATGTGAGTAAGCATTGGCCAATAATTTCTTCATGGGCTGGCTTTGAGGTGGGTTTTGGTGGGGGAAACAGTTGAGCAGTGGTTCAAAGCACTACCCTGTTTTTAAAGGCAGGTATCTGAACCAGGTGTGGTGCCAGGCTTGTGACATCCAGCTGTTTGTGGCAGCTGTATCAGAGAAACCAGTCCTGATGTCAAATGCCGTTATGAAAAAAACAATGACCATACAGTGTTTTCTGGATTTTTTTTTAATGAAACCAACAACAAAAAAGGTATTTCTCACATGCAGCTCACCTCAGGCTTACCTGAGTTACACTTTAACTTGGCAGCTTAGCTCAGAGTGGCAGCACCCAATAGTGCAGGCCAGCAAGCCGAGTGCCTGCTCCTCTCTCAGGGAGGCCGTTAGCTTGCACTGAACCCTGTGCCACTAAAACCTGCACTGACAGCAGTTACCTGAGGTAACTTGGACACAAGTCACTTGGCTATGTCTAGACACAATGTCTACCTGCCATCTCATCAATTCCATTTTCATTATGGTGCTGTATGAATTATGATAACAGCAAAAACTAATTTAAACCCCTGCTGAAGAGGGTAAGGGGGAGGGGATGCTCTGATTTAACATACTATCCTCTGGAGAAGAGAGTTCAAATCTGTCTTAGGTTATATAACAGAAATGAGGTTAGCAGATCTGGTCTAATCCCCTGTGGACAGGCCCACCACAGAGTGTGGAATAATGTGGATAACTGTCTGTCGTCCTGCTCGCAGGAGGCTTCCCTGCTGCAGCAGGGAGACGGTGCTAAGCCAGCATTTGCAATCATGCACTCATTTTAAGGCTAGTTATAGCAAATCTCCATCTCGAAATTGTCAAGTGTGCTCATTTAGAGCACAAGCTGCTTTTAGCAAAAACAAACCGAAAGAGCCAGGTCCTTGACCTTGAAAGTGCTCCCTTTACTTTGCCCTGACATGGTAGGGACTTGGAAAATGGGAGTGATCTGATTGTAGGGGTGTTCGTAGTTCAACACTGAGCACCTGAACTAGCCCTGCCACTTGTCAACCCTGCAGCCACCTCTTTAGCCCCCACGACCAGTGCACCACGTGTGCCTCAGCAGGCAGCAAACTGCCTGCTCTAGAACTGCTTTGTCCTTCGTGTGGGTTTCCCAATCCTGGCAGCCTTGGGCCTGACGAAAAGCACAAACACAAGGTGTAGAGCTACCCTTCCAGCTTCATGGAGCATACCAGCATGGGTCAGAGCATCACAGCTTCCCTGAGCTTTGAGGTGATACTGCACACCACAGGTGATGTGGAAGCTATTCTGCAGGAAGACCATGGAGAAGCATGAAAAATTAAATCAGTTGCTACATAATACCTGCAATTCCTCTTCTATGTGGATGACATTGCTGAAAGTTATACCTAAATACAGCAGAACGGCTATGGCTTTGAAACAACTGTGTGCAGACAAGTCTTTACACTTTTTTATACCTCTGATTTTGCCCAAGACAACAACACTTATTTGTGCAGCAATGAAGCATCAAACCTGATGCTTGATGTTGCCTTTGTCTAAGCCAGGAGTTCTGGCACCTTAGCAAGCCAGTCTCTTAAAAGGAAAAGGACAATAATTGCAAATTAATTTACTAGCAAGGTATGATGCCAATGGCATCTGTATGAATATATGGAAATGACTGTATGGTTGTAGTATCATCAGCAGTTGCTAGAAATCTGGGTTTATTCAGGTCTTGTTCTATAGTGGGCAGCAAATTGGGGTTTGGGAATGATGTATGGGCTGCGTGGACTGAGCGGTGCCCGGCGCCTGGTGTGCAGGGCTGGCTGGCAGGGTGCTGTGAGAGCCGATGGGGCTCTCTGAGGAAGGCTGGGATCAGGCATGGCACCAGGATGGGGGGTGGCGTGTGTCAGTGCTGCGGATGGGTGGCTTCACCCCAGCCACCATGGTGACCTGTGGGGACGTTCAGTGTCCCCTGCGACAGGGAGCAGCACGGTTGGGTCAGACTGTGCTCCCATTGCAGGCCCCCATGGGACCCTGTCCTTTCCCTGCTGACCCACAGGAAATCCTTCCTTTATCAATAATAGTACTTAATATAGTAAATACATGTATGTGTAGCAGGCAGACAGGAGGCTGTGCCTGTGCTTCTAGCAGCTCTTTCCCTGAGCCCTCGCACAGTGGCAGGGCAGCGGCAGGCTGCTCCCGGGCAAGCAGCCGAGTTAACTTTCTTTTATTTTTACTTTTATGTTTATTTTTTTTTCTTCTTTTTAAATGAAAAAGGGGGGAGGGGGGGCGGCCTCCAGGCGGGCCGGGCTGCCCCGGCTGTCGGCGCGCGGGGCCGGGGCGGCCTCGTCCCTCCTCGCGCCGGCGCCGGGGGCTCGCGGGGCCGGCGGCGGCGGCGCCTTTAAGGGGCGTCGCGCGGGCGCGGCGGCGCGCGGCAGGCCGCGCATTGTTCCCTGACGTCAGCGCGCCGGCCCCGCCGCCGCCGCGGCTGCTCTCAAACTTGTCTTTGTTATTGC
>JAUBNY010000070.1:237785-303591 GCA_032275445.1 Crypturellus soui | reverse complement strand
CTGCATGGTGCCCGAGCGCGGCGCGGGCGCGCTGCCGCACAGCGCCTCCAGCCCGCCCGCCGCCGCCGCCACCGTGCCGCCCTCCCGCGACGGCTCCTTCGAGGACCTCGAGCGCTTCCTGGCGTCGCCCGAGGGCTGCCCCGCGCCGCCACAGCCGCCGCCCGGGCCCCCTTCCCTGCAGGAGCAGCTCAAGGGCGTCGTGCGGGACATCCACGACGCCATCGGTGAGCGGCGGTGCCCGCGGGAGCTGCACGCGCCCTGCGGCCGCTGCCGCGTCCCGGCCAGGACGCGGGGGCTCCGTTGCCCCCGGGTGCAGGGCGGACAGAGACCCCCGGCTGGGCCAAACTGGGGGTGACAAGTAGGGATGTGGGGCCAGGATGGGGACAGGGAGTGGGAACACGGGAAGGGACAAAGGGTGGGAATGGGAATGGCCAGAGCAGGGACATGTGTCAGGGTACAAGGAAGGGACACGCAGGAAGGCCCCAGTGCAGGGATACAGGACGGGGCTGCCACGGGGCAGGCAGGGGCCGTGTCCCATGCGCAACCCCAGCGCCCTGCGGCGCCCGTCCCCTCGCAGAGCGGCTGCTGGCGCTGGCGCTGCTGGCGTTCGAGGGCCTGGGCCGGGAGCAGAGCCAGGCGTGCATCGAGGAGGCCTTCTTCCCCCCGCTCTGGCCGCCGCTGCTCGCGCTCTACAGGTACCGCGCGGGGTGGCACGGGGGGACACGGCGCATCACGGCGCGGGTGTCACGGCACGGCGCGGCTCCCGCAGGCGCGTGCAGCAGCCCCGCGAGGCCGCGCTCGCCCGCACCATGGAGCGCTACCGGCACGCGGGCCCCGGCGAGCTGGGCCTGGCGCCGCGCGGCCCCGCGTACGGCTCGGCCGTGGACGCCCTGCGCCTCGTGGCGCTCGAGACGTGCCCGCAGCGCAAGCTGGAGTGCATCGGTGCGTGCCGGGGCTGGGGGGACGCGGGGCGCGCGGCCGCTGCAACAGCGCTCAGGGCGCCCGTGCCCGCAGTGCGAGCCCTGCGCGGGATCTGCGAGTGCGCCGAGGACGAGAGCAGCGAGCGCCGCGGCCCGGCCATGTGAGTAGGGCCCCGAGCGGCCGCCTCGGGGCTCCCGGTGCCACCGCGGGGCTCACGGTGCCGCGGGCCCCGCAGCGGCGCCGGGGTCGGTTCCGTGCCCGGTTCCGTGCTCCGTGTGCTCCGGCAGGCCCGAGCGGAGCGGCTGTTCGAGCTGCCTTTTTTTCAATGCATTGACATGAGAGAAGAGGATTTAACTTGGCAGCCTGAACAAATGCGCTATCAAAGGTTTCCTAAGAGACAGTAGGAGAGCGGGAGGAGATGAATGACCTGGGGTAGTTTTAGGGTGCTACCTATGCAAGCTGCCTTTTAAATATGAAATGGCCATTTAGGGCTCTGAATAAAACCGTGTGCATCAGAAAGGCGGCAGGCTTATAAAATTTAAAAGGGCAAAAGCCCATTAAGGCTCAGGCGAAGCTTTGGCTCCCAGCTCTGGCTGAGTAGCTCCAACTGCCTGGAAGTGCCAAAGCTTTTGAGGCTCGCTGCTATTCCTCCTCCTCCTCCTCCTCCTCTGCAGCTGCAGCGTGGGCCTGGGCTGCGTCTGTGGGGAGGCGGGGGGTGGTGACGGCCACGCCAGGGTGGCACGGGGGACACGCACAGGGTGGCAGGGAGGTGAGGCAGTGCCATGGTGGGGGACGTGGCCCCAGAGGTACCTGCAGGTACGTGAAGCCATGGCAGGGCTCAGCCTGGGAAAGTTTGACAAAGGACCGTGGCAAAACTAGACGCTGTTGGCAGCCCTTGGGAAAGGAGGGATTCCGCTGCCGGGTGCACTCAGTCTCCAGTGGAAACTTTCGCTCCGTGCTCCTGGCGGAGGGAAGCGCGCAGTGGCATCGGCCAGTCCTCCCTGGCAGGGCCCGATTCAGGCTCGCAAGTGCCAGCGGACTCGCGCTGACCTTTCTGCGCTCGAGTTGAGGATGTTGAAACACCAGCCACCAAACAAAAGGCACATTGAGAGCGCGGTCTGCGGCGGAGCACGTGTGGCTTCGAGGCCAGTTGAGTGTGTTTGGTGACCGTTTCCCCCTGAGTTTGGGAGGGGGAAGGAGAAAGAAAAGGCTACTTATTTTTAAAATGAGATTATGGAAAACATGACTTGGAATCATCTAAATCTCCTAGAGTCAAGGGCTGTTTTTCTTTTCTATCTCCTCTTTTAAAGTGTCTTATTAAAAATCGTGATTTCCACTTTTTGCGTGTATTTATAATTGCCACATTACCAGAAGAACATTTTTCTTGAATTTTTCAGAACCTATCACATTAGAGAGCCAAAAAAAAAAAAAAAAACTTAGATGTGGAAATCTGAAAAGCATCTTTAGGGTTATATTTAAAAACAGTGAAAAGATTCCTCAAGATTGAATTGACAGATTTATGGCTTTATCTGTTTGAAATCAGGCTGTGTCAAAGGTGGCTGGTGTAAAGATTATTCCATAAATTGTAGTTAGAATTTGCTTTGGGCTTCCAGATTTTTTTTGAAGGAAAATCCTCAGGACCAGTCCATACAGGTATATAACTTGCCAATGACGCTCATGTCAACATGGGCAGATGCTTTAATTGTTTACATTATCTTAAACGTTCATCATGAAAAGCAATAATTGACTGTGTGGCGAAGTGAAAACTTTGTTTCAGGAGAGAACCGCGTAGCTGTGTGTGTCTGCAGAGAGTGTTTTGTGCTGTCTGAGATGGAATAAAAGTTCAGCTCCAACGTGGTGTAAACCGGAGTATTTTGCGAAGCAGCAGCTAACGGTCCATTCCAGCACGGCTGGAAGGCTCTTGCTTATCAGGAGAGAGCAGGTGGAAGTGGGACGAGAGGAGGGAGGCTGTGCAACACCTTCCCGTTCATAACTTGCCTTGGCAGTTGCCTGTCCTTTTCCCCAAATCTCTTCCAATTTCACAGTCTCCGAAGGTTTTGTGCCCACCGATGGCCTTGGTATCGCCAATGCTATGGCTGGGGATGGCGTTGGCTGCTCTCTTGGCAGCTCTGTGTTTGTATCAACTTCATGGAGAGCCTGGTTTCGCTCCTGAAAAGGAAATAAAAAAGTGTCTTGGAGACAAACCCAAGTTAGAATTGCTTCTACCTTCCATAATGTTTTTGGTGGATTTTGTGGATTTGGTTTTGGACATGGGGGATGCCTTCCGCCTGCTGCCAGGTCGCAGGGCTGCGGGTATCGTCGAGCCAAGCGTCAGCACTGGCGATGGGGTCGTACCTGGGAAGCCTGTTTCTCATAAATACGCAGGGCCGCTGCTAATGCTTGCGGTAGCAAGCTTGACCGCTGTGCAATTGGCTGATTTGTTCGTTCCTACTTAGACCAATCTTGGTGAAACTCTATCCCGCATTGCAGCGGTGTGGCGGGACGTTGGCTGAAGAGCTGAAGAGGGGCTGGCTTGTGCTCGATCCCGCTTTGGGACCGCGCGGCACAAGGAGTGTGAGCCGCCGCCGGCCCTTGCGCTCCGCTCATCATGGCGAGTGAGTGCAGCGCGCTGGCGCAGAACGGCGCGCGTGGGCGCCCACGTGCGCTCTTGCATTTTTCAAGTATTTTGTCCTCTTGATGAACTTAGGTGCGTCTAAGCTTTCCTGCTGCTGATGCGTTAAGGCAGGGTCAGTGACATTAGAAATCATTTCTGCTTTAAAATGGTGTCTTTGGCTAAAAACACAAGGCTTGTAAATTGAAGCGTTGCTTTGTCATATTGATTTTTTTATCCACTCAGCTTTCTCTTTGCAAAAGCAAAAACTTACATAGCAATTTCAATTTTATGTATTTCCATTGAGTTTTACAGGCTCATTAGCCTTCAGCTTGGTTAATATTAGGATATTTCAGAGGTACCTGCCTGGGTGATGGGTTGCAATGGATCTCCGCAGCCTGACTGTTGGAGGCAGTAGTGCATTATGAGAGTAGAGGATGGTCTTGCACTTGTTACATGTTGTTTTTGGTTCTAATAGTTAAAAGATACGCTGGAGTTAGCATTGCTCACACAAGTCATGTGTGGTGCTTTTGCTACAGTGTCCCTATCCTTCCCTGCATCAGACACCAAGACTTCTATGAATATTAGATAGCTGGCAGCAAGGAGAAAGTTATTGTCAGGCAGACAAAATCGTGCTGCATCTGAACTGTTCTGCAAATAGTAACAGGAATTAACTCATGGAGATGGCGCTGTCCTAAAAGAGCACATACCTGTGAAGCCCTGGATGTGCAAGTGTTTGATCCAGACCACCTAGAACTCTCTGGAGTTGGTGATACTTCAACCTTTTACATCCATATCCAGAGGGGAGAAACAGCACCTTGTAGCTGCAATCCTGCCACTGCCCTGAGTGCTGGAGCGGCCAAATACAGTCTCTTCAAGATGCAGCTTGACACTTTTTTTTAAGTAGCTAAACTCAAAAAGAGACCCTCGTGTCCTTTTATTATGTAGTTCAATAAATTGACCTGTTTTGTATTTTGTCTAATTTAATTAATGTTAATTCTGAGGTAGTTGCACGTAAGCTGTGGTGCTAGCACTCTATTAAGACAATTATTGGGAATTTAGCCCTCTGTTGATAATACTCCATTTGTTTTGACTCTTCAGAGCAGCTTTGAATGGATTCCCAAAGTGAAGTGTGAAGGCAGTATGGGTTCAACACAGATAGAAGGGGGGGGTGGAAAAAAATCATTCAAAATCCATTAATATGCATGGCACTACAAATCTGAGGAAATTCCATAAAACCGTGGATTTGGATTGCCCCTACTGTTAGCTGCCTGTCTTCGTAAGGAGCTTGTTATTTGATTTTTCTGCCGACTTAGTGTTTGTGTGTCGGTGGCTGGCGCGAGCTGATTTGCAGCGCAGATGTCGTCACGCCGAGACGCCCGTCTGCAGATGGAGCCGCGGGGACGGGCAGTGCTGCCGTGCTCTGGCTCGGGAGCAAATCCGACCTACGGACTGGGACGTGTGTAATACGTGCGTGTTGTCAGAGCTAGCGGGAGAGCGAAGCCGCAGGCTCGGTGTGCCTCACGGCAGCAGCAGTGTGGGAATTGCTGGTTGTCTGCACAGGGTCTCCTTCAAGCCTTTCTGCTGCTGGAAACTCATAAGCGGTCCTGGTGACTTATTTTAGCACTTGGTCTGGTGAGGATGGCAGTGACTGGAGGCTGTCTCCCGTACAATGTGGCTAGTCCACACGCGTATGCAGCATGCTTGGACCTTGCCCTCGCCGTGTTACAGCTCCCTGCACCTGTGAATTAGCCTTGCCCTCCTTGCTGTGCAGGTGAAAACAAATGTGTTTGAGGAGCAGGGGAAGGAGAAAATCAGTTGACAGGAAGTTTGTGTTGTTTTGGAGTGGTTTTTATTGGTGGTGAGGTTTTTGATCTCTTGTTTTTGGCAGTTTAAGTTGAGAGAGCTACAGGGACTGCTTAAAGGAGTGAGAGTTGCTGGCTCCTGGAGGCTTCAGGTGGTCTCTTAGCTCCCCAAAGGGCTTAGTTACTGGAGCTGTGGTGACACAGATCCAAGGCAGAATGGTAGGGGCTCCGGTTAGCCGTGCAGCAGCAAAACCCTGGCGACTATCTGCTTGCTGCTTGGCTGCGCTCCCGCTTCCCCGAAGAACAGCGGAGCCATTCAGGCTCCTCTGAAGGCCGTGGCTCCCAGGGCTGAGTTGGGCAGCCTGAAGGTGCAGGTTTCTCTCCCTTGCCCATCGGCGAGCCCATCCCCGGTGCGGGCGAGGTATGGAGCACCACGTGCTGCGCTCACGGACGTGGGGAAGCCGGGGTCGAGCTGTGGCCTGGAGCTGCTGCCCAACAGGGTTTGCACCGGGCTCTCCTGGAAGCTGCATAGGCTCCTGGTGATCTGGGAGAGGTTGGGTTTCCGTGACCTGAACATGATTGCCACCTTGCCATAGGTAGAAAACACCCTAAACTCGGGTTTGGGGGGGAAGGGCCAAGGTTTTTGTTTGTTTTTGTTTCCTCTTCCCGCTTTTTGTGTATCACTGCAGCTCAGCTCAGCTCTTAATGTTATCCTTTTGGAAAGGATCTGGGTAATTGTCTGACACCCACCTGATAGATGAGTATCCTCCATCAAAAGTTACCATCAGTCTTGGTTATTTTAGTGATAGGAAAGGGTGGTGGTGGGAAAACGGAGGCCCAAGTAATGAGATTGTCTGGTCTTAGAGTTGCCAAGGAGCCGGGAGCTGCCTGCGCGTCGCCGGTTCGGGGCGCTCCCGCCGAGCGTCGCCCGCGCTGCCTTCCTCTCGGTAAACCTCACGCTTGATGTAAGATACTCGCAGCCTGTTCCCAGCCCCCCGTTACACCAGTGACCTCTGTTTTGGTACATATTGTACCTCTGCTTCCTGAGTATCAGGGCTGGAGTAAATGTTTATGCTTCAGAGAGCTGCCCGCCAGGCTCTGCTCCAGGGCTGTACAGTGCAGCAGCGCTGAGACCGAGCGAGGCTGAGCTCCCCGCTCCGTTTCTGACTGGAGATGCGGGCTCGTTGCTGCACTCCCCTGTTGCTTCCACTTCGATTTGCGAAGCAGCACAAGTTGCGCGCTTAAGAACAGGGACCCTTTTTCAGAATTTTTTTGTGTTGCATATTGTTGTTTTAGCATGAGCCTTAGTCTTTCCTCTGGCACTGCACGTATCTGCAAGATTTTGGCTGTGTAAGTGACAAAAAGAAGCCATATAAGCAAGGGGGGGGGGAAGGTTTATCTGCTTAAAATACACTGCAGAAACACTAGTTACTACATACAGAGTAGTTTGAGAACAAACACTGTCATTTTACATGCTAAAGCAAGAAAGTATTCCTGGGTCAACAAAAGGCCCATTTGGTTATCTTTTCCTCTTCCTCCAAAAGCAGGAAAAAAAGCTTTAAAAATCAGTTGTGAAGACTTCTCAGCAGAACAGCGTGTTTATATATCTATCCGTACACGAAAGGGAGAAGGGTTTATTACCCGGCAGGTTTGCGGAGGGAGGGAAGAATGATGTGCTTGTCAGGCAGCCTGCCTGATCTCGGAGTCCTTCTAGCAAGTTCGGTGTTTGTTTAATGCTCTTCTAAGCCTTTTCCCAGCAGCAGGATCACAGAAGTTAACTTGTTTACAGCTGGTACACAGCTTATGCTGGCCTGCTTTGCTGCTGCCCCAGTGCCTTTTCCCCGAGCCTTTGCTAAGAAACCGCACCCCCTGCCACCTCTCTGGCCACAGACGCTGGTGTTTGATTTAGCTATTATTGTTTTTTTTATTAAGTTTGGAATGCTTGTTTTAAAAAGCCATCTTTCTACGCGTCCTCTTGGGGTCCTGACTATATGCATCTTCAGTGGCATATTCATGCCTTCTATGCCTCTCACCTCAGGAGATTTATAAGAGCCACCAGTCCTTCCCACGGAAATTTGTACTTCCATTTTCCCTGCCTGCCTCTCAAGTATGAGATTTCTCCCCAGATTCACATCCGCCTTGCAGAAGTGTTAGGTTGCAGTCCAGCTGGAGTTTGATACCATTAGACACGGGAGCCGACCAGCTTTCCAGCTGAACGCATAGCGTTGGCTTTTGGCACTGCAAAATCCTGACATCTCACACATTCAGAATCGTAACAGTGTTATGTAAGGAGAAGTTACTCGAGGTCACTAGCAAGGCGCTCTGAAACGTGGTTAAAGCAGCCTTGCAAGATGAAACACTTGGGGTTGTGACCCCTTCTCGCAGCTTCCTCACTGGTGTCCCCTACCTGTGCTCCTGTCGCAGGCCGCCCTTTGCTGCTGGCTCCTCTGGGAAGCTCCTGCGGGGCTGGCAGCCGCTGGGAGGACGGTCGGCAGCGAGGTCAGACGCCTGGCCTGCCTTGGACACCGGGGAGCCACGTCCCAGCTCTCCGGCTGCCCCCGCTTGCTTATGGGCAGCCCCAAAGTCACCGCTTCGGTTGGCCTCGTCACTCCTTGCTGAAGAGCAAGCCAGATGGTGTCAACAACTGCCCTTGCTAACCACAAAGGGACAGGAGGCTCAGTAAAGCTGGGGAAACCCTTGAAACATTTTACTAACAAATATTGAATCTCAGTATTTAACAAGACTGCAAAGACTGTGCAGCGGACAGGGCAGTGAGTGGGCAGGTAGCAATTCAGACTCACGGCAATCAAAACAGGTTCTGATAATATTTTCAGTGCTTTTTATTCATTGAAGATGGTGCAGGGTGATGCCAGTGGGCACCTCGTCACAGTTATCTGATAGTTTTACCACTGCATTTCTGCAGTTGCTTTTTGAGGGGGGGCAGGGACGGAGTGCAAAGAAGTGGAAATGCTCTATAGGACTCTAAAAGGGACAGCGTTTTCTTTCTAAATCTGCAAGGGCTTTATTATACGGTTTCATAACTTAAACGAAGGTGTAAATTATTGACTTGGTGTGTGTGTGACCTTTCTTGTGAAACCTCTGGTGAAGGTCTTGCGTTGGTGTCTCTTCGGGGCGTACCAATGTCTTGCAAATTCCAGAGAGATACCTAGTATTTCTGGCAGACTTCTGGACTGTAGTATGATTTAAAATTCCGATTTAAAACCTTGCCGAATTTGGTCACCCTTAAAGAAAGAGCATGTTGCTGCAGTCTTAGTTCTCCTATGCCTGAAATTGCAGCTATGGTACTCAACACCTCTTTCTCAATAAATAGAAATGTAAATCAAAAATACTTGTAATATTGCCAGCACCTTGTCCTAGCAATATCCCAGTCTATTAAATCACAAAATGATGAAACATAGCTCATATCTTCAGTCATATGAAAAACTGTTTTAAAGTATCTCTCTGCTCTGTTCATGTTCCTTCAGTGTTCGTTAAGTCATTCTTTATTTTGCTGCAGAAACTGGAAAAGCAAGCAACTTACCTGAAACTTTTGGTTGAAGAAGCAAAAGGCTTGTTTCTTCCATCCCCTCTTTCCACTATTGACCCAATTTAGGAATAACTAGTAGGAAATGAAATCTGAATGCATATATGTTGTTATCTCTTAAAGATTACTCAGCAGGTTTAATAAGTGTAACCTTCCTCCCTCTCCCCCAAACTATGAAGACGCAGGATTTTTCTGGCAGTTGATCTGTTTGTGTTTTTTAACGTATTTTTAGTGTGAGATACAAAAATACGTGCTTTGTATCCAAAGAGACTGTTGTTTCCATTTATTTTAAAACCCTGCATGGGAAACGAGATGTTAGACCTATTATAATGCAACCCAACAATTAGCATATGCTGGCTTGGCTCTGCCAGGACTTTCCTATGAGTAATGCGAGTTGCACAAGCAGAGGAGGCGGCTTGTTTGTGTCGGGGGAGAGCCGTGCACAAATGATCAGGTCCTAAAGACACCATTCTGGGATGCGAATATTTGCTTGAAACTAAAAGCAGTTACAGTTCGAGTGTCCTTTTGGCTGCGTTGGGCTTGGAAAACGGGGAGGTATTTTGTTTTTCACATTCTCCTGCCTTGGTTTTCAGAAAAGTTTCAAGTTCCTCTTTCTGATTTTGTTCATTTTGTTTTTGGGGGAGGAGGCTTGAATTCCCCAATCCCTGCATGGTTGGAATGAGCAACACTGGGATGCTCCAGACAGTATCCAGCCGTGGTCTCTGGGAGATGCATATGCCTCCGTCATGTCAGGCAGCTGCTGCTTTGCAGCAAGGCAGCAGTGGGGTGGCTTAATTTATCCTGGAGAAAACTCTTCCAGATAAACATGGTACAGCGGTAATCTTAGCCTGCAAACAAGTTGTATGTATACAAATCGCATTCTGCCTGTGCCCTATGTAGATATCATACTAACACCCCAAAATACAGATATACATGCAATAAGTTCTCTACTTGTGTATGAGGGTGGAGAATAAAATATTAAATCAAAAAATATAAGTCTACAGGCAAGTCCAGGTCTGTGTGATTTCTTCTGGAGGGAATTTGCCTTGGTTTCTTGCCTGCTTTTTTGTTTGTTTTCTTTTTAAACAAAGAGCATATGTACTCCTCAATTTAGACTACTTTCCACTTTAACATTATTGGAAGATGAGAGGTGTACTGTGGATTTAAGTGAACAAAATGAATCTTCAGAATAACTTGAAGGTCATATATTCTTGAACTGCAAAACATGTTCCAATTAGCGTGCTATTTAAAAGCTGGGTTGTTTCTTAACCTGAAAGCTGGCTGCTGAGCACCAGCTCAATGGCTGAATGCAGCGGGCTCACCACTGGCGCCTGCTTCTGCTTTCAGCATGGCACAGCCGTCCTGGCCACCGTGGCGCAGGAAAGCCCATCAAGGCCCGTGGAATAATTCTAAGTTATAATAAATCTACTTCCTCTGGCAAAATTTGGCTTTTTAGATTTGTTTAGGACTCATACTGTCAAGTTTGATCTTCAGTCACAAGCATTAGACAATCCCTAAATAAGCAGTGATGCTGCCAGATGCTATTAAGGAGCTGGACCCTCATGGTGGCTGTGAGGGTAACGCAGGGAAAGAGGGAGGGCGGGAGGGCGCTGCAGCGAGTGCCCGTGTGCCCGTGAGCCCCAGCCACCTCTTCTTGCTCCTCACAGAAGGCAGCGAGGGCTGCGGTGAGTTAGTGGCTGTGACCCGCAAACCCGTGGAGATCTCGGGAAAGCGCTGCCTGCAGCCTGAAAGGGTCTGATTCCGCGGGTTTTTGGGAGCAGCGAGGAAGCTCGCTTCTCCTGCAGGAGAAGGAGGTGGCAGTGAGCGATGGAGAGGGAGGCGTGCTCTGCTTCACCTCCTTGCCTGCGTTGGGATCATGGGAAGCGGAGTGGCGGGATGCGTATTAGTGTATTTATTGTGTTTAAAACCTGTCAGGAGGTGTCGTGATCTACAGGCGCTATTTTTGTCTTCATTAACCGAGCAGCAGGTGCTCACGGCATGGTCACCCCGCAGGATTTTCCTTCTCTTTTGAGGCGTTCACAAGTAAACGCTGCTGCTCGGTGCAATTGCGGCTGGCCAGGCTGGTGTTAACTGGGGCACTTGCGCTGCCCGCCAGCCCTCCTGCAGGAGATGGCTCCCCTCGACTCTCCCGAGAGCAGCAGCCTCCCAGGGCGGACAGTGTCCTGCTCCTCCGCCCGGGCGAGGGAGAGCCGTGCTCTCCAAAGAGCAGCATTGCTGTCCCTGGTTGTCAGACGGGCACGATGGCCCTGGCTCGCTGCTTGCTCTGGTGGCCTGGAGTGAAGCCTTTGCTCGAGTGTCTGCAGGGCCATGAGAGGAGTCTTTTGTTTTTTGCTGTGCCGTGTTTATGGGTCGGCTCCAGTTGTCTTCGTGTGGTGCTTCTAACTGTTTACCTTAAAACAAACAAACCCCTCTCCATACAGCTAAAACTCTCCTGAGAAATGTTCCTTTAAACAGAGTCTCTTAAATATGGGATAATTATATGCCTGCTTAAAATTGCAGCTCCCGGTCTCAGCTTTTTCCCGTCGTGCAGGAAGCGGCGCAGTTAGGCTCCGTGTCCATGATGAGCAGATGGAGACAGTAGTTCTCTCCTCCCTGCCCTCCTGCTGAAACTAGAGACCGCAGGCACCAGGGTTGGGACACAGGCTGGGAAAGGCCTTTTCTATCCTTTTCCTCTTTTCATTCTATCCATCCATCCCTGTGTCTGCCTCCATCTCAGGCTTATCCCCTGTGGGCTTCGCAGCAAGGCTGACAGTCGCCTTGCAGTTCCCCAGAGCAGCCGAGAGTGCTGCGCGCTCCTCAGTGTGATACCTCAACTTGACTTTTTACAGGAATGAACACTTTTTTTTTTCCCCTCCATGCAGTGTTTCCTCTAAAGCTAACAAATAGCCGAGAGAAGCTGCTTCTCCGCTTCTGTGATTTTTGTCTGTTACACACACAATATGCTCGAGCATATGTTGCTGTGTATTTTTGTCTACCGAAGCCCCATGGAACCGCGTACCATTTACAGCCGCGCAGGGCGCGATGCTAAAACGGGCCCGGGGCGCCGCTCCGCAGGGCTGGCGGCGTGGGCAGCTTTGGAGGGCAGGCGGGCGCGCGACTGCTGCCAGCTCGGCCGCGTTTCCCTGCTTCGGGTTATTCCTGCCGTTTGCTGTGTTAGCCTCGCTGTTCGAGCATCCGGCTGGTGGCCTGGTCCAGGGGGAGGGGAGAAAAAAAATAAAGAAAATACGCCCTTTTTGTATTTCTGCGCAGTTTTTGTCCTCTGTGGCTGCTCTCCTCATCGGTCCCGGTGCGACTGCGCTGTGGACAAGGGGCTGCTTCAAGCTGTGTGCCTGCCGAGGAGAGCCGCACGCAGCCGCCACCTCGCAATTAGCCACAAATAATAAGCCCAGCCCACAAATAGATCAGATCAAGTGATTTAAACCACAATATTTCACTTTGCATAAATTTATTTTCTTGTTATTACCGCTGTATTTGTTCCTTGGGGCAGGTAGATTCTTACTAAATTACAGCATAAATTACATGTAAGTGTCCCTGCATGGATTTTTGGCTAGATTGGAGAAAGGCAACAGTGTGAAGAGTTTGAAGAAAAAGTTGGTTCCCGATCAGAATATAGTTGGTGTCTTTGTGTGTGCATGTTCTGTATTGCCAGCCTTTATGGTAAAGTATACTTGTTAAATCCCATGATTGCTTTTTTTTGAAAAGTTTGAACTGAAGATGGTTCTTAAACCTTAGCAAAAGTTAAAATTAGGGCTGGAAACTGAAAACGGGAACATCCTGATTTTTTTTCATTCATTTTCTGCCAACGTTTTATATAAAAGGAGAAAGAAAAAAAAAGTATATTTTCATGAACTACTGATTCTTGGAGATGCCTTCAGAAAGCTACTATCCAATTTATTGCAGATTCTGCCACTTCTGAAAAACAGATACTTTCAAATAATGTGACGTGAGACACCAGGAAACTTACAACGCTGATGATTACTTCAAGCTAAGTTCATAAAACATCTCTGCAAACTAAGGGCATAGATTCATTTCTGAAGTTCTGAATCTTCATTTCATGATTGGTACTCTTAATTATATTCTTCTGAACAAATTACCATAGTGAATCTCTCTACGTGTCAGTATATTAGAGTAAGATGGCATGAGCCTCTGCCATAAATATTCATTGCGATATTTGAGTTGGTGCTCCTCAACAGTTCTGAGTTTAGTGAAATTATATTGTTTAAATTCCTTTTCATAAATATTTTAAACTCTCGTAGCATGTTATTAAAATCAGTTGGTATACAAGCATTTTGCATTCCTTCTCCTGCTTTGCTCACCTCTGTTAACGTGATGTTAGGGAAGTTTTGCTTGGGATTCAGAGGGGTGCTGTAGTCTGATAACTACAATGGCTGTAGCAGGTTTTGGAAAGAATGGCAAAGCTGCAACGTGTTGAAGTTAATAATAATAAAAAAAGACATTCTTTGTATTGCAGTACAAAGTAGTAGTGCTGGGGTGGTTTGGTTTTTGTTTGAAGATTTTTTTTTTTTCTGGGATTATGGCTCTGCTAGTGAGCTGCTCTGCTGATCCCCGTGGTTTCAGAGGCAGAATGCATGCACTTGAAAGCTTTTTTTGTATGTCCTGGTTCACTATGAAAGGCTCTGCTCAGAGGAAAGGGGCAGATGAGCTGAGCCCATGGGAGGAAACTGTTCGAGTTGCTGTGCACAGGTGCTGCCAAATGTGTAAACAAACCTTTGAAAAATAACACTAGGCTTAACATCATAAACCTGCTCTTTCTGGGCGTTTCTGGTGGAGGCTGGTGCCGGAGGACGGGGAAGCTGGAAGGTGTGCACTGGGGATCAGGCAGCAGCGCTGCTTTGACGAGGCACCGCCCTGTCCTGCCTACCTCTGGTTGCGGTGAATAGGAGTCGTGCGAGGCTGTTAAAAAGTTCCATGTTTTTATCCCGGAGTTCACTGCAGAGTTGCCTGCGCGTAGATGTCACTCGCTGATGTGCGGCACCACAGGAATTGGCAGGGATCGCTCTTGTACACCTTTTTGTAGGAAGAGGGTGAAGCGTCGTGTTTATAACGCGCACGTCGGGCCCTGCTGCAGCTCTGCTGCGCGAGGCCGCGGAGGGGCTGGTGCTGCGAGGCCCGAGGGGCCGGGCTGGCAGCGCCGCGCCGGTGCTGTGCGGTGAGCTCAGCGTGTTGGCCCCGCGCTCCCGAGCTGCGGTTTTCACCCGTTGTGTTAGCCCCGGGTTGAAGGAAGCTGCGTTACTCTAGCAACTTGCTGTCTTCATTGGGGCTTTCAGTGCATTTTGTACGTGTGTATGTTTCTGTGTGTGTGTGTGTGTATACACGTTATATACATCTATATAAATAGCAAGCGGCTGCGAGCGTGTGCCCAGCCGCCCTCTTTCCTCCCTCCCCGGGGAGGCGGCAGGAACATTCGGGTGCCAGACGGGCGCCTCGTGAGACATTTCGTCGTGCACGGTACAAGCGTGCAGGCGGCAGTGGTGAAGTCGGAGCTGAGCGTGGATGCGGCAGGCGGGAACCCGATGGGGGATCTGATGAAATGACCCCCAAACCTTCCTGATCAACGTTGATTTTGCAAACCCAGCTGATCGCATCTGATGACTTCTAGCTGTGTTTAAAAGTGAGGGTTAAAGGAAACACGGAGTTTGTATTTCCTCGTAGTCGCTGTTGTGCTTCACCATGTTAGAGCCTCAATGCCCGCGTTTCTCCCTCTGCCCCGCAGACACCATGAGCCGGGCAGGCAGCGAAGCTTGCTGGGCCGCTGCAGTGAGGACGTTGGTCACGTCTGCTCCTGCACCGCACGGGATGCGGGAAGGGAGCGGGGCCGCGGGGAGGGCAGCGGCAGGCCGAGGCCGTGAGCAGGCAGGGCCAGACCTCCCCAGCCCGCAGGGCACACTCAGCGTGCCGAGCAGTGCCGGCTCGGCCTCTGCACGCTGCGGCCACCGCTCCATGGGGCTCCATGAGCAGTGCTGGCACTCAAGCTGCTAGGTACAGGTCATCTGAGGTTTTATTTCATCTTAAGGGGGTAAAGGAGGTAACCAGCTGCGTGGGTTTTTCTTTTCCTGCATCTCCTGTTATCGTTATCAGAGGGGTGGCTGTGAGGCCGAGGCTGTGTGAGCGGCAGCTTTATGTTTGTTGGTCTCCTTGCAGGCTGCAGCAGTAAATCTCTTCTACTTGTCACTTTGTAAATCATTACCTGGATTTAAGCCTTTTTACCGGCTTTTAAGGGCTCCTGCAGGCCCTTTAAGGAGTCTTGCCTCCCAGCTCGCGCAGGTGATCACCGTTCCTGCTGGGCCACCTCCTGCAGCAACGCCCGCGCGCCTGGCAGGAAACATCGGCCGTCGCTCTCCAGAGCTGAGCTCCACCAAGGAGACTTTGGACTGTGCTCAGGCTTTAAAAGTTAAACAGTGTTTTGCATGTCACGGCCCCATTATCAGGAGGCCTGGCCTGTGGCCCGGCGTGGCAGCTGGCTTCACCCTCGCTCCGGAGCCCGGCTTCTTGCTGCGCAAGAGAGGAGCTTGGAGTCACCTCGGCTCCTGAGTCTGCTGTGAAGAGTGTTTTGAAAGACTTTAGTAAGAGCAGCTTAATTTTGCTCGTTTTTAACCGAGGGATCGCAGCGACGTGCACCACCGTTTTGAAGGGACTTTGGGTCCACATCTGGTCCTGGTGCCGGCGTGGGTGCCGTGTGGACTGGCCGTTCTGCTCCCTGGTGCTGAGCATCGCCCATCCAGGTATCTTACGCGTTGCTCAGAGTGAAGGTTGCGCCTAGCAAAAATGGTGCTCTGCAGAGGCCTGGGAGCTACCGCTTCATTATTTAGCTCTTATTTATTTATTTTAGGGCTTTATTTAGCCCGAGGTATAATTTATTTGAGCTCGTGCAATCTGCATGCAGTTGTCATGACGGTACTTGAGTTCCTGCTTTAGGGATGCTGGGGCTAAGGCCTCCATTGGCCTGTGCCGTCTCCAAGGGCTCGTTTTCCATTTATATATACTTCCTGCCCATTCCCAGGAGCCTAATTATTAGTATAATAATATGTAATAACGGCTTATCAGGCCAGATTATCCTAGTGTAACTTGTTTTTACCCTAAGCCAATGCAAGTTAGAAGCACTCGCTGGTTTAAGTTGGAAGCTCAGGATGTTTCGCTTCTGAAAAGCCTCCTTTTCATTGTCCAAGGGGTAGAAACCCTTTTTCTGCCTAATGCTTGTGAGCATGTGCTAAACAGAAAACAAAGGTGGCCTCGTAATTTCATGTTGGCCTAGGTAAAAATATATTAAATGAAGCATGTGGCGCAGGGGAAGGGGAAGAACCTAATCAGATGCTAAAGAGACTTCATGAATATTAAGTACTTTCCACTTAAGCAGTCTTTTTAATAATCTGAAACGTTAATAGCAGTATGACTGCCTGCTTCTACAGCAGCTGTATAAGAGAGATAAAAGTCCTAGTTGAACGTGATTTTTATCAGCTTGCTCATGCTAGTGTTTGACCTACAGAAGTAGTCGATTTGCATGTTGGAAAATAGCTTATTCTAACAAATGGAGCTGGCTGCATGCACAAATAAATGGCGGTAAGTGTCATTTGGTTCTTGATCTAAGCAGTCAAAATCTTTGGGTTTTCTTGCTCCCCTCCCCTCCAGGTATTCAGCCTTAGTGCCTAGAGGCGTGCTCAGTAATTCAAGAATAAACCTGTAAATGCATGTTGAATATTTGCTGGTAACTAATTACAGAAATTGTTTGTTCCCAAGTTAATGAATTCCCTATTAGGTGCTTGCATTCAGCCTGTTATTTGGCTGGCAATGTAATGGCTGGGATTTTTTTTTTTTAAGGTCTGTGGTGTAAATAAATGCAGGCCAGACCTGTGAAGCAGCAGCTTTCTTGTAGCTATCCTCCGAGCTGTCTGTGGGTATTAGAATCCCTATCCATTGGCATGAGGAGAGAAGCTTGGGAAGCTGTGCTTCCTTGGACCTCCTGTGCTTCCCTTATGGGCGTGCTTGCCCTTTTTGATATCCTTTGATATCCCAAAAGGGAGTGCTAATGAGGGCCCTTAGCGCTTGGAGCAGATATGGGGGAAAGTTTGATACCTGTTCAAGTGGATAAGCAGATTGTATGCACCGTGCCTGCACTAGACTTGGGCTTTGGGCTGCCTGTGCTGTTCCAGCCTGCGCAGTGGTGCTGCCCGTCCTCTGTGGAGGCTGCTCCTGCTGCCAGGCCTTGGTGTGTGTGGAAACTGGGGCCCCTTTTAGAGGATGCCCCAATGCAGGTAACTCTCCGTTCCAGATGTGTTCACTTTTTCCTCAGGAAGCAGAGCCTGCGAGCAGGAGGCAGGCTAAGACAACTTCATGAATGTCAAGGAAGAAAAACAGTGCGGCATTCTCTGCCACTTATTGCATGGGTCTGGGCTGCATTGCACATCTGGAAGCAGCTTCCTACTCGCTCAGTGCATTTGCCAGTGATTAGCTCTTTTCCAACATGTAGTGCTTGTAATTTGAGATCCTGCTATGGACTTGGGGAGGAGTTTTTATTAAACCAGATACTGTGCTATCTTCTGTAGCAGTTCTTTATAAAGCTTTTGTATTGATTTGTTTGAAAATCCATCTGGTCTAATAACTCAGATTTGTTTCTTATAAAACGCAAAATGACTAAATTGCTGTTGTCCAGTTAAAAAAAAGTAAATGGGAAGGGCCAGCTTTTTCTACTGCTATAGCAATTTGTGTTTATTCTCTCTGATGTATTCCTTTTGTCACCATGTTACAGATTTTGCCCATTAAATAAGTGAGCAAACTACCACTAATTACAAATACTTGAAAATACTTTGTTTATGACTTTTGGGAAAGGTGAAGTAATGAGATTAAAGCTAGACAAGGAAAGCTGTATTTCTCTCTTGCTTTTTTTTCAGAAGATAATGGAATCTTAAAATCACTTTTTTTAAATCTGACTGCTTTTGCTTGTTCTCTTCCACACTAATAAGTGACAAGAAAGTTCTGTTGGGTTTCAGTGCCAAGTTCACTAGAAAGGGGGGAGAAAAAAATGTAGGGGGGGAAGGAGAGAACATTGGGGATTCCTGGGAATAGGTGCTAGTTTTTCCACAGAGATCCTTTCCAAATTGATATTTGAAATTTTTACGTAAATATGTATTTAAAATATTTGGTAATGACTGAAGAAAGCCCCTCTAGCTCATTTTAGCAATTGTGGTAGTCAGATTACTGAGTTTGTTTGCCGTCTAAATGGAGGGACTCTCCTGGGATGAAAAGGATGGGCTAAACTGTGCTATTTGCTGCAAAGAAAAATGTGTCTGCGTTCCTTATGGTACCTGGAAGTAATTTCAGACTATATGGCATTGTAACTCTAAGGCTTCTCCTTGCCCCTCAGTAATTTTATCTACTGTCAATAGCAGGAATTTATAGGAATTGGAAAACTGTTTTTCTTGGAGTAGAGGTCTGCTTGTAGCCTTCTTACTCGTATTAGTCAGTATTAGCAGTGCCCTGTTCATCGCAGGGTAATGCACAAGCCATCTCGGTTATGGGCCATAACTCATGGGTTACCCCATGGTATCTGAGTGATTTTCAGCTCTCCTGGAGGGCAAATGGAGGGGCATGAAGCTGTGGTAACCATATTTCGCCTTAGTGTTTTGTGCATCAGCTGTGTAGCATTTTTAGTTATTGCTAAAATTTGTGGTAGGAAGCTGCCTGAAATGAAATGTGAGGAACTCTGTGTAATAATAAAATCAATTGGACTGTTTCCCCAGTAATTCTAGAGACTGATGCATCATTAATGTTGGTAATACAGTGGCTGTCAGATCACAAACTTCTCAATAAATGTGCAGCTGGCAGGCCTTGATGGAAATTGGAGGCAAGCAGAGAATGAGATTTAGGGCTTTGATATATGGGGTGTCAGCCATGTGATGAAGTTTTTATCAATTTCTGTCACTTCTCTCTCTTATGCTCACTACATATGTGGTCTTCCTTGCAGTTTCTGCTGGCGGTTGAGATAACTGTGCTTTTTTAACGTTTAGTACTAGAAACAGTGGTTAAAAGAAGAACTGGCCTCACAACCTTCAATTTGTTGTTTTGTTGTAAGGTGGCATCACATCAAAAATAGAATGCAGCAACAGTTAGCTGCTTATCAAAAGTATTACTGTGGATAATGAAAGCTGGAAGCAGAGCGAGTCATCAAGGAACTCACACAAAAACAACAGCAACGCAAGGCAGTTATTGTGTCCCAGCCTGTAATGAGGAGGCATCAAGAATGACTCTGCCAGTGCTTCTGGTATGGGTGTTTTTTGTTTTGTTGTGAGTTTGTGTGTGTGTGTGTTAAACTGCTTGATAAGTCAGGATGTCTTCCTATTTTGAGATTAACCCCTTTAAGATTTCCTAGTCCCAGTGCTATTACTTGAAAAATCAAATGGGTATGTTGTAAATCCCTGCCCACGCTGGTTAGGTCGGAATTACATAAACAGCTGGGAAGTGGGACAAATATCTGCAACACAAAGGAAAAATAAACCAACTTGCCTGCTCAGTAAATACTGATAAGGAAGTTTGTACTCCACTACCATGCACGTGTGTGTCGCGAGGAGCACGAGCTGTCTTCGTGGACTGAACAGAGCTGTGCTCCTGTTGAACCCCTGCGTAGCCTGGTCTCTCTTTGTGCTCTCCTAGCAAAATGAGGTCTCCAGAGTTGCCGACAAAATCCTTGCTTATTGTGGGGACGAGTCTGTTACTTCTCATTGCATCAGAGCAGCTTGGGGTGGCTCCAGGCCAGATGTGGCCTGCGCATGTCCTGGTCGTGTCTCCTTGCGGGCAGCGCAAGGCAAGTGTCCCCGCGCCGCTCGGCACGAGGAGCGCCTGCCCTCGCGTGCGGGACGGCGGTTCATGTTGGCGCCTGCCGAGATCAGGGGAAAAGAGCTTTCCTCGTTTAAACTCTGATAAATAATTTTGCAACCAAGTGGAGGGTAAAATTAAAAGCTGGAGGCTTATCTGCTTTTCAAAGCTTTTGTATGTTCTGAAACTGGTGTGAAAGGGCATATTCCTGGACCATTTCTGGAGGCATAATGGCTACTGGAGACCTCTCACATAAAATAGAGGGGTAAAATACTTTTTTAAAGTCAGAATAAATTTAGTTACTCCAGAGATCTTGGGGAAATAAAATGTTACTCTAAAATGAGCTAAATGCAGCGCTTTATCTATAAACTTCTAAAGCCTAATGACTTCTGTCTTACCTTACCCCCAAACATCCGTTTAGGGAAGATGTAACTGGTACCACTTGCACCTGAAATCCCATGGAACGTATTACTATTGCATAAAATGTATTAGGGGAGCTTAGTTAAAAGAAATGCCGTTTAAAAATTGATAGCCTGATTCTCTTTAGGCAGATGTCGGACTTTAAAGGGAATTTGTGTTGGTATAACCTTGCCCTTTCTCAGTAACTTGGCACTTGCGAGTGCCTTCCGTACCTTCCTGGTTTTGTTTTAGCTGCAGGGGTGGTTCTGAGCTGTGACACTCTGGCAGGAGCTGGAACTCAAGTCTTGGGCCCGTTTGGGCGCAAACGCAGGCGCTGGCTGGGACTGTCCCCCCGGGAGCATGGGCACCTGCAAGGCCTCCATCGGGAGAGCCAACCCCAAGCATCCCACTTCAGCAGGGAATTGAGGCTCATGCACTGCAGCGTGGGGAATGCGTCGTGGCTTGCAGGTTGTTGGTTTTTTTTTTTCATTTTGTTTGTTTTTTAATTCCTCTTGCAGCTTGAACTGAGTAACACATAAGGTAAAGCATGTGGGAAGCACTAATCCCCCAAAAGATTTTAGTTCAGGCTCTAGCTAGCTTATTCAATGTATTTCTTACTCCTCATGTGGTGAAGGATATATGTGAATGTGTATCTGTCCACCTTTCATCTGTTCCCACTTTCCTTGGAGCCATGGAATTGGCAGCTTCCTTAAGAAGAAAACTCTAATGTGCGCCAAAATTATTCCTGTGATGAAATAGATGTGGTTGATATGCTATCTAGTTTTTTTTATTAATAGATACACAGTATTTCTGGCAATATCTATGTATTTGACTTCCCTAGAATGAGTTAGTGCCAGAAGTCCTGGATACAGTAGGATTTTCCATTTTTCTTTGTCTCTCTCTCTTTGCCTCTCTAACCTTTCAATTTCTCTCTATTTCATACCCTATGGAAGGTCAGCACTTAAGGCATTTTAATGTAATTAGAATTACCTAGATGGACCTTATTTCCCAATAATACTTTAGAAAAGCTGCTGTGACCTTGTATGCATGAGTTACCGGAATTGGAGAATTTGAATTTTGCTGGTGTTTGAAGCCAGACTCCCCTTCTGTGGGTTGAGTGCTTGCACTTGTGTATGCTGGGTAGGCAATATTCATTTTAGTAAAAAGGCTCCATGTCTAGTACGTAGTCTCATAGGCAGATGAAATGATGAGCAATAGCTGGTGATGTCAAGTAGAATAGATGATAAAATTATTAAATTATGTGTATTGTCTAATCTGCTCACACAGCTTTGCCTGTTACAAGTGACAAACTAATATGCCATCAAACTTGACAGCCCTCTTAGTTTATTGTAGAAACTCGACATAGGCTGTCGTTCATATGCTCCAGAAGTGATGTGTCTCAGATAACAGGAAATATATTCCTCTGGCACCTTATAAAACTATACTGTTGGCTGTATTACATGGAAGAAATTGCGGAGTCCGGTTCATAATAACAAACTCTGCTTCGACTGAAGATACACACGTATCCCCTGCTTTCCTCTTCAAGGAGTTTGTGGAGTCACATTCTTTGAGAAGTAAAGATTTGGCCAGAAGATACTCAAAAATCCCTGTTTGTGCCATGTCAGAGAGGCACAGACCCAGGCCGTGCGCAGTTGTGCTGTGACATAGCACAGGAATTTCAGCAGAGATGAAGGCCTGCCAGGCACTCCTCTGGCCTGCAGGTGCTCAGTGCAGTGCTTGGAGGACACGTTCCCACGGGGCTTCAGGCCAGATCCCTCGCGCCCATGCAGAGGTGCATGTGGGACCCCAGGTTTCCACCCTCGACTCTCATATCTCCAGCAGATCCCCACTATATGTTACAAAGGCAGGGTTGGTCAGCATCTCTTCAAGGTGGGTCTAAGGAACGATGGCACAGAACCCATCTAGCTACTGTCTTGTCCCATGGTGCTTCATCCTGGTTACCCCTACCTGTATTCATATACCTTTGGCGGCTTTTCTGAAAGTGCTGCACATGGTGCCAAGCTTTGTGGTGGTGTTGTATGGACTGATGAACACCTGGCTGCTGGGCTGGCTTCTGCTGGCCAGATCCTGAGGACAAAAAGCTCTTGCCCAGAGACCAACTGGTTTGCTCTTCACTGCCCCCCTGCAGTAGTACCACTCAGCAGAGGACATCCTTACCTCTTAAAATGCATCCAAGTCAAACTCCCTCGGACTGGAATGTGTTTGGAGCCGTTTCTCATGTAGTAGCTGGTGATAGGATATGGGGATGTGTAATGTGGACACTGAGTCTTGCCTCTCACGGTGGGGCCGCGTGCTCGGCCGGGTTTGCTGTGGTGGAGCAGGCGTCTCGTGCCCTTCTGGGCTGTGCATCTGCAGCCTCGCGTTCATTAGGCACCAGATACAGCAGGGAAGGCCTCTGTTTTACTGCTGGTTTGTACGTAGTCAATCAAGTGCAGGATCTAAGAAAATCTGCCTGTTGCAGTGTCTTGTACTTTCGTATTCCTACGTATTTCTGCCCTCTCTGCGTGGAGAAGCTGCTCCATATGCAGCATAATCTGGAAGGACCAGAATTTGTTGTCCCAAGTTTTCTTTCAGGAGGAAATCTTCCATCCTTTAAATAAACATAGCTCCTTTTTTTTTTTTTTTTTTTTTCTTGTAAGTTTGCTCGCTGGTACATTGTCACGTGTAGATCTGATCTTTCGTGTTTTTTGCCTCTCTACTCTTCTCCTCCTATTAAAATCTTGCCAAAAGTGCTGATCCAGATTAGCAAGAACATGATACACCCGTGAAGGATCAAACATGATAAAAATTAGTTTTAACACACAGGATCACGGCCATTAAGATTCCAAACTAATTAGGGACTGAATTAGCCTTGAATTACAATGGATTTTCATATCTTCTTGAGATGGAAAGACAAAGAAGTAGCAAAAAAAGCAGAGATGGAGCTTGTAAAACTTACAGTTTCTCCAAGAAATAAAACATCTGCAGGAAGATGAAATTACCTTTGTCTTGCTTGCTCCAAAAATGTATTCCTCATTTACTGTTCTTGGAATGTAGCCTTTGTTTTTCTTTAGGTATTTCAGGAATGAGAAGCACTGCTAACTGCTCATCCTTGACAAAGGGACAGTAATTCTTGGGCATCTCAATTGTGTAACTGAATTTTTCTGGCCCCAAACAGTTCAAGTGTTGCTCTCCAGAAGCTGCACATGCTCCCATATACAGTATTTTAAGAAAAAATGTATGTATATAGTGTAGTTAAAGGAATTTATCTTAAGAATCATATTTCAGTTTCAGACATCAGAAAATATGTTGAGCAAAGGTCTGGTACTTACCAAAATAAATCTCATTAAAGAAATGTTAAACTAGTAAAACTTAACTTAAGTTCTCTTAACAGTCTTTTGAATCATTTAGTTGGATGTTTCAGTCCATTTCCAAGGAAGCATCTGTATGGTGGGTGGGAAGGATGAAGTGTATCTTGTTGCCCTTCAGCTCCTGTCTTGGAGAGAGATCCTCGGTACAGGATCGTCTGTGTGGGAATGTGCATCTCTTCCAGAACATTTTAACCTTAGATCGGTAGGGGCAATGGGTGGATATGCCACAAAATGTGGATATCCCACAAAACGGCAGGGCATTGCTTTGCTTTCCTGGCTAACAGAGCATGGAGCAGGGCTGGGGGTAGTCGAGCATTTTGTGCGACCCTGAATTCAGTTTTTGAGCGTGTTGTGCTTGCCTGAACTTGGGTTCAGTGTTGGTTTTGCCCTTGTTCAGGGCAGTGCTTACACTGCCCATATGTTTAGGTGTCATCAGCTGCGGGACGGAACTCGCAGTCCCTGCGGCGACCTGCTGTCCCGCGCTGGGGGAGCCTCCGTGCGGGAGCCTGGCCTGGGAATGCCGTTGGTGACAGGGCAGGAGGCTCCTTGCGGGGAGCAGGGACGCAGTCCTGCAGCTCCGTGTTCTCTGGGCAGGGACTGAACTGAAAGCACTTTCCAAATGTTATTTTGGAAATAAATTATTGCATTATTTGAAAATCTGACAGTGCGTTTTACACTGTAAATGCATTGCTTTCCTTAGATCTGTGTGCTGCTTCTACAACTGAGTAATAAGTTAATACTTATTTTTTTTTTAATCTTGAAACATTTTTGCCTTGGAGCTTAAGTGTGAGAAGAGAAGCTAGAATATTAATTTTCTTAGCACAACCAAATACAAGATTAAGGTACAGAGAGCTGAGTGCCAACAGCTGCTGACTATGACAAGGGGTACTTGGTGAATGCTGCTTTAATTATGTTAAAGTTAGAAAATATGTTGATGAGTATCTTAAGCAAGATTAATTTATATAACTTGTTATAACTTTCAAGAGGACTTCAGTTTTATATTTAATAAGCACTGATGGTTTGCAGCAGAGCTTGTTGTGCAAGTAAGTGCCATCTGACTATTATTGTGGAGCTTGTTTTAACCTTCAGAGATAACTTTTTAGGAGAAAAACATACTGCTGAATCTGTCTGGCAGAAAGTCAAAAGTTAAGAAAGCCTTGCAGCAGAGAGTCTGTTTCTTCGTCCACTTATGGGTGTTAAAGAAAGAATTTGAGACTGATTTTAATTTATTTATTTATTTATTTATTTTAGCTATTGTTGCACTTGAGCAAAATGCTTCAGTGCCTGGAACAGTCCTGTGGTCCCAAGAACCAACACCTCAGCCGATGACTAAAGGCCGGGGTGCTCGTTTCTGTGCCCACATTGTCAAGAGGGGCAAGTGTTTGAGCTTGTTTTCAGGATTCCTGGTCTCGCTGCCTTCCAGCCGGGCAGGGTGATGCGTGGGACGGGAGCCTGTCCTTGGTGCCGGCTGTGCGGGCCGGTGCTGGGGCTGTGAGCCCGCGGCTACCTCCTCCTGCACGAGGGTTTCGCCTCTGAAATAAACAGCTGAAACGCTGTTAACAATTCAGACTAATTAAGAAGGCACAACTGCAAATCTACAGCTGTGTTTTGAGCATGGCATGCAAAGGAAAGAGCTAGGAATTGTAAATAGGTATGCCTTAGTATGAAATCCTTAAATCTCATGTATTTTAATCCACCTACTACTTGCAGTACCTGGTTAGGATCTTCTGCTTGCTACAATTACGCACAGCAACAAAACTGAAGTCCTTTAGAGAAACCCAAGGCAATTTCCAGTGGTGTTTGTGGATGAACTAATTACTTGAATATATTTGGAGTAATGCCTTGTAGCTCTTTCTCTTCAGCAATCCTATAAACAAAAACTTTTCTTGCAAAAGACTTAATTGGTCGTAATTTGTTGGATAGATGGAGGCATTTGTGAAAAGGACAACAAAGCTCCATTGGTTGAAGTTGTATGTGGTTTTGGTTTATTTAAATGTTTGGGGGGGGGGTCTCCCAGAATGCTGCCAAGTTGCATCATCTTCTGGGGCACTTTTTCTGACAACTTAGTCAAGGAAATACTTCATCTCATATGTAAATTAAAAAAAAAAATGCAGCAGTTGAGGCAGCTCACGCTGCCCCTAAGCTGCTGGGTTAACACACAGCTGGTAGCATTCATGGGGCTGGAATTTGGCATAAGGGGAAAATTCTCTTGACTTTTTGTTATTACTAGGGTACCTCTAGTAATTTCCATTGCAAGTTCCCACTTCTTTCTGCGTACACGGAAAGCTTAAATTGTGGCTTGTTCCTGCCCTGAATTAAAAAAAGTTTTGCAGACTGACACTGCCGGTGCTAGTGAGAGGAAAATGCTTGTTTTGATTTTTAATGCCAGCCAGTGCATCCCGGCTGCGCGTACGGGGAACGTACTGCTCAGGTAGCAGTATTCATAGAATTCGGAGCCTTGGGAGCTTGGGTTTGTGTGCGGCTCTCTCCAAACGAGCCAGACCGGGAGCGCGGTCGGGGCAATGACGGTGATGGGGTAACTTGATCCCCCACAGGAGCAGGGGCAGCTGCGGGTGCCAGCGAGACCAGCGCCGCTGCCAGCGTTTTTAGTGTTGTCCTCAGCAAGGTCGGCTAAGGTGGAGGAAAACACGTCCCGTGAGAAGGAGGACTGAGTACTGGTGGGAGAAGTCAAACGTTGATAGCTACAGGAGCAATATTTTTCATGTCTCCTGATTAGCTGTACACTTGGCACATCACCATACACCAAATTGGCAATGTCTTGTCACTTCTTGTGAGAAAATAGTTGTCCAGTAGCTTCCAGTTTAACCTCCTGTTCCTCCGAGTGTGCTTGTTTGAACCCTCTGAGTAAAACTGTGCCCGCATTCACCAGAAGCTTCTTGGGCCATTCAGGCAGGTTCCTGCAAGTGCTTTTTGGCAGAGCGTTGGTCGAGGCTCAGGTATTCGCACAGTAAGCTCAAAATGAAACTTCAGTGGGTGAACCCATACATACCTTAAAAAAAACAAGGCGACCGCAGCTTGGCGCTGCTCCAGCCATTACAGAGTGCTCATCAACTCTAATCTGTGCGGAACAGCTTGTTTCCTCCCGTCTCTTGAGGTTAAACTTGCATCAGCTGGGAAGAAGATCGGAGACGGGAGCGTTTCCAGCGCCCGGCTGGCGCAAAGGCTCGCGGGCAGCACTGCAGCAGGGGCAAAACAGGCTGGTTTGGGTTATTTTAACTCCTTCTGTGCCGATCGAAGAGTTGTTTTATCGAGGGCTGCAGGGGAAGTGCGCCATTTCGGCCGGGCCCTCGGCCATGCTGCAGCCGAGCTCGTTGCGCAGGCGACAGCCGAGGGGGAAGCGCGCACTCTGGCCAGCTCACGTTGCCTCATCCACCCCACAAAATACTCGCGTTTGAGTCATCACCGCCTAGTGAAAACTGGGACTTGGTCTTGGAACTTTTGCTCTGCGTACCAAAGCATGAATATGCACAGAAAGTGCATTTATTAAATGATAGACAAAAAGTTACACCATGCATTTTTTAAAAAAATACATTCTTATTTATTTTTTTTGTCTACAGGTTTAGAAGAGTTGTGGAAGAAATGGCTTTTTGTTGGAAATGGGTTCTGTGTGTTTTGGCCAGTACAGGCTCCTTACAGAGCTTTTACTGTAAGAGTAGCAGTGATAATCACAGAGGATTCAACTTCTGGTCATGTATTTATCACAATAGCATGAATCTTTTAGAGCCCCACGTCTTGGTTTTGCTTCCTCCTATCCAAAATTGCTGTCCTGGAGTAGAAATGGAGGAGCCTTTCTACCTCTGGCCTGCCTGGGCACTACTAGGGTTGTGTGTTGATGTATCACTTCAAGCTGCATGAATGATGGGTTACAGTGGAGCAGCAGAGACACATAGAAACCTGGATCTCCTTAGGTTGTTCTGCAGTGACCCCCGAAGGTCCTTCAACTCAACCTCAGGAATAAAAACAATAGGAAAGAGTAAAATTCCTCATATGCTCCACAAAAAGAGTTGTCTGTCTTTGCATCAAAATGTTACTCCTATTTTAATCCCAGTCCCCCATGCTCATGCTGACATGTTTTTGTGCCTGAAGTGTGAAGTAACAAGTAGATGATGATATTAGGCCAAAATCACCATTTTTTTTCTGCCGCAGACTTCTATGGAAAAGGTGGCTTTTGTGTTTTGGCATTTGGAAGAGGCATAGGTTTTAAATCCTAAGTAAGATTGATTTTCTGGGATTGCAGCGAGGTGCCTGTATCGGGCAGCGTTCGCTGCAACAGGAAGGATTCGAGTCCTGCCTGACTTCTCTTACACGGCTTTAGCTTGTTGATGAGTATCGATCGCTGGAGGAATTGGCCACTTGAGCAGACCTGAATCAGATAATCCCCTCGGCTCCCGCTTTGCCAAGCGGCTGCCGCGGTCCTGGCCGCTTGGCCGACGAGCTGCGGAGTCAGGGAGATCTCATGCCAACCCGCTGCTCTCCTTGAACCGCTATTGACAAGTGGAGCCGAACATGGGAGTTCAGGAGCCGTTTGCAGTTGGAGCAAGCTGGAGCATCGGCGCAGCTCCCACAGCCAACGTGGCTTTGACTTCCTGCTGGAGCCTCTCATGGGGCCCTCTCTTTTCCATCCTTGTGGTAGGAGCAGCAGTGTTGCTGGTACCTTGAGTTTTGTGCAGGAGATGGTCCTCACGGAGGGTCCTTTGGATGTGGTTGATGAACTTATCATCTACTTTGATTTCTGATTAAATTCCTGAAGTTGAATATCTTGTAACCAGAAATTAGTGCTTGGAAGAATGTGTAGAGCAAAAGTGTTCCTTAAGTGCTGTTTGAGACCGCCTTGGCTTCGGGGCAAGAAAAACTGTTATAGGTGGGGAAAAGGAGCAGAAACAAACAAACAAAAAAACTCTGATGATGATTTACTGGGTTCTCCTTCTGCAGGAGACTGATATTGAAGGTCTCTGTGACTGACGTCTGATGAGCACAGACCCATTAATGTCGTGCAGGAGAGAAACATCAGGGTTGTACAGCTAGACAAGAGAGTTCTCCTGTCCTCTTAAGATGCAAAGAAAATACCAGAAGTGGCTGGAAATGTAGGGTGTTGTTAACAAAAATCGTATGAAGTTTCAGAATAATAAATACATGAACACCCCTGTGCAGTGTAGGAAAAAGATGGTGATGATCCTAGCGCCATCTTAGAACATGGTACAAGGTTTAACCTCCCAATTTGGACGTCTATGAACTTTTAAGGCTGCAGGACCGCTGGGAAGATGAGCGAGTGTCCTGGGAATGATGGAGGTGGCTCTGCTGCGGTATTGCGAAGGGAGTCCGGAGGCAGCGCCTCGCTCCCGGGCTGGTGGGCGCTGTGGCGGTGCGGGAGGCAGCGGGGCCGCGTGGCACTTGTGCCCAGGCAGAGGCCAGCGGCGTGCCCAGCAGCTCCGCTCTGCTGTCTCTCTGCCTCGGCAAGGCAGCGCCGCCGTGCGGGTCGTCACTACTGCCCGTTGGTCTCTGCGTATTGAGAACGAAGCGTCTGCTCTGCTGCTCGTGTAGCTCTCCGCGGAGTGGTGCGAGCGAGATCGCGGAAACAAACGATTTATGAAATGGAAACTGGTCTGAAAGCGCGTTTTAGCGGTGGCTTGACAGTTGTTTGGCTTTTTTATTGCAAGCAACTTGTATCATGGAGTCAGTTTATGGAAAGCAAAGGATTGGGTGTATGCACAGCTCCGTGTGCGTATAAGTAAATATACATATTTATAAAAGGTTCTGTCTTTGGAAGCGATAGGTGCCAGGCAGCTAGAGCTGCCTGCGTGGCTCTAAGCGCTGGGTTACACAGGCAAGACTGTGTGCTGGTGCTAGCAGATGCATCTCTCCTTGGGTGGCTTTCCCCTAACCAGGGCTTTAATGCTGGTTTTAGAGTGGCATTCCAGTAAAACTTAGATGTAGCTGTGACAAATCTTAGGTTTGGGGCCCTGAGAAACTTTGCTTTGTGCCTGTGCTTGTGCCTGCTCCTAGAAATGGGTAGGAGGGGAGTTGCCAAGGAGCCGGGGTGATTCTCTCTGCGCTTGTGACCCGAAACCCAAGCGGTGATGCGAGTGGCTCTGCCCTGCGGTGGGTGCGTGTGGCGGAGGAAGCGCAGGCCGGCGCGGTGCAGCCCTCCCTGCCCTCTGCGCATCCACCCTGCGCTCCGCGTCCCACTGCTGCTGCCGCAGCGCGTTGGTCCCGCCGTGGCTCCCGCCTGGGCTCATGTGCGAGACGGAGCTGTGGCGTGTGACCGGGATAACGTGAGGATGGCTCCTGCAGCTCTGCGTGGAGGCAAGGGTAGCTATGGCACTCAAGTTGAGTGGGAGTTGCTTCGTTTGATGCGTTGTGAAATTAATTCAGTGAGGTAATGGCCTTTGCGTTCTTTACATACTGACTTCAAATACCGTACTGTCTTTCTTGAGGCTTTGTGTAATGAGATATAAGTATATCCTTAAAAATATTTTATTATTATTATTATATGATGTAGATTTGCACTAATGATGTTTGGAAATAAATATCTTGGTATTTTGTAACATACTTGACTATCAACAAGCAGGCTACAGAATGTTTTCCAATGATAGCAGCTTTTCCTGGCTACTTTGATATCAACATTTGGCATTATTATTTGGCATTAAAGTTGCTCCGTTCAGTGCATTCTTGAATTGCTTTCAGGAGAAAAGAAAAAAAAAATCGATAGGATGCAGATTTTGGGAGCAGATGATGGTTCTTTCTGTACTTCTTTCTGTTGTCTTTCTGTTGTCCTGGCTTTTCCTCTGCGGGAACAGAAATGCCCTTGGAGGAAATTGATGGCCAGGAGCCTTCTGCGCGTGTGGTCCCCAGGCAGGGCCCTTGCTGACCCTCACGGCAGCCCAAGGGAAGGGGAAGGACCTCGGTCCCCAGAATCGTCTCTCCTGGTATCGCTGCCCCATGGCGGGAGCCTCCCTCCATCCACCCTGCTTCGCGTTTCAGCCTCTCTCCTGCTGCCAAGAATATTTTTATTCTGCATCGAGAGAAAATGAATTCATGCCTCCAGGATTTGTACTCTTTGCTCTGTGCTTTGCGATAGCAACCCGGCGAGATACGCGAGTGGAAACTGCATTAATGATTGATAAAAGCTGAGAGCTGTTTAAATTTTTTTTCCTGTTTAATGACTATCAATAATTTAATGCATTTACTGTATGTTTTTAAGAAATAACAGCCGCATTACAGACTCGGGTTTAATAGGCTAAATGATTCAAGCGTCAAAAATACTGATATCCGACGTGAAACGCACCCACTTTTTAATTAAGAGCAAGGCAAAATGAAATGCAAAACGGAGATGGAGCCATGTTTGAGGCAGGCGTGTTGCTGCGTGGCCCCGCTGCTGTCCCTGGCACCGTCCGGGCTTGTGCGGCTCCTTCGGCCCCTGGCATCCCCCAAAACGCCGCCGGGGCCCATCCGCCTGCCCTGACTGGGATCTTGCCTTTATCTGCATGGTCCTGTGTCACGCGCTGTTTGGGGGTGGCTGTGGGGAAGTCTCAGTAGTGCCTCGGTTATGGGTGGCCGCTGCACTGGTGGTATGAGGGCTGGTATATGGGTGTTGTGTGTGGGCAGGTGAGCTTCAGTAAGCTCGTTATCTAAACACATGCATCTGAATAGGTGCTTCGGTTAACTTGTACTTTCACATGGACAAACATCAAGCTTTTTCCTTTTTAAAAACAAGCACTTAAAGAAAGCAGATGGGGAGTCAATATGTGTAGCATATTTAGCTGCAATAAAGAATGGTGTAAACACTTCTAAATAAAAGGATAGAAGGATATTGAATAACCTTGGTCTCTGAATAAAGGAGATTACGATTTAATAATTATGCATCTTGTTTAGGAATTGCATTTCATGCAAGTAAAACACAAAGAGGCTTAGGCTTAAACTTCTACTAATGGGTAAATCCTGTGAGTTTGACTAAGATCTAGGCAAATCAAAGGAAACATTACTTAGGATAGATGACCTGTTGTTCACTAGGACTGTGTTTTTATCCCTTGGTTGCACTTTTCTAGCAGCCTTTTGATAATCTTTTTGGTTATTTATATATAAATACTTGGCAGATACTCAGGTATAGTACTTTCTGTTACTTCTTTGCTCTATAGAGTACATTGATGGGCTGAAGAAAAGGTGACATTCGTTAAATGCTTATTGAAGAACCTTAGGAAGAGCTTATTTTGGTCCTGTAAATTGTGTGAGGATGCGGCATTGTGCTTTTCTCCTTATTTGCTTTATTTTTAAACCTTTTCTGCCTTATGTTAAAAACATTGTGGGGGAGGAAGTTGTTATATACAACAGTGCTCTGATTTAATTAATTTCTCTAGTTCCTATTGTAATAAAAGCAATTGACATTGGGAAATAGAGCTAGGAAATGCAATAAGTTTAACAAATGTTTCTGTGGTTGGTTGTCCATAATGAAGGCCACCTTTACCAGACTGGTTCCCCAAAGGGCTTTTCTTGGGGCTGCAAGCTCTGCTGCGCGGGGAGCTCCTGGCCAGGGCTGGCCAAGTCCGGGGATGCCAGCGCTTGGTGTAGTGTGTGGTGCAGACTGGCACTGAGGGCAGTTACTTGCCCAAAATACTGCACTTTCGGAGCCTAAGCCTCTGAATCATTGCAATGAGGAATGATATCTTGACACATGTCATGCAAGCTCTCTGTTTTTATCCCGAGGAAGTGGAGTGGGCTTGGGTAAGATACGTTGCAAGCGTTGAATTCCTCTCACGCAGTGAGAGGGATATGTTCAGCACTGATCCAACAGAAGGAAGGGTTGATTTTGAGTCATCAAAGCCACATTTTGGTGTACCTGCTCCACTTTGGCATGTGCACTGTCCAGACCCACCATGTACAGCATGAGTTTTAGTGCAAACAGAGCCCCAGCTGCTGGAGCTGGGGCTTATTACATTCAAGATATTAAGATACAGGGAAGCAACTGAGCTAAATCCATGCATATGCCTCTTGGCTTACCTAGTGTTGATGGCAGTGATCTGTTGGGCTTCAGTGCCATGTCGCTGTCTCCTTTCTGTTGTAGCTGTGCACCCAAAACACCTTGATGTTTTTTTTATGCAAGTTATATCTGGTCTTGACAGAAATCCTATGAAGATTTTGGTATAAAGTCTTCACTTAAAGCTAGGTTTCTACAATTAGATTTGACTTTGGGGGAAAGCTTTATTTCACTTCATTTTATTTTATATTTTGTTGCCTGAGGATTTGAGAACAGAGCAATCTCATTTTCTTTGGGGAAAGCAATGTCTGATTTGAAGCTACATTCCTAAGTGGTGCTTATGACAGATTTTTGTCTTCCTGAGAATATTGTTGATAAACGCTAAGTTTTTGCACTTAGCCTTCTTTTTTCCCATCTCTTGATTTTGTGTTTGATTAAAAATGTGCTTCCCCTAAATCTTGTACGTCTGCTTTAGATATTTTTTTTCCTGACAGCAAGAGGATGAAAGAGGAAAATTTCTTAAGCACTTGAAATGCAACTAATATATCAATTCTTAACTGACTTTACCTGACTTATGTGGGGTTTTTCTCTCAGTAGAGAAAAATGCAGCCTCAAGCATCCTTTTGATTTAATAATTAAAAAGAAAAGCAAAGGATGCATTTGATTTATGGATGCTAAGCCACGTGTGTGGTTGGGGGGGATCCTGTTTGCCCGTATTTTGCAGCCTGGCCTGCGTGTAGCTGCTCAGTGAGTATTGATTAGCGCGCTGCCTCGGGAAGTACACATGTCAAAACCAATTCGCTGATGGTCATTCTTCTTCGGATCTCCACCAAGAGGGCTGAGTGCCATTTCCCTCTTTCTGCAAAGTATGGTCTCTGGCGTGCTGGAAATGTGAGCTTAGGTTGCTTTGTATGGGTTAGTGGGAAGGGGACTGAGATACAGCAGACAGCTGGAATGTGAATGAGAGGTGCGAGACATGAAGGCAGTAGAATTAAATGATGCAGGAAGGTTGTGGGGGCAGATTTTTGAACGAGATACTGATCTTGTCTCCGGACCCATTGTTAGGGCTAGGGTTAAAGTTGAGAGACAAAAACCTAGAGCACCGTAGGGTGTGGGGCTAAAAAGGGCACAGCAAAGGGTAATGTGTGCAAATTGAAACACAAGAAGTTTCATCTCTGTATGAGGAAGAACTGTGAGGGTGACAGAGCCTTGGAGCAGGCTTCCCAGAGAGGTTGTGATGTTTCTTCCTTTGGAGCTCTTCAAAACTTGCCTGGATGCGGCCCTGTGCCACATGTTCTAGGTGACTCCGCTTGAGCAGGGAGGTTGGACTAGGTGATTGCTAGAGGTTCATTCCAAAACCGCCTGTTCTGTGATTGTATGGTTTTGAAAGGTCATGTTCGTGCTGGACCTCTCTATGAGCAAGTGTATCAAGGTGAACATGTTTTCAGTCACTGATCTAGGTGGTCTTCCCTTAGTGTGTGTTTTCTCTGCGCGGCTTTCAGTCTGTCATGGTTTATTTACAGTGCTGCTACTGCTTCATGAATTCTTTACGCTGCCTGCTGGTGGAGGGGAATACGCTCGGGAGCGCGCGTGCGCCGCCGACCCCGTGCGCGCTGGCGGAGCCGCCGGGAGCAGCACTTGGGCCCCCGGGGAAGGGCAGCGGCTGTGCCTAGGGCAGCAGGACAGGCACGAATGGCTTCGGCAGCGATGTCTTTATGAGTGGTGCTGCTTGTGTTGGCTCCTGCCTGTTGCCCCCTTCTGAGCAGCCTTTTCCAGGAGGCAAGGCCCTATCTGCAGTCCCGCTCTGTTGGTGGATGGGGAGCGATGGATGGAGGTCTGTGGGGAAATGTGCAATAACCTGGATGGGTATTTTCCGTGTTTTGAGAACTTGCATTCAGATTTTCTAGGAACAGTAAGTTATGGGTCAAGTAAGGGTAGGGAGCTCTGTGTCCCCAGGTGTTCCTAGCAGAGAAGAGATCAGGAGCCTTCCCCACTGCTCATCCCTGTGGAGGAACGGAGCGGACTGCCGCTTCCTCGCATATGTTAATGTCTTATATGTGCCCTTTAAAATAACTGAGCCCTGGGCTTGCCTGCCTTTCACCAGAGGCAGGTACTGGGGCTAGGGAGGGTGCCCGAAAGCCGAGCTGCTCCAGCTTCCCTACCTTGGCGATGGGGTCTCAAATGCTGCCTGTGAGGGATTAGGGCTGTGTGGAAGCGGAGCTGAGAAAAAGCCCTTTCTCAATCGCAGCTTTAGTCAGGAGGAGGCTTACTGGCCCCTCTACACTGATAACACCAGATTTCTGATTGCTGCCCATCTACTCTTTGTAGCTAGAATGAGTTGTAATCTTTCAGAAAGAAAAAGAAATGTAAGTTATGACTGGTCATATGTACCTCTGGTTCTCATATGATCCTGCTGAGAAGAGTTTGTAAGTGTTTGAGTGTACGCTCTTTAAACCTATATCTACCTCTGTACTCAATATGCAAGTTGAAATTTGACTTTTGCCGACTCTTGTGCCATTAGAAGTGATCCATTTGAATTCCTACACGGAAGTGGTTGTGAGCCTGGCCAAAGCAGGCTGACTTTGCTGTTAGGATGAGCGCTCCCCTGGGAAGCTTCAGCCTTCCTCCTCTTCTGGTAGCTGTGCAAACCCATCCACATTTTTCTTAGCAGGTGACTTGGCCTTCATGTTGCTTTCTTTGATATGGTGATAGCAGAACATGAAAGTACAGAGTAGCTCCTGTATGTGTATATATATATATATTTTGGAGCTGGAGAAAGTGAGGCACCATACCTAATCTGAGGAGTTGTAATCTGCTACTTCTTCAAAAAACAAAAGCTGGTACTTACTTTTCTCTTCTGTTTTGTTTTTCTCCCCTTAGGAAATGCTGTGCTGAGGAAGAAGACAGCTCTTTGCTCCTTTTTTTTTTGTTTTGTTTTGTTTTGTTTCTCTTTGCCTGAATTAGCAGCTCCAGGAATGTGCTAATTGGCGGCGGCCTCTTCAGAAAGGTAAGAGGTAGTTATCTGCTTTCCTACGTGTTTTGCCTGTTCAACTCCTTTTGGAAAAAGGTGATGTTAGAAGAAGCTTGTCTACATAGAGTTTAGACAAGTATTCTGGTTAATGTGGATTGCTCCCGCGTTGCCTTCCACTGTCTCATGCAAATCAAAGGTTTGTGGGCTTCTCATTCCATTTCTGTGTGTGGGATAGTTAGCTGGGAAAAATGCAAGCTGAGATGCATTCTCAGTGTCTGTGGGGAAAAATAAATAATGAGCCTGTTGCATTGCAAACTGATTAACTGAATCTCTGTCCAAATATCAGCTCAGATGAAAATACAATCAGTTAATTCTGGAGAAGTCCAGTTGAAGAATGGTGTCTGATATAGTAGAGGCTTTTTTCTTTTCTTTTCTTTCCTTTTTTTTTTTCTTTTTTTTTAACCTGTCTTCTGTGTGGGTGCTTCGTGGTTTCATGGTTGGTTGTACCACTGGTGAGTAGGGGAGGAACCAGCTGGAGCTCCAGCTCCAAGTTGTGGCACGTTTTATGGAGAGTCAGAAATGACTGGTAGTTCTTCACCTCTCCAGACCTTTTCAGTTGTCATGGGTGAGAGTTCAGGTGCAGCGTTGCATTTTAGTACTTCTAAGCAATTAAATTTTGTAGTTGTCTGATGTGATCTGCATGTAATTCACGTCCACCTTGCCACTCCAAGACACACAATTTATGTCTCAGGGTCTGTAAAAAGCAAACATTAGCAGTATGATTCTTAGAGCACCATGAGCTGCTCAGATGAGCTGCAAGACAAATGGCACATATATGTCTTAATGTTAAAAATCAAAGTTGTGATTAGTGCTTGCTCGCAAGCCAGGTGCGGTGCTTTGCGATGTCCTTCCCCTCTTCCCGAGAGAGGCTGGCGCTCCTTGCGGCAGCGGCGGTGCCTGGGCCTTGTGCTGAGGCCGGGCTCCGGCGTGGAGGGCCCTGTGCACTGGCTTGGCGCTGCCAGCGCTGGGGAAGCGCTGGGGAGCCGGCACAGCGGGTGAAGTGATCCACCTGGGAAGCTGCCTCTGGCTCCCGCTGCAGGTACATGGATGCTGTCAAGCCCCTCCGAAGCTCCATGGGCGAGTGCCTGCTTGGGCCACCTGCAAGGGCAGCATGGAGAGGTGCTGCAGCTGGTATTACTCAATGCCTCCGTGCTGCCCCTGTCCCTTGGGGTGAAATCTCTCGGAGAAGGGGCTGGATGTGACAGTGAAATTTGAGACCTGGAGCAAAGCAAAAAGAAATATTTCCCCATCTGTTGGGCCTGGCTGGGGTCCGTGCTGGGAGAGGAGGGGGAGCACCGCCCTCGCCAGGTTGGAAGCATTGGAGGAAGCGGGAGGAGAGGAGCAGAGGGTCCTGCTGCTTGTGGCCAGCCCTTGGCGGCCCCAAAATCTGTGCTGTCTTCCTCCTTGCTTCCTCCTCACCCAAATTTGCAGAGATTTTTTTTGGATTCTTTTGCCATCCCTCTGCTGAGACTGAGCGAGAGAGGAGTTTGCTCGTGATCAGGGCCTGCAGAAGGATGGTTTTGCACCAATTCTGGAAGACTTCTATTTTCTCATTATTTTCCCCTTCCTGCCTTGTTCCTGTCAATCTGAACCATCTCCAAAGGAAAGGTGATACTGCTGCTAGCTCACATATCAGGTGGGTGACACTGTGGTATGTTAAGCAGTGTGTCTGTAATAACTTATCTGTCAGTGGGAAGCTTACCCTGTTTGTTTGTATTTCCCCTTTCATATATAAATCAAGTTCATAGCTTTTGATACTTTGAAGAGCACTTCAACAAGGTATTTGTTTCATGTTTTGTTTTTTCTTTTTTTCAAAATCCTTTGAGACAAGTTTTGGGCTAGGATTTCTCATTCCGTAAGTAAGTGTGTTCAGTAAAATGTAAATTCAGTAAATGTAAAGTGTCTGTCAGAGCTATACTGCACCTAACAAGAGCTTGATACGTTTTTCCTGAGTTCTCAGTTTGTAAAGCCGTAACATTCCCCTGTTCGATAAAAACTTTACCACTGCTTAAGGCTCTTACATGCTTAATTAAGTTAACCACGAGCCTGTGCTCTCTTGTTTTTAATGAAGCACTTGATATTTTTCAGATTGCCATTTCACGAAGGTTGCAGTGTAAGGTTTTGGTTTGGTTGTTTCTTGTTCTGGGCAGGATTTCAATCTCAAAAACCTGATTGCAGAGTTTCTCTGAAGCGGTATGTTTTTAAGGTGAGTGGTGTGTTCAGCAGCTGGTCCCTCAGGAGGCTGCCGAAGGTGGGCAGCGGGTGCACGGGCAGCGCTGCGGCCTGCGCTGTGTGGAGCCGGCGGCGCTGGTGCAGGCGGCAGCCCTGCTGCTGCTTCAGCGGGGCCTCGTGCTGCTCCCCCGAAGAGAAGCCTCACAGGCCCCGATTGGGCTTGAATGCTTTCATTGCAAGAAAACATTTGTTACGATCACTTGTTTTATACATAAACATAAACAGAAAACCGGCCTGGGAAGACTTCGCCCCAGTGTGAAGCAGCAGGGCAGTGCGCGCTGGGGAGCGCCTCGGCGCCCGCGGTCCGGAGCGTTTCTGCCCTGGCGCTGGTGGCCTGGGAGGCCGGCTGGGCTGCGTGGCCGCCGCGTGGTCACCGGCTACGCTGTGACGCTGCGTGATGCAAACCAGGCCTCCCTGTGGTGCCTGCCCACGTACGCTGCCGTCTGCACGGGCTGTCAATTTAATGCTTGCGCTTCATAAACCAAGCGTGGTTTTTTAAATTATTTTTTTTCTTCTGTATTCTTTTTCCCCTTTGCTCCCCTCTTAATTTTCTTGTGCCTCCACTAAAAATTTCTGGTTATTTTGGTAGCTTTCTACCTAGAGATTGCCTTGAATGAACAGAAAGTTTTCCCAAATCTTCTTATCTCCCCAGCTGCTGCCCCCCTCTCCTCCCCAGATACACATTTGCTGCAATTTTGGGTCCAGTGATTTCTACCCATTCTGTGGGCTGTCTTGCTAAGGAATGAATGTCTTCATTTTTGAAGAAGAGAACAGGAGGGAAAGGAAAGCAGGGATTTTGCTTTTTACTTCCCAAACGTCTTTGAATATTTGTAATATTCGTAAAATCAATTGAAGAGAGATACAAATTTGATACATGAAGGGAGTCACTGTTTGCCAGCAGTATGAGTAGCTATGATATTTTTTCAGTCTTCACATGCCTGGCTGAAGAATGGCAGCATAAGTTTTTTGCTGGTAGAAGTCTAGATTCTGGCGGAAATATGCAACTGTAAAATCTGTAGGGAAATACTGTAGCAGAAGCTGTTTTTATTCATGTGCAGCAAGGAATTTGGCTTGGGAGAGAGTTCTTCCCTCTCGTAGAGAGCAAGGCTTTTAAACAGCATTGCTGTTTGTGCTTCCTTTAAAGCTGTATTTTATTCTGGAAAGACAAATGAGTTGTGTGTAGCAATGATAGTGTTTTCTCTCTCCTTCCTAGCAACCCAGTGTATTTCCTTGGCTCTTTCCTCCTCCCATGCTGTTTAATTCCAAGCTGGTGATCACAGTTGCAGCGAGAAGTAGATGATATCCGTGTGTATATTCCAGCAGGGAATGGGGCCTTGAGTGCGCTTCGGTGCCTTCCTGCCTGCCCGTGCTCTGTGGCAGCGTTTGCAGTGTGGGGCCGATGATCTGCAGGGACTGCTGAGGTGCCGCTGGCTTGGAGCGGCGGCAGGAAGGCAAAGCGAGGGCGGAGCGGAGCTGTGCTCGCCGGTGTCTCCGTAATGGAATCCTCAAATTGAGCGCTCGCTCCTGTTAACCAGAGGTTAATTAATCAGGCTGAGGAGATAAAATGATAAACTGCCTTTAATGAAGTGGAGCAGCTTTATTAACAATAAGCAAAATGCAAAATATTTGGTCTCTGGCACATGTGGTTTTGATGGAGGCCGTGGCTTGCCACCGGCTTCGGAGAGCTCCAGCCTCCTTCCCTCCTGCTGCGCTCTGTGGGCTGCGCTCTGCACGCGTGCTTCAGTGCGGCCAAATCCATACATAGGAGGTGGAGGCAAATTAGAAGCAGATATGACACTTTAAAACAGGAAGAGACGAAAAGGGCCTTGCAGATTATTTTTGTGCCAAGCAGAGGGTCAAACCCATGTGTCTCTGGCTGTTAAACCAGAGCAGACATGTGCCTGTGTTCAAAAGACCTTCTGCCATTGGCAGGGCTGTTTGGTGCTCCCCATAATCTGTCTTGTGAAAAGCTGAAACTGTCAGAGAACTTGCTATGATGTGCATAATAATGTAGGCTTGTAATAGGAAAATACCTAAAATATTATAAATTGAGGAACGAATAGAGTGCATACTTACAAAGAGGGAAGCTGCCTTTGTGAAATTAAAAAATGAATCACTCTGGGCTAAATTAAATTACTTTTAACCTCCTTATTTTGTCTGGAAATTACCTTCCCTTATGACCCTGTATGAAGATCCTTTCTAGAGTACAACTGGGATGAGTAATTGGTTCATAAAAGTCACCTCCCAGGCAAACCCCTTGCAAACCTGTGGCTTGGTAAGGTTAGCAGGCTCATGTGGGCTGGAGAGCTTTAGCTGGTGGGTGTAGAAGACTCCTGAGTGGGATGTTGGAGCAGGCTGTCTCTGAAGGACACTGTCCTGGCCCATCACCCACTTTACCCTTGGGGCGCCCAGGGCACGAGCCCTGCGCCCTGCCGGGATGAAGCCGGCAGGCTGGAGCAGCTGCACCGGGCACCCTCCAAAGGGGTTAGAAGGCCTTCTGGATACATAAAATTGAGTAGGAAGTCTGGGGCCTGTTTTTTATCCTGAAAGGATGAGGTTAATGTAGCACCTTCTGAAAACCTTGTATTTGATGACCTCTTCTGCAGCATAGTTAGGCTGGCTGAGTTAGTGCTTAATGGGCCCATGGTCCCAAGACCATGGATTGACGTTGCCTTTCAGATAACCAGTACCCATATCCAGATAACCATACGGTGCTGGTACCCTGTACTGGTGCCAGCTGGGATCCCAGCAACCTCTGAGTAGAGGTAGCAGATCCAGTACCAAGAGAAAGAGGTAGTCCCACCTTTCTGCTGCTCTATGAGAAGAAAATAAGAGAAGTGTTAATGAAAAGCTAACTTGTTATGTGGTGCAACTGCAGTGTGGGCAGGAGAGGGTTGGATACCAGCAGGGAGAGATACTCAAAGTTGGTGAGAGCTTAAGCAGGATAGATTTAACGAAGCATTTGGACCCTAGGTAGTGCCGGGAGACGTGGGACCACAAGGAGAGTTTGCTGGCAGAAGGCTCCTGCAGGCCCAGGTCGGACACACCGGTCAGGTGCCCGTCTGGGACAGCTCGGTGTGACCCAAGGGCTGTCGCTTTGACCTGCTAGGGTTATTTCCTGACTCTCCGTGTGCCAGCTGTGGGAAACTACTGCCCGAGTAACAGCTAGGCGGTGCTGACAAACAGACTGCCCCCACCTGGTTCCGATGGGAGCTTGGGCACGGGGTAGTGGCATGTGTGGAACCTGCAGCCACAGACTCTGCCAGTCGCTGACTCCTGGCCAGGGCTTCTGCCAGGTGTCCTTGCTATGCCTAGCGCTGCAAAAGTCCAGCCCTTCAGAGTCGATGTATATACATAAATATTTCTGTCAGTAGATTAATAAGGATTATATGGAGAGTATTCACCCATCCTGTAAAACTGCAGGCTTCAAGAATACAGCCTAGTTCCAGGGAAGGTACCTGCCCACATTGGCACTGGAATGGTAAACTCGCCGAGGAAGGAAAACCCTGCACAGGGTAAGGGCATAAAGCCTGTAGTTGTCCCCAGAGGAAGCACAGCAGGTGATTGATGTATCCAAATTGCATAACTGGGAGTAGCTGTGTCCCTTGATGTGGCGGTGTCCTGCTGCTCGTGGCCGCTGGGGTGTCTGTAACTGCTGGGGTTCGCCGGTGCCTCAGCCCGGGAGCTGCGAGAGCCTGTGCTTGCTGCTCAGGTAGGTCGCTTGGTGCGCTCTGTGCAACTTCAGCTTTAAAAGCAATGAAAGTAGTTACACGTGTTGCTTGCAGAATCCAGTTTTGATTTGTTTTGTAGTACAGGCAATCTGAGATAGGTTATTTTACCTTGCAGGCATTGATCCCATGTGTTCAGTGCTGCTTAGCTACTTGTAGCTTACTTCATGCCAAACGTCAGTATTGTGTGACCAAATACCTTCTGATTGTTTCTGCACTTATTTTAGGTTGAGTTAGTGAGACACCTTCCTGAACAGGTTTCTGTGAAAGTAAGCCTCTGTATCTAGTGTTTCAGGTATAAATTGAAAACTAACACAAGTGCAATTGGAGGTGCACTATCTGTCTTCATATCTATCCTCTTGTCAACAGACCAAAAAGCGTTTCTGATGACATCCCTTTCATGATAGGTGCCTTCTGATGCCCTAACATCAGTTACTGTCACTGTCTCCATGCAATGGTATGGATCAGACTTTTTTTCTCATTTGACAAGAAATGCCTCAGAAGAAAAGTATTTAAGAAGGCATTTGTAGAGGGAAATGCGACTGATCCATGAGGTTCCCTGATAGGGAGATTTGTCTTCAATCTGGTGACGTCCCTTGGGAGGGGTGTAGTATGTTCTCCCTTATACTCCCTTATTCCTAATCAAGGTGAATCCTTATGGGAAGTGTTGCTGATAAAGAGGTTTAAGGGAGAAAGGCATTTTGTCCACATTCAACTTGACATGTGATGAGAGCACCACGAGCATCATTTGTCTATCTTCTTCACAAGATGTCCACAGGTGGAGCAGATGCTTTTGTGGGCACTCATTATTTTGGAAGGGATAGGAAATCTCTTTTAGGTCCTATTAAAGCAGGACGTGGTTCCATGAAAGAAAATCACTCGTTAAAAGCCTATTCTCAGCTAGGAATTGAGGTGGAGGCAGCATCTCTTCCAAAGGACTGCAGTTTACCACGAACTCGATGTAGGCTGCAGACAAGTCTCACGTTTGCTTCCCGAAAGCATCGGCAGATGTCATTGTAAAATGAAAGAGTCTATTGGGCCGCTAACAAATGTCAACCCTTTATTTCTAGTTGAACACATGGATGCACAGAAAGGCGAAGTTATTTCCCTGCAGTCGCCTGGCAAGTGAATGACATAGCTGAGCACGGAGCTGGGCTTTCCTGGTGTCCACTGCCCTGCTGTAATTACCAGCCAGCGCCTGCCTCTTGCTCTCGGCAGATGTGAACCCAGCCCACGGCCCACGTCATTAGCTGTTCTCCTGCAACCCGGGGCACAGGGAGGGAAGGACGAGGGCACGGAGTGCTGGCAGAGGGCGCAGGCACCACGGGTGCCTGCTGGGGCCCGGCTTGGTGGCCTGTGCACCAACTGCACTGTGTCTGTGGCCTCCCGCGCGGGCCGAGCGATGCGGCGGGCGCAGTGCGGGGCTGCAGTTGCGGTGCGAGGTGGGTCGGGGCTCAGGGGCAGCCTTCTCTTCAGTGCCGGGGCCCGCCGCCCTTCCCGCCGTTCTGTGTGTCCCGATAGCGCCGTGGGCAGTCTCCTCTGCTGACCACGGACACTGCGAGGAAGGGCAGGGGCCAGAGAACTAAAAAATAAATAAATCTGTTGGGAAGAGTGACAGGAAAATTTGGATACTGAAAACTTAAAAAGCAGATAATAACCATTAAACGCAACTGGAGAAATACTGATTGCTGAAGAGGAAGAGCTGGTCTTAATGGTTAGCGTTAGTGCAGTGCAGGGCTTCACACACCAAGGCAGCCAGGCTAGTGCATGGCTGTGGCTGAGCGTTGCTGCTGCTGCTGCTTCGGCAGCTCTGCCCTGCGCTCATGTTTGCCTCCAAGGCCTTTCCAGAGCAGCCCAGGGAGGGAGCAGGGTTCACGACAACTGGTGGTGTCTCAGAATCCCAGCTTTGGTGGGGAGGGCTGAGGGAAAAAACACTTCTCTGCCCAATACCACACGTGCACTGCAGGGAGGGAGCAGCAGGGGTGACCCAGCGCAGCAGGGCTGGCACTCGGGTAGACACGCCTTCCCACTTGGTCCCGAAATCCCTCCTGTGCCTTGGGTTCTTGTTTCCTGGAGGATTTTCCGCGGCCGTGGCAGCAAGGGGAGCAGCGTGGTGCTGGTTAGAGGTGCCGGTGGCGCAGGCAGAGGGGGCCCGGCCCGCTGGGGACCCTGTGGTTTTGGCCGTGACCAGCCGTGCAGCCGCTGCGGGTGACAGGCAGAAGAGGCAGGAGACTGGGAGTGTGTCGGCAGGTTTCCCAAGTCTGCCTTCTACTTATTCTTTTCCTCCCCTGTAGCAATGGTAGCAAAGATTACAAAGGTGATAGATGCACCAATATAATGGAAAACATAAAGTCTGAAGGCACATATTTTTTTAAGGGAACAGACAGTGGTCTGTTGTAGGCAAAACTGAAGGCTGCCAATATGTTTTACCTAAAAAAAGCAGCTTAAATCTTTTGCTTCTCTTCAAACCTTTTTGTAGAAGTAGTAGTGTTACATGGGTATAGTAGTTACATGGGTATAACTGTGTTTTTGTTTTTAAGTTGTTTCATGGGAATTCAAACGTGCTTGATAAAACTGGAAAGGTCTAACGTATGTGGTGTGTGGAGGAGGAGAGGGAGGTTTCAAAGAACTGTCACAGAAAATAAAGATTATGTACATGTAAGTGTAAGGTAAAACACAGCAATGTGTTTTCCCATGTGAGTACTCAAAGAGAATAATAAACTGAAACTATTTAAAATATGCTGCAGTATACATTTGCAGATTTATGCAGCTGGGTATTTTTATATATACAATTTGAAAATATTGAAACCTGATTTAAAGACAACCTTTTCAAGTAGCATTAGAGTAGCTGAAGAAAGTGCAGTGGAGTGAAGCAGACATTGCTGCTAACAAGACCTGTATTATTCCTATGAATTATTTTTCCCCATATGGCCCTCCCATTTCTTAAACAACTTTAATAATTAATTAAGTACAGTTGCCCTGTGTATTTGCAGCCTTTTATTTTGATTCTGTGGAGGTGCGTTCAAAGTCATTTGTATTCCAAGCACTGCTTACCTCTTTCTTTCCCTCTGCCCTCTCCCCTTTTTTTCCCCACTTAAACCTAACGTACTTATGGTTACACTATTGATACCGAGGCTTCCCAGATCTGGAGGACATGCAGCAGGAATGAAACTTGAAAATCCCTTCTCCTGCTAAGGTTTCGGTTGAGCGTGGACTTCAGAGCCCAGTGCTAAAGATGCCCAAAAAGGCATGTAACAGATCTGGTTTTGTTACCAAAAACGTATCTCCAATGAAAGAGAGATCCCCAAGGCTTTCCCACTGTGCTGCAGGCGGGCAGGTTTCCAGCTGGCCTTGCACCTTGCTGCAGGCTGCCCACGCGCGCTGCTTGAGAGAGAATGCGGGAACAGATGCTGCTGTCCCGAGTCTCGGCCAGCCTGGCCGCACGGGCCTTGCGGCTGCACTTGGGGCCTGGCTGTGTCGCCCTCTGCCTCCTTCAACAGCACCAGGGAATTAGCTGAAAACTGTGCGGGTTGGGCACATCTACCGAAGAAAAAGATCTCACCCAAACATTTCACCAACTTTGCGCAGTGGGATGCAGTGATGTTTTTCCTAAATATGGAAACAGAGCATGCCCGCGGAGTGGGTAGGTATCCCCCAAAGCAGACTTAAACACATGCTTTAAAGTAATACGAATTCCTAACTTATATAAGCATAACTGTACACCCACACAACTTACAAGACTAGACTTATTTTCACTGTCTTATTATCAAAATTGCAATTTATTTAACATAAATTACGTGACTTAAAAGAATTTTGGAAGTCGAGTTCTCAAATGGTTTCAACTCTCCTGTTTGTGCAGACTGCTCCCCTCTGAGGGAGCTGAGCTGTAGTTCCCCCAAAAGGGGGCTGTGTGTGACTGCATATTTATGAAGTATAGATGTACGAAAAATATATGTACTTTATAAAAAGTGCTAGAGGTTGCAGTGCTGTGGAAGGCTGTGCGTTAATAGTTTTGTAGAAAGCTGATTGAGAAACGCTTGCTTTCGCCCCAGCCCATTTTAATGCTGGCAGCAGCGCTCTGCAAAGAGGCCACGGCTCTGGGAGCCGCTGAGCCCAGGGTAATCAGCTGTTCTGAGCTGAACAAGAAGTGTGTTTTGTGGGTGGACACGGTGCAGCAGTGCCCACAGCCTCCGAGCCCCTGTCTGCATGGGGAGCTGGTCCCGTGGGGACCTCCTGGATGCCCTTGGTCCTCACCCGCCACATCCTGGAGCTCGCTGAGGCCGTGGGTGGTTCCTCGTCCTCCTCCTCATGGTCCTCGCAGCCCCCGGGCCGTGCCAGGCGGCGGCGGCCGCTGGGGCCGGGAGCGCCGGCCGCCGCGCGGGGGGAACGCGGAAGCTGGCGCCGGCCGCCGCTCCACTTGGGTACATATTTGCGGAGAGCTAATTGGCAGCGCCGCCGCCTTTCAGGGCTGTTCCTTCACCTATCAGCAGAGCACGGCTCGGGGACTTAATGTTCTGCGGATTACGTAAACGCTGCCCTGGAATATTTGCACAGGCAATTAACTCTTGTTTTTACACTGCTTTGCCTTGCAAATGGAGCCTTGCTGCAGAGCTCAGGATATTTATATTATGAGGGATATTTCATAATTAGAGCAAATAGTGCTTTATTCAGACTGGCGAGCATTAAGATCAGAAAAATGAGGATTCAATCCTTCCTCAAGGAGCAGTTCCTCCTTAAAATTCAGCATGCAAAAAGACTCACCCTTTTTATACCTCACAGTTAATGTGAGGTGCTTCTTTACAAAACACTCAATCTGGAACAAAATTCTCTTCTTGCTCTTACTTGTTACATTTGAAGACTGTAAATCCTTCTGTAAGTAATATTTGCCTGTATTTTGTGTGGCACGCGTGCCTGCTAATGCCATAGCTCTAGGCGTGCACACAGTGGGGGATTACTGGTAGTGAAAGGATGTACTGGTCCTCATGCAGTACTTTTCAGATCACTTCATGGGTGCCCAGAGATGCGTAATTATTTTTCTGCCTCTTGCTTGCTCAGACTTTGTTATTTTGCAAGTATGTTGCACCTGACAGAGTAAAGTCAGGACTCTGCAAGTTGTGCTGAATAATGGATCTATTAAAATGTAACTGATTGATAACAGCGGTCTTAAAGGCAGACCTCCGTCCTCTAGAATTTATTCACGAGTACTTGACTTAATACAACCATTAAGTGGAGTAAAATTTAATAGATTTCTTTTTATTGCAATTTTGAGTCAAATGTTCTGCCGAAACAAGGTAACAATAGCTACAAAATCAAGGGCTGTGGAAGTTTGTTCTTCACCAAACTGCTTTGTGCCCATGCTTGACAAAAGCTTAGTAGATGCTTTCCCCAGAGACCTGGTCTTTGAGTGCTTAAATTACATTGACACTATTTTACGGATAGTCATTCAGGCTAAGAGAGGTGGAGAAAACACAACTAATTGAATCAAAATCCTTCATGACATTCACATACCAAAACTTCACAAGTAGGTGAGCTGGACTAAAAATGAATTTCTCCAGAAAGCAGGTGTTACATATTGCAAAACACGGTTTTAGTGCTAGAAAGAAATGGTTGGATGCACCTTGCCCTTTTTGCAGGGGAGGAAAGTTAACCTGGGACTGGCATTTTCGCTGTGAAGGCGGCAGCCCACTTGCAGCTCCGGGAGTTGTTTCCAAAGGGTATGAGTCAAGTGCTTCTGCAGCCAAATATCCTTCCGGGCTTCCGTTTGGTTTCCCCGCTCCTTTTCCTAAGAACCTCTCTTCCTTCCTCTCTCCAAGATAGGGACCTTGTAGCACTTTCTTCATATAGAAATGCAGGAAATGTCAAGCAGTTTACCTGCGATTGGTCTTTCCTTAGTCACTTGGGGGTTGTTATATCAGGTTTTATTTTCTCAGCTCCTCCTGACGTGCTCTTGAGGCTGGGAATCAGAGCTTGGACCCGAGTTCCACCAGGAGTCCTTCCAGCTTAGGAGTGCGGAGCTGTGCGGGTGGGGGTTGTAAAATGTTTTTGAAAATGCCTAGTTTCATATGCATATACATAAAGGCTTTTACTGCTGGACAGAAAGAGGCTAGTTGCAAGAATGGAAACCCAAAGAATGTTGCAATTATTGATGGTTTTTCAGTAGCATCTAAAAGTTTCTCTCAAATTCCTTCAAAGTCCCCTGTGGCTATAGGAAATGAAAAAAGGATGTTTATGAAAGCGTTACCTTCTTGCCAGATGAAAAGAGACAGGAGCAGTTGTAATGCTTCCCTCCACACTCTGTCTTCTTTTGGGAGCTATGCTTGTTTATCAAAAAAATATTAGAGAAAAAGTCACAAATAATTTACTCTTTTTTTTTTTTTTTCCTGTTGGGAAAAGCATTGGTTTCATGATTTTGTACTTCAGAAAATCAAGTATTTAGTGTAAAAATGCATATGTTTAGGGATTTATGTTTAATGGACAGAAGGAGATTTGTAAATGCAGATAGTATCTCTTATTAGATCAACTGGTGTAGTTGGAAAAAAGATAAGCTTTCCTGGATGTGAATGCTTCTGCAGATGTACATTTAATGTCATTTGATAGGGCAAGGAAGTGTCCTTCATTTCATTCACTGACAGTCTAGCCTGCCACTGTTAGGTTTCTTATTCCAAATTCACTAGTTTTTGTTTTTTAATGTGAGTTTTGCAATATGTAAAAAGTCCAGACAATTTCTAATCTAATCTTCTTACTAGAAAGAGGGCTCTAATTTGGAAAAAGCTTAAACTTATTTTAAAAGCCTAGTTTTAAATGAGTATTGAGTGAGATAGGTTCATAGTGGGAAATACAATGTTTCTACATCCTTTTAGTTTGTATGATTTTGGCATGCATACTTCCAAGGTTTTGAGAATGTCAGCTGTGATCTTAGTTCAGTTTCTCTATATCTACAGTCTACCTGCTCTTCCTCCCCAGGGATTTGCGATTGCCTGCCCTTATTCCAGGCTTTTCTTATAGCCTCCTTACTACTCTGAAGTAAGGTTTTGTAAACATCTATTACTTGAGGTGATAAGGAAAATTATGTAAATTGATGTCGATCAACTGAAACTTGGTATCTGTTCATGGTGGCTAAAAATCGAGTCTGTAGTTTTTCCTTTTGCATTTCCATTCCTTTAGAGAATTCCACAGATTTAAAGTTGAGAGTATCTTTGTTTTTCAGCATGACTGTAGCATATATCCAGTGTCATTTGATGTTGTATTGCTTTGTATACTGAGGCAAATAGCAGCAGCAAAATTTTATCTTGCAGACTCTCACTGCTTTGCTTTGTCTGTCACGAGTTTTGCAAATTTTCGCTCTTGGTTTTCTTGACACCAACTTTTTGAGCAAGCAGTGAAGCCAATAAGGTTTAATAGGCAAAAAACATAAAGCAAATAATTCTAGGTGTCTTTTCTTGATGCAGTGTTCACCTAACAAATGGATGGGATAGTTGTAGAGAGCATCTGGGGTAAGACCCTGCATATCTTACGCTCCCTTACTGTCAGCTGCGCCAAGGGACTTGGTTATTATAACTGGCAGCCTTCTGGGCAGAGATGATCTCTTGGTAATTCTTCTAAGTATTCATAGAAAGTTATGACTAGACCGAACCCTCATGACTCTAAATTCCATTAAGCCGTAGGAGTTGGCTGAATTAATGGTTTTTGGAGCTCTGCGTGGTTGGTGGGGTTCTGCCTGGCAGTTTTGCAATGTGTAGTTATAATGAGTAACAGTTTAAAATATAACAAAAAAAAAGGGGGAGGGAGTGCACTTTTTTTTTTCCATTTTCCTGTGAAGAGAAATTTTCTAAAGCACATTAATCTCTGTGTCCAGCTTCAGGTATGGTGAATTTTGAACCGAGGTAAATTCTCGGGCTCTGTTTTCCCCCACCCCCACATCCCGAGAAAGAAGTAACCTAGTATCTGAAGAATGCGAGTTATGCAGATGTTCAAAAGGCCAAATAAAACAAATAGATGGGCCGCAGCTGCTAGAACAGCACAAAGCAAAGAACATTTGCTGCCGTGATGGGAATGCTGTATTGCAGCATGCCACTAGCTTTTGCCTGCTTGAAGAAAATAACACAGTGAGTTAGTTTAACCAATTTTTGTCCTATTGTGGTTGCAAATGCACTCTCATAATTGTTGAGATTTCAAAAAAAAAATCCTTTTAATGAGGAAACAGAATAAGAAATGGTAGTGTCCTTTTGTAGACAGGCAAGAGGAACACTACAAAAGCATGAGGAGGTTTTATTCCAAATCTTTCAGTGGTAAGTGACAAACTTGCATGGAGGTATCTTAAAAAAAAAAAAATCTCATGAATAGATGATTTTAATATATTGAGGATGTCTTGAAATATCTTAAAGTAAAGATAGGAGACCAAATATCCTGCAGAGGACTGAACATCAACTTCGAAACATTTGGGGGCAGGGAGGAAGCAGAGAGGTTCATTGCCCAATGCACTTTATCTCCAGATGCCATTCGGTTTGGAAAAGAAGGTTCAGAAGTGATACCAGATGTGACTGAACGAAAATACTGCTCAGATCTAAGCACTGACGTGCAGAGGAGCGAGATTGGTCCGCAGTTGAGGTGCTGCTTTAGGGCATTCCTAAGCCTTGCAATGGAGCGCCATGCAGAGATGCCCAAGCTAAGCTCCTCTGGTCCTGTTCACACAAGACGTTGCAGAAATGTTAGTTTTGTCCTGGGAATAGCAGGCATGTTGCCGTGTTGCGGCAATGCAGCTGAGATCTGTGGGATAATTGGCCTGGCCTCTGCCAGCTTTTGGTGTTGCTGCTTCAGCCGTGATTGCGCAGAGTAAACATGTATTTGCCTAACAAGGTCCGTGTACCTCTCATGAACTTGGGCTGCATACTTGCTATTAATGTGTCCTTAAGTGCAATATGTAGGACAGCAAACAAGATGCAAAGTCTGTCTTGCTTTGGCATTTGGCCATCTAGGAATTATCTCATTGAAACGTTGGTTTCAACTGTGGAGCTGCACTGAGCTTGTCACCTGTCCCCTCTCCTTGTGGGACATTCAGAACTCTTCCCTCATTCTCCAAAATCCAATCTGATGATGGTTTAATTTCTGAAAGGAGGCGAGGAAAAAAAAAATAAGTCATGATTTCAAGTACCCATTGGCAGACTTGAGCTCCTTGGGTGGCTTCTGCCCACTTGTAAGCACAGTGTGTCAACCTAAGCATGCCCAGCAGCTCTTTATGCAAAAGAAAAAGCAGTCTGCTGGCATAGGGATGCGCTCATGCCGGCCCTCAGCGACAGGACCGTGACGTGTAACAGAGACTGCAGAAATTACATGAGCACCGTCTCGCACATCTGTAACTTCTTTCTCCAGAGCAAAGAGGCAGTGTGAAATGTTTTGTGTGTCTCTAGTATGTTGATACATATGCACTTGCACTAGTGGAGTTGTTCCTAGAAGATGAATTGGTGGTTTTTTTTTTCTTGTGAACTGCGCTGCAGAGTGGCTATTCCAACAGACTGCTGGTACCTGCTTGTAGATACAAAAACTCTCTCGCTAGAGTACAATTAATATTTAAAAATAAATCAGTAGTGAGACATAAAAGAAGACTTTTGCCCACTTAAAATGCTGTTGAGTCATACCATTAAGGCTTTTAACTTGCTTTTTTGGAATGCAAGCTCGCTGTGAAGCCTGTCATTTCCTCCCATGGCAGCAGCTCCCCTCTCCGATGGTGGGAATGGAGCTGCCCTCTCCAACGGGCGACCCTTGCACAGTGTGTCCCTGAGGGGTGCGGGCAGGATCTTTGCGCTGTGCTCGTATAGCCCTGGCAGGAAAAGGTGTTAGTAGGGGCACTCTGGGTCAGGGGACGGTGTTAACTGTTGGGTCTCTCCTCGGGAGCAGCCCTGCAGGCTGGGCTGTCTGCAGCCAGCCTCAGGGCTGCCCGCCTTGCTTGTGGGGTTTAGGCTTCTGCAGGTAACTGCCGTTGCTTGGCTGTAGTACACATCTCACCACGTGGCAAAGTTTCTACTGCTTCAGGTTAGGATTTGGGGAGATTACTAGTATATTTAGTGAGGAAAGGGCAGAACAAGTTTGACTCATGTGTGGAGATTTGAGGATTTTATGGTACCTGTATTTAACTGCAATGTGTCTGGGCTGGTCCGTGTTTGCTCTCACGAGTGTAACGTGTGGGTGCTGTCGAGACGCAGGGTGTCCCCCAAGCCTCACGCGCGGCACTTGGGTAGAGGTGCCGTCACCCCGTGAGTGCTGCAACGTGGGCGCTTGTGCTCTGAACTGCTGCCCCCCACTCGGTGCCTGTGTAAATGGGAACACTGAAAGCTAGGAACCCTGAGCCTCCATCCAGCAGTGCCCGTCCTTCCCTGTGCCACGTCCTCCACGGCTGCCACCCCACTGGGGCTCGCTTGCATGGGCTGCTCCCCTCGTAGTCATAAGGTAACATGAATGCAGAACGGAGCTCTTGCTTTTGCCTTTTTTATGGCTTTCCCTCTTCCATATTCATGTTTGACTCTTTCCATATTTGGAGGTTGAGATTTTATGAAAATATTGCTAGGCAAGTGCTACACTTGTGGGAAGGTGAAATGAGGACAAAACACAGGGGACAGATCAGGGTCTTTAATCTTTGCTGCTGCCTGTAATTTATAAAATGTATTAGACTTGTTTCATTCATTTGTGGAGCTATTTTGCACTCCCTGCCTCTGCTGCTTTGCCTTTAACTAGTCTGAAGCCAATTAAAAAAATCTGTTTTGTTGGCTTAGCAAGGAGGTTTAGCCCTCATTCTGCTTTTGTCTGAGGTCTTGAGGGTCTTCCCTCTACCCTGCCTAGCAAGAAGCTTTAAAATTTCGTTGTTGCATTTAAACAGATCAATTTGTTGCAGAGGGTTTTGTTGTGAGTGTGTGTCATAATGTCGGGTTTGCAGCACAAATCTCATTGATTTTTTTCACCAAGCCATGGAAAAAACCCACAGCTGATGAATCAGCAATGGGAGAGCCTCGGGGGAGGCCCGGGCTGCGGCTGCTTGTTGGAGCCCTGGCCCTTCCCGGCCGCGCTCCTGCTCCGCGCCGAGCTCCGGAGGCACCGCCACGGCCTGTAGTGCGGAGTGTGCCGTGGCTCCCGGTGCCTGCTGGAGTGGGGGACGCACGCTAACAAGAACGGCGCGCGCAGGGCGGTGAGTGCCCTGCGGGCTGACGCCACCAAGAGATGTGGTAACTGCTGAAGGAGAGTGGCTTTTGGTATTTTATTTTAACCCTTTTTTTCTGTTTTTTTTTTTTTTTTTTTTAATATATATTTTTTCTTTCCCCTGCCTCTCCATGCTTCCACATTACAGATCTGCGCAGGTTTGTTCAGGGCACCGGGGGAGGCAGCAAAGTCAGGGTTCCTGGAGAGCAGACACGCTGCGGGAATGGGCAAGATGGTCTCGGCAGTGGTGTGTTAGTCGTGCTTCATGTTCCAGCAAAGCCTGTTTACATCCCGATTTTTGGCAGAGTTTTGCCCTTCTGCTGACTCCTTTTCCTCTGCCCTACTGCAAGATGCATCGAATACCCAGGCTGTAAATCTAACTGTGGAAACCCCTGGGCCTGGCCCCCCATCGCCCCGAGCCGTCGGAGCGGCAGACGCCTACCCGCTTTTGGCCACTGCTTGCTGCCTGCCATCAATTATTCACGTGTGCCAAGCGCTTGCTTTATCCGCGCTGAATTTTTTATGCACCAGGGAAACCCATCCCTTGCTGCAGTAGGCAACTCCACTTCACGGATCTTGGCCGCTTGTGCTGTGCAGCTCCGGTGGGCCAGTGCTGGAGATGACAGGTTAATGGGAGGATTTGGGAGGAGAGTTTTGCTCAATGCCATTTTGCAGTATACATATCTGGAAAGTAAGTCTGTGTGGTGATTTCCAGGACACACAAAGAACAAGCTTCTGATGCATCTGTTTATGTGGCTATTTGGGAACAAAAAAATAAAGCACAAGACAACAGCTGAAATGTTAGCCATTTCAGTGAAGGAAATAAGCAGAGTTTGGGAGGCACAGAGAGCACAAAAGCTAAAGGCAGTTGCAAGTGTATTGAACTGCAGGAAAAGAATGCAAATAAAAAATGCATTAAAGATGAAAAACATGTTGTCTTTTTTGTTGTCAGCCCTTTTACGTGACTAAAAATTGGTGAGATTTGTGAAAGTCGATATATCAATGCTTTAGTCTAATGCAGATTTGTGCTTTGCGGAGAGGTGCTGTAGTTCAGCAGAACAGACTAGGTAAGGGCAGCAAACATTGCACCATTTCAAGGCTTATTTATCTTTTGGGTGGTGAAAGTACTTCAGCTCAAGGCAAAGGAAGGAGCTGCGGGACTGGTTGCTCATAGCACTGGAGTGAGGTTTGGTAACGTGGCTGGAGCAACAGCACGAGTCTGCCCTCAGCTAAATGGAAGCCTGCTCCCTTGCCCGCACGTGTCCGTTGCACACCTTGAGTTGGTTCAGGACTTGTCTTACCCCTTGGTGGGGAGGTATTTAGCTGAAGCGGGTGGCTAAAATGTCTAAAAAGGAAGAGAAAAAAAAAAAAAAAAAAGGGAGAACCTACTGAGTTAGTCTTGCAGTTAAAGGGAATAGTTTTGTGTGTGTTTAAAGGTCTGAACTATCTCTCCGAGGAGTCAGGTGGAGGTGGCATGAAGGTGGTGGTGGTAAAGTGCAGTCAGGAGGGGTCCCCCGGGGCCGCATGACTGCCCCCCTTGCAAAGCCTCAATCCCTCAGCTTTATTGGCCCTGTAGTTTTAGGGACAGGAGCTTCACAGTAGGAGTGCCCCCTGTTTTCCCATGTGTGTATGGTGTCCCCACAAGGCAGGGCTGCCGGAGAGCAAGGAGCTGGAGGGGCAGGAGACACATGGTTTGCCCAGCTCTGCTGCCCGCAGCCTCCTGTGCCGAGAGCTCTTGCCAGGCTGCCTGCAGGTGCTCTCAGGGGAGTGAACTGAGCACACCTGAGCCTGCTTATAAGGCCTGCTTAATTCTCCCCCTGCCCTTGGAGGGGGAAGGAGAGCTGGTGGCTGCTGCTGGATGTAGAAGGGGTCCTGCTGATCCAGCTACACAGTTGGTCCTGCTGGTCCAGCTACACAGTTGGCCCAGCCTGGAGTTACCTTGGGATGTAGGTGAGGGCAAAGCTGGTTCCCACGTGGCCCCATTGAGCCCATCATGCCGCACAGGGGACCTCCTGAGAAGATCCGTTTTGAGATGTAGCCATCCCCGTAGCAAGGGAAGGCAAAGGCTGATGCCTTTTAACTACGTTCTCCCTCTAAGTGTAAAGGATTTGATGAAATGTGGCGGGGCTGGTACAGCTTTCGGAGCTACAGGCATATGTGTTTGTGGTGGTTCTTTTTCTCTTGTGATCTAAGCATGCCTTTCAAAGGATCATAAAGTGTGAGCTAATAATGCACTTTGGGAGCTGTGTCAAAAACCACCGCAACTTCCACGGCAACTCTCAGTGGCTGGATTTCGGCTGCGGGGAGGGAGCCGGGGCAAGCGCAGCGCCCGTGGACGCGTGTGGCGAGCTGCATCGCTCCCGGGGCGGGAGGGTGGCAGCCGCTCCGAAAAGAAGTTCCAGTTCCAGGAATGACTTCGCTGTTTATAATGTTGAGAGAGGAGATTATGCACAGTAAGAATCGCTGGACCTATTAAATTGCAATAGGAATTTTGCCACTGGCTTCAGCTAGTCCACGACTTTGCTAACAAATTTAACAAATCCAAAAGAAGATCTAGTCTTTGCCTCTGAGGAATTTATGGGAGAGGTAAATGAGATTACTTGGTAAATGGAAAAGAGGCAGATATTTCAGTCGTGGCTGTAGTGCTCTGACAAAGAGAAGGGAACATTTCTCAATGTTCTCTGTGTGTGTGTGTTACATTCGCAGTAAACCTACTTTTACAGACTCTTGATTTGACATGGCTTTTAGGGGGAGGAACTCTGTAGTTTTTAGCCTTATAATCATAATAAAAGAGGGTGTTGAGAAATATGCTGTGACATGAAATATTACTGCAAAAAATCTTGAAGTTAATTGTTCTTTTCCACTCTCTTATGGTTCCTAACAATATTATTATCCACTTTCTAATTATGCAATAGTATTAAATATAAATTATTTCCATTAAGGCATATCATAATAAAATGTTCATTAATATTATTACTTCTGATCAAGAACAGCAAAACCTCAAAACTTGTATTATTCACTTATCAGAAGCTACTCTTTCCTGATTCTGGACGTTGGCTGAATAAATATATTACACTGTGATTTGAAGTTAGGGTCTGAATTGATACTCATTGTTGAAGTATGTTTAACCTCAGAGTCTTTGGCATTGTTTTCAGTTAGGAACTGAAGTTTTGCACGATGCAGGGGGCAGCGAAGCCGGTTGGTGAGGCCAGTTTCCTGCAGGCTGCTGCAGGTAGCCTCCAGGTGAAGCCTGGGCCCTCCCTGGGACCACATAGTGCAGAGGAGTCACCTGCCTTTTCTGAACAGGTTTGTCATCAAAATCATTAGGGAAGCAGGGGCAGTGTTTCCACTGCATTTTATCTGTTATTTTAGTTTTTAAAGAAAGATCATCTACTCTAATTTGGATATAGAGGCAGCCAAACCTACTGTTTATTTTGTTGCTGTTGATCAGTTGTCCAGTGTGTTTGCGGTTCATCATACTGACAGTCTGCATTTGATTCTTCTGAATTTTGTGCTTTAAACTAATTTAAATACTGTGTTAAATGTAATTGTAGTTATCAGGGTTATGTTTTTGGTGGATTTGGCATGTTTAAAGATCCATTGGAGTGTTTTCTGTGTGCTGTGGAGGCAAAAAGTAGAGTTCTATAAATAGCATACCCTTTTCTTCCGCGCTTTAATCAAATTCTGAATTACAGCAGTGAGCTTTTCAGTATTCATGCACAGTAGGGTGGTCTGTGGATTTTATTTGTTATTAGGGTGAAACTGTTTTCAGCAACTGTGCTAACCATGGAACAATAAATTGCCAGTGTAAATATGTGCTTTCTCCTTGGCCCACCAAGGATACACTCACGGTCGTGCTTAACTTCATGCGCTATTAGGCAGATCCTCCTAAGAGAGTTATGCTGAGTTGCACCTTTTCTGGTGCATAAAGTTACTACTGTGTATAAATGCAATTCTTCGTAGGATTCTCTTTTTATGCTAAATAATTTTTTTTGCACTCCTCAGATAATGTCGTCCTTTCAGCTCTGTTACCCACTCATGAAGAAGTCTGCCGCGGCAAATTATTTGCTTCGCCGACACTGTATATCTAAGGCTGCGGTTCAGACTGGGGTAGCGAGCGTCTCCGTCAGACAGCCGTGGCTGCAAAGCTCATGGTGAAGGGAGCCCCTTCTGCACCTTGCAGAATACTCAGTTATTCCTCTCCGTGCGGTTTATTGAAAAGTGGGTGGCTTCATGTCCCTGAATAGCTTGCGCTCCGGCTTCCCTCTCTGATCTGTGGAGGTTATAAGAGTAATATTAATAAGAGTAGTCAAAGTGTTTAAAAGTGGGTCTTCACCCATATTTACAAAGTGAATATGACCGTGGCTTTAGTGTCTCGCTGCTCGGTTGGGTTTTTGTGTGAGGAGGGGGAGAAGGGGTGTATGGGAGGAGTGTAACGGCAGACCCCAAGGTGCCAGAGCAGTCCCGGCTCCTCTCCCAGCCTCGGGCAGGCGGCAACCGGGCTGTCCCGCAGCTGTCTGCGGGCTTTGTGGGTGGTAATGGCTATAACTAATGCACTAATAGCAAGTTTTGGGAGAAAACACGCTTGGCCGCAAACTCGAAACGCTTGTGGTGTCTGTGCTCGCGCTTGCTGCGCTGCTTGTGTTGCTGGAAGCAGGACGGGGTTATCTGCAGGTGCCTGTTGGAAATGGGGACAAGTCCTGAAAAAGGCCCATGTCCATCAGTCCCTGAGGGCTACAGGGCAGGCAGGAGGTGACATGTCCTGTGTGGCTGCCTCTCCCTGTCCCTCCACGTTGATAACTGGCTCCTGGCTGCATCTCTGCACAGAGCAAACGCGGGGTTTGTGGAAAAGTTGTTAGGAGTTTGGGTTTTTTCCTTCTCATTCCCCTGCCCCCATTTAATTAGAAGAAATATATGCAAATTGACTGATGATTAGGCAGCCAATGAATGCAATAGTACAATTATGCCTAAAGCTATGCCCCAGTACTCAATGCTGGATGCTCTGAGCAATCAAATACGCCTATTTATATAATTTATTTATAAAACAAAGTTAGGAATAAGACCAGACTGTGTATATTTTGAGTATATTAACTTCAGTGCCTGAGAAAACCTTTCTAAAATTCGATAGTATAAATAAACACTTTAAAATTTACAATTTTTTAAAAAAGAATAAATGTATTCTGGGTTATTATGCTCTACGCACTTTCCCAGCCTCTGAAATAGTCATACTCAGAGCCGTTCTGTAAAGTACTGCGGCGTTGGCTCTCCTCGTGTTGCCCGTGTTTGGGGCAGTAGTTTTTGCTCCCGCCATGTGAATTGTGTGGGGGCATCTCTGCCTTCCTCGTGGCCCTGGTGAGGGCCCTTGCGCACAGGCTGCAGAGGTTTGGGGAGCTTCTCCTGCCGTGACTCGTAGGACTACTGTAATGCACACATATACCCGCGTTTGGCCTTCGGCCAGCCCTAGTTAAGTTCTTTCCCCCCTAAATTCATCATGCCCTTCAGGTAGTCCTCTTGTATAGGGAATTACTGTGCAGAAGAAGCCTAGTCCGGAAGAGGCTTTTGGCAGCATGTGCCCTGCGCGTGGCCTCGGTGGTGCAAGCGCGGGCTCTCTGACCTGGGGCGGTGCTGCACGTGAGCTGCCTTCTCTAAGGACAGACACATCGTGCTACTGAGGGAGAAGGGCTGCGCGCCGCTTGCTCTCTGCCGTGTCGATCCTCCTCTCGGATCCGGCAGGCGATGCCTTTCTCATGAGGTCATCGTTCCTGGGGGGCCCAAGGGCCTCTTCCTGCAACCCAGAGCCCTCATGTAGAACGCCCACCCCGTGGGAGCATCTCTGCCAAGAGAGTTCTTGTGAGGTTCAGCACACTACTTGCTGGGCCTCTTACCTTAGCTTAATTTGATGTTTTTGGTGCGTTAGGATTTTTTTTTCTCTTGTCCTTTCTCTCCTAGAGAAACTTAGTTTGTGGTTTTTGCACTCCTGCAGGATGGATGCAACTTGCAAGAGCTAGGCAGGAAGGGAACCTTTATTTCTTCAACTCCATAGAAAATCTGAGAGAAATAGGTTCTGGAGATGCAATGTTCCTGACTCCCTCCGTCACAGGATGATCTAGCCATTATCATCACCTTTGTAAGCTGGCTGTGTCCTTTCTGCTGCAAAAAATAACTGTGGGGATGATGTTGATATTCATGTGCTTGAGCAAAACGGAGGGTTCTGTTCTTTTTGGTTTGCTTTTAATGCAATTTGTTGTTTGCTTTTACGAAACTTCTGTTTTGGAAAACAGGAACTCTAGACTGTAACAAACTGGTGTGTGTGTGTGTGTGTGCGTGCATATTTTACAATATATATTTTTTTCTTCTTTCCTGTGAGTTGTTCCAGAGATCAACCAGTTTTATCTTTTTTTTTCTCAACTACCAAACAGAATTTACTGTGCAATAAGAAAGATGCTGAATTGCTGAGGAAAAGGGCCGCTTGAAGGAGCCCGCAGTCATATTTTGTTTTTTCTTGCATTCACCTGGTGAAATGTGAAGTTAGTAGGAAACATACATTTCTCTGTGTATGGCTGGGGCAAAGATGAGCTGCCTTCTTAGTCCGTGTCACTCCTCCTCAGAGCAGACTTCTGACCTGTCCTTGGGATTAAGTGCATAAATTATCTACTCAGTAGTCAGCTGAGCAAAGACCAGAATTATTAGAGAAGCACTACATTAATCAAAGTAAATATCCTGAGTGTGCTAGATTTACTTCTTGCAGCCTACCTAAGTAAGTCCATCTTGTTTCAGCTACAAGAGGAGAGAAAGGAGAAAATGGATTGCTGATATTGCTTGAAAGTAATTCTCCTTCACGTCAGCCTGACTGCCATCACCATCATTATCTTGGTACAACAACTCCTCCCCCTCTGGCATGCTTATTGATTCATTTTTAATGGAAGCATTTTTCTCACAGAGAAACTATAGAATTAAATCACTTCCCTTCAACAGATGGCCTCCTGTGAGGAGAAAACCTTAATGCTAGGTGATAGATATCTTTTAAGGGTTAAATCTGATACCCTCCACAAGACAGCTTTTTTAGTCCCTTTTCTTCAGTTTGTATACTGAACATTTGTGTCCATTCAGAGGTTATTTTGGTGTACGTTGAAGAGTTGTGAATCTGAATATTGGGGTAACCCAACCATAATGTGTATGATGGACTGTTAGCTTGCCATTCTTGTTGAGAATAACTGCCTTCCTTTTGCTTTCAGAATGCTTGAGGTGATGTTCGTCCAGCTCCTTTACAACTGTATTGCTGGTAACATTAACACAAGTCTGTGTTTCTTCAGAGCAAGTAGGTGTTGCTCAGCATTCATATAGTGTACCTGACAGCCACAGAAAGGGGTATGCGACTGGTTTTCCGCCCTCCTTGCCAGCACAGCTGCTGGTGTGTCCTGGGAGGAGCTCTGCCCTAGGATCCACCAGGAGTTTGCTGTAGTTTCCTGAGCTCTTGACAGCCTGAGCAAGCCCTTGTCAGCAGGAAGGAGGACGCAAAGACGGTGCAGTTGGGATCTGTGCCTGGCTGCTTTGACTGCAGCCGTACTTGTGTGTTGTTAGTGATGCCTAATGGCTGTTGCTTGGGCTTGACTTTCTAAAATAGTTTTCAATAGCAGCAGGTGGAGAGTGGCACAGGGCTGCCATGCGAGTGTTGAAAACCTCATTGCGGTTGAAAACTCCAATGAATGATTGCATCTTGAGGCATCCTAATTGGTTTTGAAATTATGGCCTTCACCCTTGCTTCGGAAATAAAAGTAAGGAAATAATACCAAGGTAAACTATCCCATTGGTTTCATTATGTGACTTTAAGGTTGTAGTTGGCTGACCGGAGGAGGCTAATGGATTGTTTATAAAAGGTGACCAAGTAGGACTATTGCTACAAGCCTGGCAGATTTTCAACAGAATCTGTGAAGGAGCTGTGCCTTAAAAAAGTGGGGGAGGCGGCAGGCAAAGACATATTGCTTTGCTATAAGAAAGAGTAGAATCTTGCTGAGCTTCCTCTGACACTTAGGATAAAGGAAGCCTATGCTCTGCATCACGTTTTGGAGGAATTTTCCTCCCTGGGATTGTAATAGACCATTTCTTACATGCTTGTTTAGCTTTTGCACTTGATGATGAATAATAGGCATTCCAGTAGTTTATATCAGTGCAGTTATTGCTATTTTCCATTATTATTTTTTACCAGTAGTACTGTGTTATGGGACTTTGTTAATGACTGCCATGTGATTCTCTGGCTTTTGCAAAGTCTGTGTCCCTAAAGAGATTAGAATGAAATGTCAGTAACAGAGGAGAGTTTCTGAAAGGTTAAGAGTAATAAGTGAAATTCTGGTTCTGCTGAAGTTGGGCTATTCCTTCCTGCAAAGTCAGAATGCTCATGCTAAATATTTAATATAGGACTTTGCCCTTGTGTTTTAGAGGTGGTTAATTTATAACAACAGTCTATACAGCAACAACCTGTGCTTGGTCTCGTGGCTACAATCCAGAAGTGGTATTGCCAAAGATTGTTTGTTTATATGCAGAAATCTCAGTGATAGCAGTGTCTCTTGGCAGCCATTGGGAACGGCTGTTATTAAAAACCCTACGTTTCTCATTAAACAACTCTATTGTACATATTGTTTAAATATAGATTACTAATGAAATGCCTTTTTATTGCTTTCTCAGTGAATACTTTCAGCGTAAAGTTAATTTGCAGTGTTATGTAAATTCTGTTTAACTTCAATCAGGTTTTTAATTATGTTTTTACCACAGTAATTCCCATCTGATTTGTCATCTCCTGTTAGGTATTTAACATTGCGCAGGGTGGTTTTTGCTGCCTTTTTTCCCCTCCTGTTCTTAGCCTTTGTTGTCACCTGGAGTAGAGCCTCACTCTAAAGCTGTGTGAGTTTGACTTCCTTTCATGCAGCTATGATTTAATGAAGAAGAATCCCACAAAACCAATATTGGAAATACTTTATTGTGCTGCTATTGATTAGCAGACATACAACTGAGGAGCCAGAGGTGCCTGTGAGGACAGGCGGGCACGGTGCTGCCTCCCTTTGCGGATGCTCCAGCGGAGCGCTCCGTCCCTGCTTGCCTTCCAGGTGCCGTTTAGCACCTGATGGCCATCCAGTTGGTGTCTTCCTTGCGTTAGATACCAACTGTCCGGGCAAAGGTTTGCTTGCCCACTGAGTGCATAAATGGACCTTCCTTTGGCAAACTCTCAGCTCATTAATTACATAAGAGATAGAGCTTGTCGGGTTGCACCTCAGCTCCAGAGCTATTTTTCAGTGTTTTTTTCTGAATAAGTGAACTGGGAGTCATTGAAGTTGAGTTACCTGTACTGTTTTCAGGGGTAATGGTGAAAAGGAACTGTGTGATGCAAAAGGAAGATGTGTGATGCTTTGTCTGTTTTATTGTAGAAATTCCCCCGTATGCTTTTGAATGGTAGAGATTGTTTCTGAACAGTACACTCTTTATTTGTTAAAAGACAGTTGTTTGTTTACATAAGTCAGGACTTGCTTGGACTCCTTAGCAAGTTTTGCCCTTCTGCTCCTGGCCACATATAGAAACTTTTTGCAGAATTCTTGGCACATTCTGCATTCAGGTACATTTATGGTGGCTTGTGCAGGACACTTGGTAACGAAATTTGAAGTCTTTGCTTTGGGAATGTACTGTCACATACAAACTAATTAATTGCCATCTTAATTTCAATTACTTTCACATCATTTGTGTACTCGCAAATTTATTTCTGGAGATTATAAGAAATTAAACAACTGGCTAACCTTTCTGCCATTTTAGGCAGTGAAGATATTTAATAATTGCCCTTTTTTTTTTTAACTATAAAGTCATTTTTAGGTACTTGTAAAATACTATTCGAATTCCACACTGTTCATCTTCAGTTAGCGCTTGTGTTCAGTGCTCTTCTGATAATACTGTTAATTTGCCATGTCTTCTATAGGAACGAAGAGGGAAAAAATAATCAACTCTTCCCTCCTCAAAAATCACATTTTATATGTAACTATTACAAAGCTTTTGATTGGGATGGGAATTGTGTTAGTACCTCATGGGAGATGCTTGAATTTCCCCTGTTTAAAAATCAATTCAATTTGATGAGCAGTAGCTTCAGATCGTGGAGCCCATTAGGACGATTTCGCATCACCAGTTGCACCCTGTTTAATCCTTCTGCTGGGAGGTAATTAAATTGAACTCATTAATTTGCGCAGATGTTTAGCGCTTCCCGCAGACTTGCCCTTCTCCGCCCTGGCCCATCGGTGCTTCCCAGGTGCAGGGACGGTCCCTAGCTCTGATGCGACCGGACGCGTGTGAGGTGGAACAGGGAGGCTGGAAGCTCCTGTCTAGCCAAAATTGTCTAATTCGGTGTCTAGAGCTCAAGACTAGGTCTGAGTTTATGATGGCATCCAGATTTTATGAAGTCTGGATGCTCTGTAGTGCTTCTGTAAAGGTTTAACCTGGGTTTTGCCAGCATCCAGTAGACGCTGGTGTAAGGATGCTTGATCCCTTAGAGAAGGAGCATCTTTTGGCTGATGCTTCTGTCTCTCAGCATCCTGCCAGTGGTATGGGCGCTAGGCAGGAAGAGCTGACATGGTGGAAGCTGTCAGCATTGTGGAGCCAGCTGAGGTGAAGCCTAAAGCGGTGTTTGGAAAACCAGGAGTCACACGGCACAGGGACACCCCTGGGGGCTGGCGAGCCAGCAGGGAGGGCTGCGGTGCAGGTTTACCTGCCTCAAATCGAGCTTTCTTGACTGCTTTCCAAACGGAGTGAAATCTGAACTAGCGCTGTGGCTGTGTTGCCTTTTCGTGTGTGTGTTTGCTCAGTCTAGGTGGAGCTGGCGGTACCCGTGTTTCTAAGCTTGTGTGTGAAGCGGGGGGACGAGGACAGGCAGAGCGAGTGCCATCAGCCTGTGGTGACACCAGCAGCAGGGCTATTTAGACAGCTGCACGTGTCATGTCATGTACCGGGTCTCGGTCATGCTGCTATTTCTGTCTCGTTAGCACAAACTGTAGGATCTCGTTTTTGCAGGTCTGTGGACTGCTTGGCTTGTCTAGGGTGCTGCCTTGTTCAGGCCAGAGTCTAAAAAATGGATGCCCCAATGTAGGAGTTGGGTAACGACATGCTGGTTTCCCTGCAGAGGCAGAGCTGCTGTGCGGGAACCCGGCGCTTTCCTCTTTGTGGGTGTTTGGAAAAAGCTTTATGCTGACGGCTCGCTCGTGCTGTTCTGCCGTATCCACAGGCAGGGAGCAGCTGGGGCTTGCGTGCGGCCAGTCGGGCTGCGGGTTGCGGCAGGGAGAGGCATCCCAAAAATGCATCTTCTTCCCTGGCTCTTGAGGCTTAAAGTGGCCACCTATTCTAGGCAGTGTCTGCAAAAAAAAAAAAAAAAAAAAAAACTTGCAATTAAACTCATGGTGAAATTATATTTAGCATGAAAATTCAGAGCAGCTATAATAGGTGTTATCTGAATTAGCAAACCTCTATCTAATCTAAATCGTGTTCTTTCTTGTACTTTAACCGTTACATGAGACTGAGCTGAAGTTTCATTATTTTCCAAAATGCAGATGCTTTTTAGTAAAGGAGGCCCATGTTTACATTTCACAAAACAGTCATTCAAAGGAGAGCAGACACAATTTAGATGGTTTTTAACTTAAGTTTCAGCACGAGTTATTACCGGCTGAGCTCCCAGCACTGCGCTCTTTGTAGCACGTTCACATCAAGACTTCCCAGCTTCTTCCCGCTGTCGCTATCCTCTCCATTGGGCAGCAGCGGTGCCTACCTCTACTTGGGAATGTGTGTGTGTGTGTGTGTGTATGCGTGGGGAAATGACAGTCTCGCCAAAGACAGAGTTCGTGTTCCTTCGTAAAAGGAGGAAAATCAGATTTATTCTGTGTTTATTGGTTCAGTGTTTCCTTTCATAAGGATTTTCTGAAAAATCTTTTGCCTAGTCCAAACCAAAGGAAATGAGAGGTAGGTCTGTGTCTGTCCTTGATCATCTATCCTGTGTCCTGCAGGAGCAGATGGATGGGCGAGCTGCTTTGTCTATCTCCAACCTTTTAACGTGAGTACAACTTTTTATGGATTAATTATTTTGTCCATAAAGAGAAAAAATAAAGGAAGACTTTTCTCTAAAGCAGCGCGCAGCAGTGCTGCGGTGAATTCCAAGGGAGCCCTTCCATGGAGAGCACTCTGGCATCGCCGTGAGGACAGTGACGGCTCCTGGCCACGCACAGGGTGTCACCGAGCATGGGGCGCCCGAGTGACTGATGCCCCAGTGGCTTCTGCTCCGTCCCTCCTTCCTTCTCTTTGGCCATTCCCCCGTTCTTTGATCCAAAAGGGGTCTGTTGGGTTCTCCTGAGGTACTGCAGCGTGATTTGCCCTCGGTAGTAAATGCTCAGCAGTGCTGTTTCTTGGTGGCAGAGCAAACGGTTGAAGGTTGCAAACGTCCCTTCTGTGGGGCCGCTGTTCCCCCAGCGTGTGGTGGGAGCCTCTGGAGCTCCCATGGGGTTTGGCTGTGTCCCGTGGCCACGGTGCCTGCGCGTGCAGGACCACAGCAGCGACCGCGGGGATTCACGGTGCTTCTAGCCCACCGCGTGCCATTGCGAGTAGGCTCAGGGCCTTTGGTACATCTTCCTTTGTCGGTTTGTTTCCACAGTTCACTTCCTCCCATTAATTTCCAGGGCCGTAGGGATCTTTGTTTTTACACCCATGCCGGTACAGATCACACACACAAACATGAAGCCAGTTATGACTTTGCCTGCCAGGCTTCAGGATCACGTTTTTATTCCTGTAAAAGCACTCTGCTAGCTCTGCTTTCTTCCCACTCCCTTCTGGATTACGTTTGCACTAAGATCTCATAGGTACGTGATATTTTAACTCCAATGGGCTATAATAAATTTCATCTGAATAAGCAGTGCCTTTTATGTGTCATAAATTCTGCCTTTTCCTGTCTGCACTAATACGCACCCCCCTTTCCTTTGCATTTCAGTTAGATACTGATAAACTCCCGACATTTAACTACTGCCGCAGCAGGCGCGGGGTGGAGAAGTGGGTCACCCGGCGCTGGTGAGAGAAAGGCGACGTTTATGACCCGTTCACATGGGAAGCTCCCAGCTGCTCCCGTGGCTG
>JAUBNY010000070.1:224015-237685 GCA_032275445.1 Crypturellus soui | reverse complement strand
TCCCCGCGCTGAAAGCGGCAGCTTGCCAGGGGATGTGGCAGGTTACCTGCACAGAGGGCCTGCTTTTTTTGCCTTTTTAAATCTTTTTTAATTTTTTTTAATTGTTTTTTGGCCCCAAATAGTTCTGCTTAGTGGAAAGTCAGCAGAGTCAAGTCTGAGGATTTCTCCTTTATAGTCTTTTGATGAAAAGTCATATTCTTTTCTTCACTTAAATACAAAAAGAGGAAGGGAAAATATATTCTGGTGGAAATCAAGATGGAAAATACTATATTTTCTTAGCTGGTACTGGTAGGTTTATAATTACCTATAGTATACATTACTTTTATCTGCAACAAGCTTGTAAAACTTCTTATGTTTAGCAGCACTTTATAATGCCAGTGTGACCCTGTTGTACTGTGTCTTAGATGGCAGAACTGCTGAATGACAGTGTTGGTGGGAGTGAAGTCAGTCTAGAGAACTGCTGCTGTTTTCATTTCTGGTTTCATTTATACACTTTGAGAGTTTGGAGGTCATTCTGATTTGTCTATTGAGTTTCTTCCTTGCGCAAATCCAGCTTTATTGCTTTAAAAATTTTTCATGGGTCACTCCTCCCTTTTGAAATAATCTCACTTAAAAAGCAAATATGATCATTACAGGGCTTTCTTGCTTAATCGTGCCAAAGGAAAACTGTAAAGGTCATTTGGTGAGCAATTTTATCCAGGACTTTCTCCTGCTAGTAGAAACCACATGGTATTAATAACTGTTTACATAATCATGAAAAACTGGTAGGCAAGTTGTGCACACGGAAACATGAAAGGTGGTGTCAACAGGCGAGTCGATTTACCCTGGGGAGTGTGTTTTGACTGTAAAACCCTGTACCAGAAGGCTGGATAAAATCTCTCCTCGTTCCTTTTGACTAGAAAGGAGTTGGTGAATCGGAAATGCTGGAAAATGGCTTTTCATTTTTTTGAATTAATCTATAAATCCTCTTGAAATTGTTATCTTCTGGCTGTTAACCAGGTTGGTGAGTAAACAAGCTGGATTGATTGTCCGAAATACCTCTTCTTTATTCTAATGTTGGTTTGGGGATGTACAGTGCTGCGTAATTAATGTCTTCTAAGTTCGGTGGCTTAAGGTATTTTTTATCCCATATGCACTTCCAAAGATGAAGAAAGCCGTATTTTCTTGATATAGAGATGTAGTAAATTTAGTTTAAGTAAAAATAACATAAGTGAATCTTGCTAGGGTCGTAAAGCAGGAGAGAGGCCAATGTGCGGTACCATCTATAACACTTTAGTGTGTCCTTGGTGCCTAAAAATAGGCAACCAACAAGCGCCGCTTTCTCAGGGAGGCACGAGATGAACAGGCACCAAATTGTGCTGAGAAACGGGGATGTTCTGCTCTGGTCCAGCCGCTGACCCAAAGGAAGATCTAGCTGATGCAAGGTCTGGATTCACACCTAGCAGGTTTAGTTTTTGATCCCAAACCTCTCCTCCTTTCTCCTTGCACCCTGGTCTAAAGTGGCTAGAGAGGATTCCCTTCAAGACTGAGTGAAAGAGCATTGAGGTCTCTGGTTACAGGACAGTGTTAATAGTGATCAAAGCCAAAGGACAGGGAAGTTCAGAGTAGTATAAAGCTTATGTGGGAGGGGAACGTTTATCTGGCTCTCTGCTGCGTTGATGTTTGTCTGTGGACCTGTAAAACCTCCATCTGTGATACAGAGTGGCTTTGTAAATGTTTCCTGCCAATGGCAAGTAACTTCAGTGCAGACTGTAAGCTGAATAACTCCTGTTTTGATGGGCATCGAAACGGGACTGAGAAGTAGCAGTGGACTGTAAAATAATGGTGGAATCAGCTTTCCAGACTCGCTCTTGTCCTCGGGATGATGGTTTTATTTAATACCCTGGCTTCTCAAGTCAGATGATTGCTTAAAATAAATTGATAAAATCATTTTCCATTTCTGAAAATTTCTAGCAGTGCCAATTTCTGAGGAAAGCTGGGAAATGTCGTTTAAAGTACATCTTGTTTAAAGAACACAAACAATGCTGTTTTATGATCCTCTTAAAAGTCTGATGGTTGGTTGGTTTGTTGTTATTGTTAAGGTGACTGTTTAACCATATTCTCTAACCCGTGAGGATGTTTGCCTGCTACCTGATGGGTGCGCAGAGCGCTGGAAGCGTTCTGCTTCCTGACCGTGTCCTCCCAGGGCTTTGAAAAACCACGGTGCCGTGCGGAGAGCTCTTTCTCCTCCTGCACTTAATGCGCGCGGGCCTTGACCCGAAGGTAGCGGGCAGGGCCGGCTTTAGAGAGCGGGGCTGTTGGACTCGCCACCCCTTAGCACTTGCCTCCCGCGCGGCTCCCTCCGGCCGGCCTCTCGCCTCGGAGGGACTTCTGCTCCAGAGTTCTCCCTGTGCTCTTAGCTCGCTGCCGAAGGCTGGTGTCCTAGTGCTGAGGCTCTACCCAATTCATTTTAGCTTTGCTCTGGCATTTGAGCATAACATGTATAGCCTAGTACCAAAAGATGGAAAGGTGTTGCCTTACTGCCTTATTTCCTGTGTATGGGGCGTTGTGTGTGTCCTGTCTGCAGGTTTCTTGCATCAGGCCTCAGCAGGGGCCTGTGTCTTCCTTGACAGCAGCTGCCTCAGTGATTTTTGGAGGGCGCAGAAAGCAAATAATAGTTGCAATCGTTTTAGGAAGTAGGGAGCTTTCTGTCTGTTCTGGAAGTCCGAAAGGTCCGCCTTCGCTTTGACTCCTTTAGAAGGGTCTATCGCAGATGGATCATATGGCACAGTGGCCTGGGACCAAAGCCAGCCTCTGTGTCCTAAGCGCTGGGACTTCGTGTCTCGCAGTAACACGCTGGGGCTTTGGGCAGTGCCTTGGCCTCCCTTGACCCAGCCAAGGGGACCTCTCCCCAAGGCGCCAAGCGCATGGGCGCATCCGGCCATTGGCTGCTGCCCGGATGGCACGTGGCTCCTGCCGCCTCCCTCGCACTCTGTGAGCGTGTGTGAGTGTGTCTGCCGTGGGGGCGGGCGTCCCCCTCTCCGTGTGATGGGATTAGCGGCCGCCCGGCAGCGGGGAAGCGTCTGTGGTGCCGGCAGGGCAGAGGTCGCGCTGCGCGGAGCAGCTGGCTGCCGAGCCATCACGGCCCGGCCTGGGAGAGCAGATCTGGCTCCCATCGTGCGCCACTCTCCTGGCCTGCGTCCGGACCTCGGCTTTCTAAAGGCGGCACGAGGCAGGGATCTGCAGGGCAGAGCTTGCCACCGGCGCACCGCTCCTTCAGGACTCACTCCGCTTGCATCCTTCCCAGCAACTCGGTGTTTCCACAGTACCAATGAGAAATAAGACAATAATGATGATAATCCTATTTATTTTCTTGTGTAGACTTGCAGAAATGTCCTGTCTCTTTTTTCTTGCTTGGCCTCGGAGCTCCCGGGATTTGCTTGGTGGACAAGATAAAAGGTGTAGCTGAAAGTTGGTACAGCTTCCTTCTCGCTTCTACTCGGAGTGTACTTTAGAGCACCTTAAGTGGTTAGGTTAGGGAGACTCCCAAAATCAATGAGAATGAGCAGTAAGAAAGGACAACTTGTGTTTCCATTAGAATCTGTTAGGACTAATGTAGTCAAGTGGGATCCAAATGTTATCACCTTCTGAGGGTCACTGTCACTAAAGGTAATAATAATAATCACAATAAGGTGATTATTTTAGTCTTTTGCCTTAGGGAAAGTCAGGATGATTGGAATAAAATAAATGAAGAGGTGGGGAGCAATGTGTTTAAGTGGATAATATTCACTTATTTTAATGGCATGTTAAGTAATTTGAAGTCCACATCAAACAACTATGTTTGGCTTCCACTTTGAGGCATTAGCAAAGAGTTGTGGTGTAAATAAAGGGCTATTTAAATATTTTATAGAAAGAATTAAATACATTTTGCAATACAAATGAGAGTAGAAGAAAGAGGACAGTTTGAGATTTGGCTTTTGAGTTGGTCAGTTTGCATTGCCTTTTATCAAGGGCAGGGTTTCCTCAGAGCTGAGGCGCTCGGATCTTTGTGAGTGTGCGGCGAGTGCCATGAGTGCCGTTTGCAGCTGGTCCCGCGGGACGTTGGTGGAAGCAAGTGAAACGGCAGGATCCGAGCAGCTTCCAGTGCCGTCCCTCTCAGAAGCACTGGAGGCGGAGAGCTCCTTAAAAACTTCTGCTTCCATGAAGCATTCGGAGTGCAATTTTGTCCTTACTGTTGCTTGGTCCTGCCAGTTCCACCTCTTGTGAGCAACCTGTCGGTGCTGGAAGGACAAAGCCCCAAGGATATCGGAACACCACAGTTTGCATCTCCACTGTGTTCTTTTGGGAGCAACTGCTTGTGGCTACAGTGATCTGCAAGACTTCAACATGGCTCGCATTGCTTAAGTTTTGCACAGGGATTAGCATTGGCTGTCTAAATCTACCACAGATTGACCTGGAAATGTACCCCGTAGTTATATAAGTGCAGCATATTGGGGATTGAGGTGGCAAACACTTGTCTCCACCAATAAAGAGGAGACCCATATTTCATCCATATGAAAGCTGTGATTTATAGTCTTTATCTGTTGAGCAAGGATTAAACTGTTTATCCTGCCATTTGTTTGGTGTACTTTAATTTATATTTGTCTTATGCATAGTAAGTCTTCCTCTACTTCTATTTTTAGAGTGCGGTTAAGGGGAAAGAGTTTTCCTAAATCTTTCCTAAACAAAGAAAAACATCTCACTTGTTTCCGCCTATATTGGAGGCGGATATTGGAATGAGTTTGGGGATGCTCATTCCCATATAATTTAAATCCTCAAGTATTTTTTTAATCTGTAGATGAATAAACAAAATCAGTACAAGTTCTTACATGAATAAATTCTTCAGGAATAAGTGCTAAAAACATTTGATCTTTGTGTATTTGTCCCTTTCTTTGCATGCATTTACGAAAAAGGTCTTGAGCCTGAAGTGCAGGGCAGGAAGAAAGTATTCTGTAAAAGTCTGAAAATAGGAGAAGTGGCTGCTCCCTCCAGTGCTTCTCCAGGGGTGACAAAGTTTGACTGATATGATACTCCACAGGTTATGGCAAAATTGACTTCTAGTTTGCAAATTCCTCTTTGTGTGTGTGTCAACATAGTGTCAAGCTCTTGTCTATAAAGACTATCCAGGTATACAGAAGGTCAGTTCTTGCTATTTTGGGGGTGGCTAACTGTGTGACCATCATAATAAAACAAGCCGAAGGGCTCATGAACCTTGCTTGATGGATTGATTTGGATTTGACCCAATGCTGTCTAAAGTCAATGGGAGTCTTTGTCACAACTTTTATAGGTGTTAAAAAAGACTGTGCTTTAACTTGGACCTTTTTATTTCTTGATCTGCACTTAATTCAGAATATGCTATTATATGTGTAATAATTTTTTTAAAGTAACTTTGTCTGAAGCCCTGTGCTGCATCATTATTTTCCTGCTTTCATTCGCTTGATGTTACTTATGTCTTAGGTTAGATCTATCTTGTAACTTGCATATATATTAATGACATTATTATGTATATTTATTTATTACTCTTTATGTATTATAGTGTATAAATGCAGACTAGGACCCCAGATCACAATCAAGATGAGGACTATAGGATTTTTAGCTGCATCTGGGTCAAATAATTAAATTGTGCAATAACATTTAATGAAGAAAATCTTGTTTTCTTAATGTTAGGCAAGCTCTGTATCATGTGTGTACACTTTATTCATATATGAAATGGGAATAACTTTTCATGTTCCCCCAAGAATGCTGTGCTGGGGTTACAGTAAGAGTTCCCCAGGACAGGTCTCCGTGCTCTTTCCCTACTGTCGTCCTTAGGGGCCCTTTAACACCTCGCGCTGCCTCTCCTGCCATGTAGCAGTGCAGGTGGGTTTCCAGGAGCAGCTCTTCCAACTTGATCAGGGACTAATCTGAAATACGTGGCTGCGTGTCTGGTTTCCCTCGTTTGCAAGGGTGGCTTTTGTATTTTGCTTTTTGATTATGACTTTTAAGTGTGTGTTTCCCTGTTTCATGGGGAGGATCAGAGGAATTCCCGATCTGGTTTTGACGGAAGGGAAGGAGCTCTTGTCCCTTTGATCTTGTTCGTAAGAAGCATCTCATTCCTGATGTGCCAGATATGCTGAAGCCTCTGGGACGATGGACTGACAAATGAGAAGTCCTCAGTTTTACTTTTGATTTGCTGGACCCTTTTTGTGCTACTTTTTTGATAGAGGAAGGCCTATCGTAGATAGTGAGAAGTCTGCCTCACTATAAGGCTTCTAGAGGTGTCATGGGATGTGTTTAATTACTATAAAGCACTTTGCAAATAATAAACAGTAATAGAAGTATAATTAAAATATTGTTGATGTGTAGTTCTACCAATAAAACTATAAGGAAAAACAATTGACAAACTGAGAACTCAAACCTGAGATTTTATGTCTGTGCAAATCAAAAGATGTTTTTGTGGTCACATTTCATTAGCAGTTTATGAAATTAATTAACTTAATTTCATGATGAGAAACTACCTAGTGTGCAAACTCTCTTGAAGAAGCCCTTGCAAACCAGCCTGATTGTATAGTAAGTTGCTATTTTCCCCGGAGAAGGTGTGCACCCCTCCTTGCGTGCAGCCTCGCGTTCATCGTGTGGTTTTTGTCTCTGGTGCACCACCCACCGTGCTGCAGCCCCACGCTTGATTAAAGGGCATTAGGAGCTCTGTGATTAGAATACCCTCACTTTATTACACTCCAGAGCATTGGCTCTGGTGGGGCCACCAAGGCACAATTTCAGTCTCGCTGGGTTATGGGTAATATATGTGTTTATTATATCTTGCCTTCTGGTCACCATCATGGAGTCAGGTCCAATTGTGGCACTCTATGGACCATGTAGAAGTGAAGAAGTTCTTTCTTTCTAGAAGTTCTTTACCCCTTCAGGTGCAACTTCTTATGGAAATGGGAGCAATCCCCAACAGGGTCGCACGCTCGGGAGCAGCAGCGCTGCGCCCCGTGAAGCTGCTCACACTCTGCTGTCCGCAGGGAAAGGCTTTAGGAGGCTATCTCCTCCTCAAGTTTAATAGTGGAATACCAGTAAAGATAGCTAATGTCCTGCTGCACTGAAACTGGGTACAGAAAACCCAGGGAGTTTATTAAAGGTGGGTGAGAGCAGGAATGTGCAGAGAGCAGCTGGGCATGAAGGCTGCAGCAGAGCAGCCCTTGCTGGGGAAGGAGGAAACTAAGGACAAGAATTAAAGCAGGGAGGGCCTTGCAGAGAAGGAAATATCCCAATGGGTTTTAGATCCAATAGGGCGTTGAGCTACAAAGAGAAAAAAAAATACAAGTGTGTCCTCTCTGCTGACAGCACCATGGCTTGCAGCAGCTGTAAAGTACTGATGAAAGCCCCCAAACCTTTTGTGTAAAATTTATTTGCCACTTAAGCAGATATTTCTCTGGTAATTAACACAAAACAGGCTCTGAAATGTAAAAAATAGTAAAGAACTATTTGAAATACTAATATTGCTGTAGAATAGAAACATGCAAATGCTACAGGAAGTAGATTTACATAGGGGAAAAATAACCCCTCACTTGTGAATATATTTTCTCAAATTGCTACTGTTTTGTAATGATAGTGACCCATCTAATTATTTAAATGCACTTTTTTTTTAATGCTAAAAAATAGGCTCTTTGTTTTTTTGGATATCCCAGAGTGCATCAAAAAAGAACTGGTTCCCCAACTTGTTCTCAGTGTGAAGGATAAATTATGTGATGCTAACGTTACAGCATTAGCGTGGTCTCCCAAATAGCACATAGAAGTCTGCTACTGTGGGTAATGAATTTTGGAGAGAAAATATTCCCTCCGCTCCTAGAGGACAACTGGTGTTCCTGTTGTGCTCCGTGCTCTGTTTCCGACTTTCCCTTTTATGCAGGAGTTGCCGAGTGTTAGGAGCGGCGGGGGAGTTCGGGGGCGAGGGACGCACTGCTCCCACGCGAGCGGTGGGGCCTGTGGGTGATCGCGCTGCCCGCGGGAGCAGCAGCCTGTCGCGAAGCGCCTGCATCGATCTGTCGCTGGTGCTGTCTTGTCTGCCAAATGAAAAATAGCTCCAACTCATAACCTGGGCCAGCAGTTTTCCTATTGTAAGCCAGACAAAAATGCTATTGATCGTCTTCGCTGAAGTGTTCTTTTCACAGCTTGCCAGCATCAACGCGCTGCTGTCCTTACTCGGGGCTAATTAGCTAATAATTTAATGCAACTGAGACAGCAGTCTCAGTTGGGTTTAGCAGCAAGGAAATACGCTGAAACTTGAAAACTGTAAAGGACCCTTTTAAAGCTTGGTTGTGATTGCAGGGCTCGTCTTGACTTTTACACTCTCGCTTTAGGTTTGATTTCTCTCAGCACTAAAGAATAATGGTCCACCTGAGATGTGCTGTCAGGTCAGGATTTATAGGGAAGGAAGGACCAGATGACGGTGATGGTGTCTTGCCTGTAGCCCTGTGCTGTGTTTTTGGTGAGGCAGTAGCGTGTTAGCTTCATGATGGCTTCTTGAGTGAAATCACCTCTTGATTGATTTAGATGAATCACGGGACCCCTGTGGTTTGTAGGCTGCAGAACGCTCGGATTTGTGCCTGGGAAGCGGTAGCTGAGCCTTTCCTGTCCTCCAGGAAAGCCCCGGTCAAACAAAACGCCCTCTGCTAACTGGTGCTGACCCAGAGTTTATGGGCGGGTCCTTTTTTTCCAAGAGGATGTGTGTGTTTGTGTTCAATCCTGCAATTGCTATGGAGGCCAGAAGTTTCCAGGTGTCAGGTTGAAAGCTCATAGAAGTTTTCCTCAGCTTCTTTTCTTCTTTTAAGTTGAGCTATTTCGATGTTTTGGTGTACACATGGAGATGACCTGTCTCCGGCCCTTAGCTGCATACAGGAAGCAATTGGTACAGCCTCAGATGGGGGATGCTTTCATGTGGCTCAAGCCATGTTTAACCTCCTGTTTAATCCTCAACTTCTGATCTTTCAGAACAAATTAAGAAGGAAAAAAAATAACAGCCCAGTGTCTGGGCAGTGTCTGGGAACCTGGGCAGGTGACGGACCGGCAAACGCGTCTGCGCCTCTCGTGACAGTGAAACACACGATCTGCACTACCACCTCCTCTTGCAGGGGCGTAATAAAGCCTTCTGAAACAGTAATAAGTTAAATAGACAGCAATATATCCTTCCGAAATATAAACATTTGATGAAAAAGTGACAGCAGATATTACCTAACGGCATTTGCCTGCTACGCATTTCTGGAAGTTCTTGATTGAAAGGGTTTTTTTTGTGTGTGTGTGTGTTGTTTGTTTTTTGTCCAGCTGGTAGAGGCTATGTGTTATTTTGTATTTCAGAATTGTGTGACCTTCGTTCTGTCCATGTGCCCAGTTCCATGTTGCTGGGCACAGTTGAGGTAGGATGTACAGGAGGCAAACAGAGAATCCCTTGGGGATGTTACCCGTTACATTTCATACGCTGATTTTTCTGGAGTGTAGACATATATGTTAATTCTATATATGAAAAATGAGTTTGCTCTGTGGGGACTCTTAAAATTTGTTTGAAATATGGGAACTTTTAATCCCTGAAAGCATCTCCAAAGTGCAATTAACTATTCTGATCTCATGATGACTTAACAGATGCTTCTGTAAACTAGAATACATCTGTCAGATTACCAGACTGATATGCCACTATATATGATTTAATATGAGCGACTGTAAATGAAAGTGTTGTGATAAATACACTATAGATGGCAACGATGCCCATCTTTCAGAAATGCCCGTGATAGCATTTCGCAGTGCGCGATTCTGTGTCCCTCTCTGAAGGTTGCTATGGTCGTGTGAAGTGTCTAACTTTTCAGTCGTATCTCTGTAAATTTGTTTGGGCTTTTCTACATCTGCTTGGCTCATTTTTAATACACGCAGGCTGCTGAGTAATATTTTTAATAAAACAGCAGAACTAAGGATTTTTCTAAGCCCCTCGGAAGATTCCCGGTAGCCAATTCAACTGATTTTAGACTGCACTCCATCTGTCTAGGAAAGAAAGAAAATACATTAGTAGTCCACACATGAGCAACTTATTAGTTCATTTGGTGTATGCAGTACAGTGATTCAAGTCTGATTTAAAATATTCATCTGCAATTACTGGTGCAGCACAGTTCAAAGTGCTTCAAATCTGTGGGTTTGACTGAGAAATTCGAGGAAAATAGCTGCAAATTGATTCTGTGTGTAATTAATGAAACATTTCATTCTTATGTAAATATTAAATGCTTGGGTATCTCTTTCTCTTTTCCCCCCTTTCCTTTTCTGCATCCCCCCTCCCTCCGCTGTGCATGTGTGTGTATGTGTGTGTTTTGCAGGCTGGCGGGCGGGCTGGCGTGGGGCATGTTCTCGGGGAGGGGGAATTCATAGCCGAGTCCCGTGATGCCCATTCAGGGAGCGGGCAGCTGCGCTGCATCCTGCTCACGTGCCCGGCCGGCGCGGAGGAGCCGCCAGCAGGGCCCCAGCGGACTGTCACTGTCCGCGCTCGGCTCGGCCGCGCAGGAGCCTGTTTGCGGGGCTGCCGCGATGAACGCGGCTCAGAGGCTCTCAGCGTTCGGGGCCACTGGAGGCTTCTTGAGGACACGTTTAACTGAGGGGGTGCTTATGTGGATACGAGAAATGATGAGGTGGGGCTGGGGTTTTGTTTGGTCTTCCCCTCTCTGCTCCCCCCACTCTTGAGTGTCACGGGAAATTAATCCGAGGTTTACAAATGCCATGGGTGGCAGAGTTTAAGGACAGCCTGCAGTAAAACGTAGACGATCCCGAGGCAAACTGGAGCTTGTTTTGAAAGGGCTGTCTCTTCAGCTCAGCTGTTCGCGCGGTGCCGGGATTGTGCAACGTCCTGTGCTCCTGGCAGCCTCCCGGCGCCGCGGCTGGCCTGGGATCGCAGCGTGGGCAGCCGGCAGGCTCGGCGCGAGGGAGGCCCTGGATCCTGTCCTGGAGCTCTCCCAGTGGAGCCGAAAACCAAGATCCAGGGCTACCAGTTTGGGAGCACTTGCATAACCGCTGGTGTGGTAGATGTGAGGAGCGGTGCGCAGCTCGGCCACTGCCACGCGGCAAGACAGGGCAGACGGCAGGGAAAGAAGAGCACCTCACTCAAACTGCTTCCAGGTTCAAATTCCTCGATACGATTTATCTTTTTCCTTGTTTTTTCCCCCTCTCTTACTCTGAGGCACAGCCATGCAATCATTCATTTTTGGTGCTTTTATTTCTATGACATTAGCTTGCATAGAAGGCTTGGATTGGTACAGTCAGGTTTGCTTGCATCCTACTTAGGTCCCGGAGTTTCAGCTTTTCTTCCCTTTGCTCCCTTGGAACAAAAGAGCTATTCATGCGCGGGACAGGCACTGGCCTTTCCTTCTTGGTTCCCCCTCCCTCCCGCGGCCTCTGCTTTATGCCCTGTGCACGGCGCTGGCGCATGCGCGCACACGTGCGCCGTGCTCAGTGCGGGAGAAGGAGGAGCTGGCGCTTTGTGGCTTTCGGGGAGCCCAAATTAAGGATGTCAGGAAAAAGGCGGCGGGGCGGATTTGGACTTGCATGAAATGTGTAGCTTCACGCTTAGAGATACAAATATTTATCTGTGGGTTTTGGCATACCTGCTAGCTAAATGCAGTGAAATTAGTGTTTGTAATACAGATATTTATTAATGATTTGACTGGCAGTGAAATTGGATGTTACGATTTAATTTTTCTTCCACAAACAAGAACTTGTTTTCACTTTTGTGGACTTTAGCATATCCTTTGGAAAGCTTTCCGTTCAAATTCCTGTTTACTGGTAAGGTGTATCCCAATTCAGCTGAAAGGGGGGAAATATCTTTTTTATCTCCAATTGTGTGACTGGAGGATAGTGCCAAGAATGAGAATTTTTATATTGATCAAGGTCAAATTTCAATGATTTAAGATAGAAAAGGCTATTGGACAGGCATATTAAAAAAAAAAAAAAAATCTGTCCCTGGTTTCACATAGCCGACCTTTCGACTCTACTTCAGGTGGAAGACTGGAAGAGGAAGAGATGGCTTATGTGCATTTTCTTTAGATCCTTATTAGGAGCTCTGGATGTGTGTTTTGTTCTGAAATCTACACCTGATTTTTAACTTTTCCTGTTTTATGGAGTTGAACAAGAAGGCAGGGCTCAACTTTCTGCTGATGGCAGGGGAAACCTGTCTTGTCATCCTGAGCTGGGGAAGGTGAGCAGGAGGAAAACCGTCAGTCTGTGAGTTAAATCCTGTGAAAGGGCTTTAGTAAATGAGGGATCCAGCTCAAAAGTAAGTTACAAAAATAAGGGATGATACTTTTCACAAGGGAAAAAAAAAAGTGGTGTTTTAACTACAGAGAAATGTTTAAGAGTTTTTTCCTTATCAAAGTCTCTGGGCATAAAATTCTGAAATGTTTAGGTTTATTTTTTGTTTCCAGGTACTCTTTAAAAATCTTCTTTCCTCATATCTGTACTCCTCTATTTTATGTCTCTGTCACCCTATACACGGCCCTTACTTCTTTCACACTGAATTGTATCATTTTCTGCCCAAGGTGAAACAAAACTGTTTTTGTGCATCAATAAAAGATACTTTAATGGAACAAGTGGAAAAGATTCTTCCCTACCCCTAAGTATGCTGTTTTTTTGTTTCTTTAACCTTAGTATTTCTCACTTAACAGTTTTCTTTTTTTTTCTCCACACCAGCAAAAATAATATACATATATTACATGCAGCCCCAAACAGTTTGCTCTGCTACTGTGCTCGGGTGGTAATTCCATAAAGATTTTGGACAATCTTTTAATGAGAAATCTAAGAGATATGCTAGTCTCAAAGAAGATGGCTTAATTTTTAGTGTTCCCTGGTGTTTTATATCTTGGCATTTCTTATGACCTACAATTAAAATGACTTTAGTGTAGACTTTAGTTGAGAAGCTTAGATCCAGATTGCCGAGTGTGGTTGACTGACTGTCTCCAGGGAAAGCCTTGAACTGCTCGCTAAATCAATTTGTTCTTTCCTCAAAACAGATTAAATATGTTTTACTCCTTTAAATTGGAAAATAAATAACCTCATATGACACAACTCCTGCATGTAAAATTAAAACTGCACCCTGCGTATTCTGAAGGGTAGTAATTTTGATGCCAAGGGTATGCTGATAGTATTTCACGAGAAAGAGAAATGAATGGTTAAAACCGAGCATGTCTAATCCTGTCGCGCTGTTCTGTTAGTCTTGTTGGAGAATTAAATTGATGGCACACTACTTGGGTGGGTTCTAACTGCTGGATGTGGCAATCATCTGCTTTAGCAGAGCCGAGACGCGCTCCTTCCACACACCTCCTCCCTGTAGTTCCTGCTGCATTCGCCCTGCTGGCGAATGCTGCTTTCTTTCCAGGTCAGCCTTCTTGTGCCTGTTCTTTTAGCGAGATGAGCTGCAGAACTCGCTTGTGACTCACATGCACCGAGCGCTCCCAGTGTGGTTTTGCCAGGCTCCTCCTGCCTGCAGGTTATTCTGTGCCCAGCGCGCGCCGCAGGAGCGCGTGGAGTCGGCAGCCGCGGGTGCTCCGCGGGGGACATGGGAGCCGCGCAGAGCGGGAGTCGATGCGCTGGTGGTGCCAGAGCAGCCTTTGTTCCTGCAAACCGCTGCCATGGCCCTGCTCGAGTGC
>JAUBNY010000070.1:137770-184741 GCA_032275445.1 Crypturellus soui | reverse complement strand
GAAGGTAGATAAAATGCATAGGACAGCCTTGATATATTTTAGACTACACTGTATGACATATGCTTGAAAACTGGACACGTTAAAGGTACTTAGACAGCTTGGTTAGGGCATGCCTTTTGCAAAGCTTCCCTTCTCTAAACGTGACCAGCTAAGCAAGGCTCAGGAACCCATTCCCTTGTCTCCAGCAGTTGATGTTTTCTGCTCATGTTGGCACACTTGTGTTAGTATATCAGTGAGCTTAAACCTCATCTGACACAAAAGCAGAATGCACCAAATAAGCTTTTGGGATTGAGCAGCTGCTTAAGATAGTGACATGTAGATGGGACATGTTCTGGTGGGACCTGAAAAGCTGCTGGACTAGATCAGTACTTAGGGACAGTTCATGAATAATTTCATTTCTTTCATGTTTTAGCAGGAACCTGCAGTCATAAGAAGGCAGAGTGTTTTAATGGTTTGGGTAATGAATGGTAAGAACTGCTAAAAGGGCAGTTAACTTGTAACTGGTCTGGCCATCAGGAGTTTCTCTTTCTTTTGCCAAGTATGACCTGGAGAAGGAAGTTATGGAGCTACTGCTCTGTTTAGCAGAGTGTGATGAACACGTTCTTATTTTTTAACTTAACAATGGGTAAGGAGCCTTAAGCTAAGTTTTGTGCCTAGACCATGGGAGGTTTCACAGAAGTTCATGGCCAAGTTGTGCTGGGCTCTCTTGAAATGCCACACAGTTCTTTTCCTAGTACCAAAGGAGCAGCGGAAATGACCAAGGTGTGGGACAAAGTGTTTCTCCAGATTGTGGAGAAGCCTAGAGGTGAAGGCAGAAATTGAGCATATCCACTCACCTGTATTCGATGTGAATATGTTGGAGACAATAACTAGTCGGGGACATATTGGACATGCAGATTGTATCATAGAAGATAAAGGGTTATGGGGGGGATTCTTTTTCTAATAAGAAAGGAAGCTTTTCAGTCAGGAAAGGCAAAATCACATGGTAACTAAGTGGTAGGCATGGCCTGGAAATTAATGATAATATGCTATTATCGGGCAGCTGGCCTATTAATTATGTGGACAAGTAATGAATAAGGGATGCGTCCTCTTCTTGAAATGACCCATTTCATCCTAGAATCTGTTCTTCCCAAACAGAATGAAGAAGTTGCCCATTGCTGCTGCTTCTCAAATGTCTTTAGAAGGTAGATAGCAACTGGATATAGAAACTGCTTGTCTAAAATATTTTTCTTATTTGCTATAAGCTCTTCTAACTGATTATATTGACTGTTCAACTCCTCTTACCTTCACCCCTTTGTGCACTTTTACATGGGTACCTTGCCAAACACAGGTATAATCTCTGGAAAACAGTTATTTTCCAGTCATTGAATTACTGCCTTCAGGTGTGATGAAAGAAAATAATTGGAGTGTAATTTGTTTTCTCTTTACCTTAGGAAAATACAGTCTTTTTGCCTTACAGTTGTGTGTCTGTGTTATACGAGAATTGCATGAGCAATTTCACGTTATGACTTCACATGGAGACTAACAAATAGTTCAGTTCCATTGTCCTTCTCTCTCTCTCTTACTCTTTTTTTTTAATAGCTTTGCGACTAAGAATTTTTGTTTTCCTTTTTGCTTTTTAATATAGTAATTCAAGCTTATGAATTATGGCAAGCATCCAAAAACATGCTGCAAGTAAAAGATAGCAGGGAGAGAAACAGTGGGAACTGCAAGTCAGGAGAGAGCGCGCTCATTCCCGACGCGGTGTTGGAGGGCAGTGCATATGCCCTGGCAGGGAGGAACAGCCCTTTGGCCAGAGACTCACAGCGGCTGTAACGTGGGAACTGTTGGGCATGCCAGAGGAAAGTCTTCCTGTTTAGAAGAACTTCATGTTCATGGAGATGTTCCCAACGATACGTATGCGCACACATACTCCAGGTTGCTTCCAGCTTAGTTTACCTCTCCGGGCAGGGAGGAGAGATGAGTTACTATCTGTCGGGAATGTTTCAAAGCCGGTGCTTCAAACTGTCATCTTGGGGCATCTGACGTTGCCTGCTGCATTGCTGCCCCCAGTGTGACACTTGCTGAGAGCACCAGAATGAGAAGAATTGTCGCTGATTTCCGTGGATGCAGTCAGAAGTAAAAAAAAAAAAAAAAAGTGCAGTGGAAAGGAAATATTTTGAGTTAAGTCTATAAAGTCTTGATATTTTAGAACACTTAAAAATCCAAGTGGACAACTTCTAATTTTATAAGTGTGTTTTAAAGAAGTAGAAGCAGGTTGAAGAAAATAAGGTGGAAGGTTTTTTTATTTTTTTTTAATCAATGTGGAGAGATTAGTTAAGATAGTTCAGCCAACATTTTTTTTGTAAATACCAAATTTTGTGATAATACACCTTTCCAGATTTTCTGCAATAAGCTCAGCACTTGCAATGACATGTAGCAGTGCATCTCTGTAAGCCTCAAATGTGCCTACACTTCTATATACATCCCAGTGATGCTAAAGTAAATGGAAAACTGATGAATAGCTAAATTTAAATCAAATTATAAATCTTTTTTTATTCAATTCTATTTCCATTTAAAAATTAATTTGTTTTTAGTGATAGGCATGTCACTGCAAACTCTGAGGACTGAAATTCTCTTTATCTAGGCAGCAAGCACCAAAGTGCCTTGACCCTTATCTAGGGGGACTCCTTAATCTATTAATTCAGCTTTTATGCCCATTCAGTTCTTGACCTCTGTGACTCAACTTCCAGTTAGTGACACTTGTGATGGTGGTTTCTGTGTCAGAGACACCTGCCCACTAACAATGAGACCGAGCTGAACAACCTTCCTCCTTTCATCCCGGTCACTAAGCAGGCAGATGGTGACAACATTTGGTCACCACTGATTGGGCTTGCATTTGAACCCTTGACCCAAGGGTGAAGGCTGATGTATCCGATTAGGGATATAAGCCATCAAATTTAGTTTAGTTGTGATACCTGGCCTGGCGTGTGTATAAAGTCAAACACATTGTAAATATCTGAAGGACAGGAAAACATGCCTCTTTCTTCTCTCCTTTATACTTATGTATTAAATTTAACTCTTCATGCTAGTAGCCTCTTGCTCAAGTGTCTCATGTTAATAAAAAATCAGTGTTAACAGGAACATGCGGCAAGATCCTATCTTGGAAGCAGTTCTTCATTTTCCCCCTGTAAAGCACATGCTTGTGTATGCTGGGTGTTTTGTGAGCTCTTCAAAGGGCTTCTGTCCTAAAAGAAAACAATCTAGAGAGAATTACCATTTTTGTTTCTAGAGTTAGTAAACAGGTTCCTGAGAGATGGTTTATGGCTGTTGCACAGCTACCTTGGTGATTTTCTTGGTGTGTACACTCTGGCTTGCCCAGAGCTGCTTAGAGAGCTCTAGATTGCCCAGAGCTGTAGCAAAATGTGAATAAAATTTTTTTCAGGGTTATTTCTGTTGGTGTCTCTAGACTCTGTGTGTCTATAAATATGAGCATGTAGCACTGTGCTGCTGCTTTCATTATTCTGTGGTCTTTTATATACAATTTGTTTTATCTATCCTTTCCCTATTTATTGCTAGAATTCTGTTTATTTTTAATGGGCATAAGATAATGGTTTTCCACTTCTTTCCTGCAAATCTCAAACAGGTAAACAAATGGTATTACTAATCCATGATTTCTAAATTATGAATGTGTTTTTATTTAGATGTAGCTAACAAGTGTGGAAATGCAAGTTATTTAGTCCTAGAGAGAAGAGCATTGAGAGCTGACAAAAGATGGGCAAGAAGTTAGTTGCACCATGAGGTGTAAGCTCAAGCACTGCTGCCAGGCGCTGCAGCATTGCCAACTGCTTCAAGTTTGTAACTGGTGGATCAGCAGTTCTGTACTATGAAAGGGTAGGACGCTGAATTTCTCCGGTTACCTATTTGATCATATGCAGCACGGTTTATCTGTTTAGATGGTGTCTGCATCCATTCATTTTAGGCATCGTTTCCAATTTTAGTACTTTCAGTCTTGTGAATAGCAACAACAGACTACAGCTTCTTGAGAGACTAGAGGTGAGCATCTCAAAGCATGTATTAAGAGGGCAAACACTGTCAAATGAGTTCGTTTGGTGTCTGTGTATTAAACTTTCCCTCATGTTCACCAGCAGTGCGTCTGGGCCTGTGTACTCCGTGCTCCAGAGCCGCTGGCCCCTCGGAGCGCTCTGCGGGCTGCGTCAGGGCCCCTTAGAGCACTCTGCGGGCCACATCGTGACACTCGTGGCAACGCGGTGCCCCTTCTGGGGTTTCTTGAAGCGGTCCGTCAGGGCCAGGTCCCCGGCCCGCCGGTGCTGCCTAACCCCGTGTAGTCTGCGGATGAGTTCCCATGCCGGACGCCGCGTTACCATGATGATACCCCCACAGCTCAGACCGCCTGTGCAGCTGGGCATCAGCTGATGCTCTTGTACTTGCTCTCTATGGAGCCTCACTAGAGGGCAGTACTGTTTTTAACTTAAAAAAGAATTCTCTTGCCAATTTCACTTTCTTGGCTACTGGGGCTAACCTCCAGAGCGGCTTTGGAGACTCCACCACAGGCACAGACTGATGAACCTGTGAAGAAGATGGTTGCACAGGGAAAGAATGTCTTGGAAGAGACTTTCCCAGGAGGAAGGAAGTGGGAAAGATAGCAAGCACATGGAGAAGTCTGGTCTGGAGGATTTGGATGGAGGGGTTTGTAATTACATTTCCTAGAAAAATTTAAACCTGAATTGGGATTACTAGTTATATTTATGATACAGAAATCTCAGTAAATGAAGTGGTAAGGAAATTTTTGCCGGCTTTTTGCGCTGTGTGCGCTGTCTGAACTGCTCTGTTTGCATCCGCCTTCCAATGCATCCCTTTGCATGCATTCAGTTGGACAGTAACAGCAGTACCCAAAGACTGTTCTCCGGGGACACAAGTGCTCTTAGTTGAGGAGTTTAATGTAAGAGTAGGGCTCAAGACATTAAATTCTGGAGGAAGCAGACCCAGGTTTGCAGGTAATGCAAATCACGAATGAGGGGAAGTAGTGGGTTTAGGAATGTCATTAGTGGATGTAAAACTTCTGGCAAGAAGTTCTTCAGATTTCAAGCTCACTGGATCAGCTAAGCAACAGGAACTTTCTTGTTTAATGCTACAGCTCATGCAGGTGTCAATAATTAAGTAGAGCAGTGCCTCCGCTCACCTGCGCCGTGGCTGGGAGTCAGCTCAGAGCTAGCCAGCTTTGCGAGCCGCAGTTGGTGTGTCCCAGGCTGCCTTTGCAGTGGCTGCGAGTGGGCGACGGAGGAGATGCACGGGGACAGCTGGCCAGCAGGAGGCCAGCGGGATGGTGGAAGCACCGGTGCCACCTTGGCAACGGTGGGAAAAGCTGGTGGCCTGTCTGTTCCTGGGAATTTGCTACGTGCCTGCATGTTCCTAGCAGGGTGATAAGGAAGATAACCTTTTGTGAGTGATCGGCACCTCTGCTTACTTTCCAAGGTGCAAATCAGTAGCGCACTTCTCTACTAAGGCTAGACCAGAGCAAAACGAGAATGTGCTAATGGTCATGCCCAAGTGTAATGTGCTCTGTGCTGTCTTTTATAAATCTGCACTAGAATAAACTCCCTGATAAGGACAAAGAGCCTAAGTAATCTAGTCTTTCTCTTTATTTTTTCCCTCAATACTTGAAGGCAGTAATGCATCATACTGGACTGATAGGCTTGTTTTCTTTCAGGGTATTCATCTAAGTCAGTTTTTGCAGTTTGCCTTTGTGTACAACTAAGATATGTCTAATTTAAAGAAATCACTTATATTGCAATATATTTCTGCTAGCTACCTTTATATTACCTGTGTGACTGGACTAATTGAGTAGTTAATGATTTTTAATGCATATATTTTCATAGCACCTTAGGAAGTAGTATTATCCCTGAGTATACCGTTGTGAAATAAGTACACAAGAAGGCTATGACTTGCCCAAGCTTTCCTCGGGGGAACCACTAGGGCGTTGAATGGAGCTTCCCAGGTTCCTTGGCTGGAGCTCTAAATAATGGATAAATTCCTTCTGTTTATTATATATGAAAAGTGTGTCTGTAGAGAAGGAGTTTATATAAATCACTGAACATATTACATAAAATATCCATGTCTTAGAGAACTGAACCCCCTGAAAAGGTCTCTCTATTTTATTTTCATATATATATAATATGTCTTTTAATGAGTCTTGTAAATGATTAGGCTTACAATTCAGTAGTGTGCAAGTAAAATTTACAGTACCATATTTCTATACATATTTGCATACAATTTACAATAAACACATGCATAGGATAGATCTTAAATATATAAGAAACATTTTTGTTACTTGTGTAGTCACAAATTAAGGATCATTAAGGACTCTTTTAAAAATTATTTTTATTTGGGTAGAATTGCAAGTAATACTGTGCTTCGCATGACATCAGCGTACGCTTTGCAGAAGTCCCTAGGTGGGTGGAACACAGGAGATGAAGGTTTAGTTTCAAAAACAATGCAGGAACTTGAGGAATGTAGGAACCTAAATCTTCCTGCACGTCAATGAACTCTGGTTTCTGAGGAAATGATCTGATCTCGTTCTCTAATCAAAGGGCAGAAATAAGTATCTCCAGAGAGCAATTTGTCCTACCTACTTTGCCTACTCCCTGTCTTAGGAGGAACAAATTGCCCTCTGGAGGTACCTCTCCCCACTGGCTACTGATGGTACCTAGGTGATTAGCTCAGACTAAAGGCTGGCAATTAGATGGCTAACAAGTTGTTAGAAGGAAAGTCCTTCCTCTCTCTTGCTAAGGGAGAAGAAAAATGACTAACCAAACTACACGTTTCTTTAGGGAAGAGGGGAGGGATTGTTTTCTTCCTTTGTAATGGTATGACCACAAATGCCCAAGAAACCTGATTAGTCACCCATATTCCACTGAAATTAGATGATATCTCTACATTTTTATGAAAGCTTTACCTGTGTGCTTTTGTCTTTTTTTTTAACAATAATATGTAGTAATGGAAATTAGGATGCTCTGCTGTGAACATTTTAAGTGCTAAGGAGAATATGACTTTTCTTTTAATTGTTTCTGGATTTTGAAGGTATCATCTCACGTCACAAGCAAATGCTATTGGATTCTATTTTAAAGAGATGTAGAGGTGTTTTCGACAGCATGTGCTTTCTAACAATACATGCATCAGGTATATCTTCCAAAATATAAATCCAAAGGTAAATCCATTCAGTCTGTAACTTGCTACTAGAATTATTACACAGCTCAACAAACACTGACTTTAGACACAAAGTTAAACGTCTTATGGCTGTTTCTGAAGAAGCAGCAAACCATTCCATTTTTCTTAGCTGTTGTGGTACTTGTGTGTAACTTCGAAAGTGCAGTTACTTTTTCCACTAATTTGTCTTTATTTTTCTAACTATTCTACATTTCTTAGTGCAAAATCTGCTATGACAATACTGTAAGAAAGAGGGCTCTGTTTTTAGCTGAGGCTACAGAGTGCATAAAGGTTTTTGTGTAGATTGCAGATTTATTTTTTAGAAAACTACTGGTGCATGTGCTGTCTCTTGAACTACTGTTTGAAAAAGCTGAAGCAAGCTGCTTAAACCTTAAATAATTGTATATAGTACTCCATATGCAGTAGCATGAAGTAGTAGGTCATCCTGCTCCTTCGGCATTCTCAGTAGTACCGTATCATTAGTTCCATTTTTTCCACTGAACATTAATAACTCCATGTGCATTGTATTTACATTCTAAGATCCCAATTATGTTTTATTAAGGAAACTTTAACAAATTTAAGATGGATACACCCTTAATTGCTTTAACTATCAGACTGTGGACTGAGTTACCTAAGTAGGCAAAAGGTGGATTTGTGGCTTTACCAAAATTTACCAAAGCAAACTGGCTCGGCCCACAAGGCAGAATGCCAGCAGTGCTCCAGTCTGAGTCGTGGGCTTGCTAACCTCCTTCTGTTTGCTCATGATAGGCATGTTGATTTTGCACAGTTATCAAGAAGGTAGCTTTCTTTTTGTAAATAGAGAAAGTACCTTCAACATAAAGAAAATTAATATGTACTGAAAAAGAAACTAAGACCCTTTGTGTAGTAATTTTTCTATCTATAATACTGCTCGAAGTGGTATTTTACCAAAAGATGGAGAGCTGCTTTTTATCATGGCTTTTAAAGTGCTCTTTATTGTGGGTTTTGTGGAGTTAGCTTTAGGAGAGTGTACTCCCACCTCTGACTTCTAAATGCTGGACAGCACAGCATTTGTATCATATTGATATCTAGTATACCAGAATAAATAAATAAATTAAAGGCTTAGGAAGAACTGATTTTGCAAAAGCAATCTTGATGCAGAACAGTAAATGTTGGAATACTTCCAGGCAGGAGAAAAAGAGCTCTTCATAACAAGCCTTTTTTGTAAAAATTATGTTTTCTGTTTGTATTGATCAGAGAAAGCTTGATAGTTCAGGGATAATTAAAACCAGGACAGAGATTGTGCCTAGTGCATTTCTCACCAAAAATCATTATCTTAAAAAAACAAATATTTACACTTGTATTACACTTGTATTCAATACTTCTGCTGGGAAACATAGATCGCTAATAACAAACTTACTTTAAGACCTGTGCAAACAGGAATTGCAGTTCCCTGCAAATTCCAGACAGAATCACTATTAAAGTATCTGGCATTGGGTACTCTATACGAAGCGTTGATAATTCAGAATCATAAACGTATGTAGCCATCTACATGGCTACGTGCTCTCAGTGTGGTTGATACTCTTGGCTGCCTCGATGTTTAGACCCAGGTGAACATCTTAAACCTGATCTCATGGAGCAGACAGAACTTGTCTCTTAAGAGTGGGCCGTATCAAGGGCTATCAAATCTGGGTGCTTGAAGTCAGTGGTTGTTCCTGATACTGTTTTGGCCCGGAGTGAGGGGCAGTAAGATGATGAGTGCTTGTTTTTAGAGAAAACTTTATATGTTGCCAAGATTTATAACCTTTTTTTTTTTTTTTTCTTGAGAAAAGTTGGGGCATAATTGTTAGTAGAATTATGATGATCGGTTTTTTAGGCTCCCTTAAGTACAGACAATGTTTTCTGGTTAATATTTTGAATATTTGATGCAAAAAAATGTAAATTACTAAAATACTCTGCATCAGGTCTTCCATTTAGCATTATACTTTCACACTGCAGACTAAACTAATGAATTACGGCCTGATTACATAGCACATAATTAACTTTGTAATTAATATGCAACTGCCACTTAAACTAAAGCACTGCTTATAAAGATGTACGGCAACAGTAAATCACAGGTCAGAAGTAGCACTTTGGAATTTTCGAAAGAATGAGAGTAAATGCAGAATCACTTACAGCAGCAGAGTAAGTTAATTAAAAAACAGATTAATTGTGAATGTCCTGTTTAATTTTAAATACCTTTGCTATTTCTTTTCCCCTAAGAAAGAGCAAATTTAAAGCTTAACTCGTTCATTGTTTCTTGGAAGGCATGTTTAAAAATGAGATTTTTTTTAGCTTTAAAATGTCCTTGTTGTGACGAGGATTTGGTTAGTATTCCGTTCTTACCCTGCTGTGAATATGAGTAGAATATAAAGGACTGCTTTCCCTGAGAATTAATTCCCTTAATTCCTGCTTTCTGCCATATTCCTTTTTCTCCTGTAAATCAGTGAAACCAGATGAACCGAACCAGCTCTATCCTGGGTCCTGCAGAGGCATTTCTGAGGAAGCTGAGAACTTGCCCTGTTCCAGAACCACTTCTGAACGAGGCACGGTCCGGGTGACACCAGACCGGCCGTTCTTCACCGCTGTCACCGCAGCGGGTGTCCTTCCATGGGTTCTGCTAATATGAGAAATACCCCAATTTTGCAGTTATCTGTTTTTTGCTTTGGTAGCTCAAAAGGAGAGTGAAGCTTCATTGGGGGTGTCATTCCCTGAAAATTGTCTCAAGTCCATTCTTCGACGTCCAGTTGTAGGCATCGCGCACAAACGTTTCTGAACTAATTTCAAATGTCACATTTCATGTAGAAACCCTGGGGCTGAGGAGCAGGACGGGTCCCTGAGAGGATCCCTGGAGGTTTAGTTAATGCTGTCTCCCTGGGAAAGCATCCCACCTACTAACTTGACTAATCCTTTCAGGCCTCCCCGAAGGCCTCCTTCCTAATCCTGACCTAAATAGGACCAGGGGAGATATGACAAAAGCAATAAATTGCAAAGTAGGGGAGCTTTGGAATGGCAAGTAAAAAATTTCACAGTCTAGAAAAGTTTGCAGTGGTTATGATGCAAGGGAAATCACAAAATGCCATTGCATTAGGAATGGAGAGTCATCACCATCTGATAGAGGGAAAGTCACAGCTCCGTAGTTATGATAGAGTTGTTATAATTGCGGAAAAATTGCAGATGATTTAAGATATCCCAAAGCTAATTTCCTGGCTTGCAAACAGCCACTTTTCTATTTTAAATATTTCAGTGACTGTTCTGGAAAGCTTTTACTTTCAGAAAAAAACGGTGTCCGAAAAGAGATAAGTCTGTGATGGATGCCTTGGTAAGCTCTGCAGTTATAGAGGAATCAACAGTGATATTTTCTCCACTTGTAATATCGTATATTGGGGCTAGAGGAAAAAAATGGAGAGAAAATGTTTCCTTAGGCCTCTCTTGCAAATGTGTGCCTGCCTAAATAAAATATAAGGGAGGGAGTTTTGCTGCAGCTCCCTCCCATCTACGCGTGCGCGCGCGTGTGCAGCCGAGGCTGTTCGTGTGTTCGCACTGTGCTGACACGGAGAGCTAGAGCTTTTAGGTTAAAATCCTTGGGTGCTTTGTCTTTCAGGCAGATTGTGCCTCCGTGTCTAGCAATTTGTGTGACCTTCCAACTTTGATATTTCCTTCCCGGTGAGCGTCCTAAGCAACTCCATGTGCGTCCTGCCCTCCCCGCTTGGGCGGGCGACGAGCGGTGTCTCGCGAAGCCGTGCGGGCCCGCTGGGACCTGCCTCCTCGTGAGCGCTGTCAAATTGTGTCCTCGGGTTTATAACGTGCTTTGCTAAATGAATGCTTTACACTAATTTTAAAATCCCCTTTCTGGCAAGTTGGGGCACAGCAATGTGGTACGTGTTGCATCATACTTCCTGTTATTTTCTCTTTATAATTCAGCTCATGCTAATTCATACCTTTGATTCACAGAAACCTCAACCAAAACTAGGCACGCTCTACATGACAAATGAATTAGAGTGCAGAATAAAATCCCTGTTCTTAAAACAGTATTTATACTGTTCATTTTGTGCTTTCATTTGTCACGAACACTAAAACAAATCTGCTAAATAGCGTTTTTGTGACCTTTTCTCCTACGTACTAAGAGAAAAGCTTGGATTTGTTGTTCAACCTTGCAAGAAAATGTTCACATGTGTTCATATATCTAAATTCTGTTCCTTACCCAGTGTTCTTCTAATTCAGTCAAAGCAGTGTAAATGGCAGCTTGGTTAATTCTAGCTCATTCAAAAAAATGTTATCCTGGTGACTTCTTTTCACAGCCCACTCAGAAAGCTTCCTGGCGCTTTGCTTCCTGGGCCAGTCTCAGGTTTGCTTCAGGTAGTTGCTTCATAAAACCTGAGCAATTTCTGACTCTAGAGCTTGTGCAGTATTTTAGAAGCACCAGCCCTGTGATATAGAAATTTATAGAAACTTAAACTGCAATTAATATAAACGGATCTTTCTATAGTTTTGAACAGCTGTATAAATAGTAAATAAAACAAGGGAGGGAGAATGAAGATGTTACTCTGAGGGGTTATGATCCTAATGTACTGCAATAAACTTAGTTATGCCCTTGCTATTTAAGAGGCTTGAAAATAAATGAGAGCCTCCCCAGGATACAGATACTTAACTTGATTATTATCTATTTTAGAGGAATATTCTGTTTTCCTTAGCTAGAAGGGAGAGGAAAAAAAAAAAAAAAAAGAAGGACAATATACAGATTTTTACCATCATCTTCCTCTGGTCGTTTACAAAGGAGAAGTTATTTGGACACTGGTGTGATGCTCAAGTCAAGGTTGAGAATTGCCTGTGGTGACACCAAGTCTCTCTCTCACCTTGGGCAAGCTGCTGAGAGAAGCTGCAGTTGGGCTCCTGCACTAAATCTGTCCACCCTGTGAAAGGGACTGCACTGTGCGCACCATAGCAGAGAGGCTAAAGTTTGGCTTTGCGTCGATCTTTGAGTGAAGTATGTGCCCATTTACCATTTCTGAAATGTATATAATTTCGTTGCTTGGTTTTACAAAGCTGTTGTGAAGATTGCAGATGATGATATGCTCAGATACTGAACAGCAGATGTGTAAGTAGCTCTCTATGAATAGGCAGTAGAAATAAGTCACAACATTGCTATATGATGTGTTTCCCTGAATATTCCTAGGGCTATTGAAAAGCAATAAAAAAAATTATATACAAAATGGTCCATTCTCCTGGAAAGCAAAATAGGAAGAAGCTTGAAAATAGGTGGCTTGCTCACTGGAAAAAGAGAAGGTTGTCAAATATTTCTCATTTTTTTAAAGAAAGTATTGAGAAGTAGTAGTTAAAAAGCCTGTCTGTGAGCAATCGAAGTCGTGCTTTCTGCCTGTGCTGCGTTACCAATAGGAGGAGATGCATTTTGTCATGTATGCACCCTACAGACCTTCCGTGTGCCTGTGCAGCTCCCGCGCTCGTGCCAGGAGGCATGTAGCACCACAGAGCCTCCTCGTAAGAAGGTCTCTGCGTTTACTTTCAAAATTATTCCTACTTGCCTGCAGCTAATTTAGGCATTTGTTTAATATTCATTGTCTTGCTGTTTGCAAGCAGACAAGAAATTAACTGTTGGTAGAAGGCATTTAGGTAGCTGTTCACCTGCTGCTTGTGCTTTGAATTTATAAGCTGGGAAGTGTAGAGATGGAAGATAAGGCATTGCATTATTTTGGAAACAGTTTGCTACCTTCCTTTGTAAATACCAGAAAGCTTCACCTGACACCAGTGTCCTAGGAGGAGGAGGAGGAAGACCTGCCCTGCCTAACTGTTAGCCAGCTTTTAACGGGCTGAGGGAGAGCATGGGAAACTAAGAGAATGGGGATTTCCTCTTCCAGGACTGGGGCCTGAGCCAGTGCAGCAAAAGAGATGAGGAGGGGAGAGGTAGGGTGAGTTTTTGGCCTGTGTTAAAGGATGACTCAAGTCATCAAGTTTGTGTAACTTAGCTTGAGTGGTGTAAGTCAGTGAGATTGTTTTTTGTTGAGAAGGAAAAACTGCTGGTCACTATGTATTTTTTCTTGTTTTACACGATTTATGTCAAGCAAAACACGTGAACTGTGCCTTGCAGCTCCTGTGGCCCTCCGAGTCGATTCCTTGGCTTGCCAGTGGGGACGGATGAGGACGCGCTGCTCCCGCAGGATGATGCCCTTCCGTGCCAGCCTCCCCTTGCCTGCTCTAACCCTGCTTGGATCAGGCAACGGGCTCTTCAAGTCTTGCCGTGTGCCAGAGTGGGCAGGGATTAAAAGTGAATCGGCTCCCAAAAAGTGGCCCCCCAAATTTCAGTTTTAATGAACTCCAATTAAAAAAAAAAAAAGTGCCAAAATAGTCATTGAAGGAAGATGAAAATCCAGGGCAAAGGATGAGAAAAGTGGAGTAGAAATTTTTTGTGCGTGTGTATATTACAACTGTAGCAACGGGCTGTCTCTTGAGCTCATCAGTATGAACCCGTAGCGTATCTCCAAAGCACCGGCGCCCGCCGCGCCTCTTGGCCAAGGAGGACACTGGCTTCCTGGACAGAACCGTGCCCCGTTTGAGGGTGCCGCGGCCCAGCCCCAGCCCCCAACGCGCCCTGCTCCAGCGGGCGGTCGTGCCAGACCGTGGCCGGCAGGCAGGACACTGACGAACGTGACGGCTGCGAAGGGACCTGTGGAGCAGGTGCCACCGCCGGGAGCAAAGGGAAAAGTGGTTAGCATTTGAGGGCTGTTGCTTCTATGTCTTTATCTATATCACTCCTAATTCTTTACATGAAATTAGCATACAGTAGCCCTACTGGATGGTGCTTTCTGCGTGTTGGGCACTGTATCTATCCACCCCAAGGGGCTCTCAGTGTACACAGAAAGCCAGAAGGATCGGAGGAGTGAAGTGTGATGGTGGTGTTAAAAACCCAGCATAGTCTGAGTATCTTAATTTATGGATCCCATTGTAAATAATTTATTAGGAATCTATCTTTATGTTGTCTGTAAGGAAGTGGGAGGGCTACATGCCTTAGTTGGCAAGAGGATGGTTACTGTGGCTTTTAGGCCCTATTGCCCATTAGACCCAGTGGAATCAGCTGTGGTGGTGGTGGTGATGGGACCTGTGTTGTCCCCCTTTTGACAGGGGTCACCACATGAATTGCATTTTCTGCCATGGTAGCCTCTGCTCAAGCCCAGTTTACCCCTTGTACAGTGGCTGCTTCTGAATACTCGTGTGGATTTTAAAATGCTTGCTCAATATCTCTGCCATATTCTGCCAAATACCATTTCAGCTTTGCTCCTCCTGTCACCTGTGGCTGGGAGACCTAATGCAGCTACAGCTGAGAGAGATCTGGGCTTTTGCTACAAATACTGCTGAAATCTGGTCCTGATTAACCTGAGAGATTTGTGATGGATCTTTTAGCCTGGAACATCAAACTTTTAAAACTGATTGTCTGTTAAGTTTTATTCTACCAAAATCTTATTTCATGGTAAGTGTAAAATCCTCCTTTCTTGGCTGTTAAATATGTCTGTGGCAGTGGTGGTCTTCTCCAAGGCCAGTTTCTACATAGAAAAGTCATTGCAAGTGACAGGATCGTATTGGCGAGAAGCCAGAGTGGGGCAGTGCTGACCATCCATAGTATTTCAGGTGAAATCTGTCCTGGGGGCAGCAGACTCTGCTCTGTAAGTTCCTGCAGTGCGTTGTGTTTTTATGTATCCAGAAGACTCTTGGTGTTACTGGAGTTAGGAGTGCTTACAAGGAAAAACAATTACATTCATTATAAATGGTGAAATACTAGGAACGCGTGCAACTTGGAATTTCTCGGAATGAAGGGTGCTAGGGATTATGCTTTTAATTGTACTGCTTTAGAAATAAAGCATAGGATGTCAAAAATATTTCTGGGCTTACTAACGAAGTCCCCCAGGCAACGAGTCTGTCGCTTTGGTTGTGTCCCAGGTGTTGTGCCGCAGTGCAAGGTGATGAGCCCGAGATGCACAGCAGGAGCATTTCAGGCCTCACGATGCTTCACCTCATGGATACAGGAACGACGCCTGGAGGGACACACCAGGCCATGTCTTTTGCCTGCCCAGTGCTGGGTGGTTCTACCCAGACTGACAGCAGAGCTTCTTATTTCATTTAGGTTTTGGTGGTGACTCAAACGTGGACGTTTATCTGTAGGACAGTTCAGTAAAGCCAAATATGTTGGTTTTAATGTGCTACTCTGCAAGTCAAGATGATTAGTATGATGGATCTCAGACCAGTTGTCTTAAAATGAGGAAGATAAAATACGTTATGGTGTCTAGATGTCTGATATCTTTATTTTAAATTATCTTAAACAATGCGCATCTCCCGACACTAAATTGTTATAATTCAGAATAGATGAGGAGTTTGAGAGAAGCCACGTTCCAGTAAATCCTGGAAGCAGCGCAGAAAATGCAATTCAGTTGGTGATGACTATTCTGTTTCTCCAGCTACAGAAATTCACAGCCATCCAATTTCTATCTCTTCAGCTATATTTAGCCTTTATAGGATTTGCTGGTCCTCCTGGAATTTATCCTGCTTCCGTTCTGGGAAGTTGGGTAAATCTTTACTTAAATTTCATCAGAACAGACCAGGATAATGGCAGATATCGAAGTTATTAGAGCCTGCCTCCCAAAGCAGCTATTCAGTTGTTTTGCTCTCTGGAGACTTTGTTAATTGAGGTAATGCTTTTCTTCTTCCCTCTCTCCTTCCCTCTCCCTGAGTGATTTTCTCCAAAAGCTCGATGCAATCCCTGGTGGCTAACCAGAAATTATTGGTCCTGGGAGCAGTTCTTTAGTTCTCGTAGGATGGAAGAAGAGGAGAATAAATCTCACGTTTACAGACCGTAAAGAGAAATTACCAAATTCTTTGATTATATGCATTCTTCATTATGCTTAATTGTACTGGAAAAAAATAGGAGTCCATATCTCCATTCCTGTATGGGGTGCGCTGCAGCTTATGGATGGTGGGGGGGATTGTGCTCTTTCTCCTGCCACTGAGTAATGCACAGTATAGGTCTTGATGATACAGTATCTCAAGAAGACATCAGCAGATAATTTCCTTTAAATGTTATAGTTCAGCCTCCCAAACATGCCTAGTTTCGTCAGATAAGCAGGGGGCATTCAGTGTCGGAATGCAAATCCTTCTCCCTTCCGATTGCAGTGGACCTGATGCGCTTTCCCCTCGTGGCGTTTCTGTGGGCCAGGCTCACGAGGTTTCGACCTCTCAGCCTGTGCATCGCAGGCTGTCTGGTTCAGGAGAGATGTTAGCGGGGCAGAACAAATACGAAGTAGCATCTTCACTGTTTGAGAGTTTATTGTTAAATTGTTAAAAATATTTGCTGCTAATGCCGTCTCTCCTCCATTTTCCTTTTCTCCTGCTTCTAAGGCCATCTCTGCATGGTTTGGGTTGTCAGTCTTTCCTCTGGACCTTTAAAAAAATGCTTAATTGGGTTATCTTCTATAGTTTATCCTTTAGATTTCAAGTAAGTCACTTGGAAGAATAGATACAAACCAGCTGAGGTTTATTTGTAGCTGATGGTGCGTAGGGAAGTCTCTAGTCTTTCCAGAACTTTCTAATCTGTGTGCTCAGACCTCAAAACACATGTAGCCGCCATCCTGCACATGGAGGTACCAATGCTTCATGTATATCACAGTATTCTGTAAACAAGCACGTGGAAATTCCACCGAACAGGTTGCATCTTGTGACAGACCCTCTGAAAGCAACAGACTTTGACCGGGGAGAGAGGTGAGTTCTGCGTCCCGGGCAGCAAATTAAGTTCTCCTGCTCGCCTGGTTTCCTCTCGGGCCTTGCCCTGAGTCTGAGAGGGAGGGGGAGATGCTGTTTCTGTCTTGCTTCAGGAACGGGCCGTTTATCCAGGTAGCTGTTTTACAGCAAGTGATGGGTGACATCAGTTGTGACATGATTGAGTACAACCGTACAACAGCTTTTAGGGAGGGCTCATTTGTGTGTAGCTCTCCCGACAGGGTCTAGCATTTCTTGGCGTGCGGTGGTACGTTTACTGAACCCCGACTTGGTGGGCTCCTCGGTGGGACTGTCAGTGTTGGCTGTGTCTGACATGTCTATGCCAGAGCGCGCAGATCCGGAGCGCGCTACACTGGTCTGTCAGCACTGGCTCCCCAGGAGCACTCGTGTAAGCACTTTTGCCTCTAATTTTGTGTTATTGCCTCTCGCTGTTATAAACTGCACTGTCCTTGCCCTCCTTGCTCTCTGTCCCTAAAGATAAGGAGCTGCGAGAGGCGAGGATGCAGGGAGAGCAGCCTTGCAATACAAGTGTGCAGCAGCGCAACTGCACGGAACCGGGATGTGCACCGTGGTTCCTGCCTGAGCATACGCAGCCTTTTGGCGAGGCAGGACGTGGTTCGGGTGCTTCAGGCTTAGTGCTGGCCATGGGTCAGCCAAAAGGAGCGCCCTGCTTCCTGGAGAGCTGATGTCGCGGTGTCCCTGAGACACTCTCCTGCAGTGCACTCTGTGTCTGCACATCAAGCACTCACGCCAGCCCCGGCTTTTGTAACAGGGCTGCAGCCGTGCTGGGTGATGCAGCGGCTCCTGCGCGGCGGCGGCACGCTCCTCCCCGAGGAGGCCTGCATGCCGCTTATGCAAGCGGTCACGCTGCCGCCGCTCCCGCAGCACGTGGGGGTGCGCTTTTGTGCGCGCCTGCCCGGGTGTAACAGGCTACATAAATAATAACGTTACCAAGCGCGCGGCTGTGGAAAAAAGCTTTCTTTAACCCAGCGAAACTGCCAGCACTTGCAGCTCGAGCCACATAAATTAAAGGAATCCCCTCCCGCCTCGGTGAGGCTGTGCCTGCTGGCAGCCAGCGCGCGCGCAAGCACAAACTCCCTTTCTCTCAGTCAAAGATGATAGAAAGTCTTCTGGGGATTATTGCACATTTGTCGAGCAACAATGGGAAGCGGCACAGCACAAATGCTCATTCTTCCTCCCCAGCGTCGCGAGCGCGGCTTTGTCTCACATCTGGCCCTGCCTAATAACTTAAAGCCAAGAGCAGCAGCGATTTAGCAGGTTATGGTAAATAAAGCGTTATTAAAACGACTTCCTCTTCCAAGTGTTTAATGATTAAAATGGCCTTTCACCTGACATTTTGTGCTCTTCGTTGTTTCAAGTGCTGCATCTAGCAGGGGAAATAAAACAGTTGTCAGGGATAGATATTAAACTTTTTTCCAGTTTTATCCTTGGAAGGGAAATATTGGAGAGCATCTTTGAAAAATCTGTTGTCGCAAGAGCCTTTGCCACCCGGTGAGCCGGCCCCTGCGAGGGCCTGGGTGGGCGCCTCTCTTGCCTTTGTAGCCCAAGGTCTGTCCGTGAGGTGGTGCTGGCTGCGCGTGGGAGCCATGGGCTGCCCGCGTGAGGGCCATGAGCCGCAGGCAGCGCCCGTGCTGCTGGCCGTGCTGCTGGCCAAGGCGCTAGCGCGGGTTCCCTCGTCCTCGCGGCGCGGGCAGGACGTGCCGGCCCGGCGCGCGCTGCCCCGGCCTCCCCCCGCAGACGGGGCTTTTTCCTGATTGAAACTGGCGTTCACTTCCCCGGTGGTGGCTGCTGGCGCGCCTGTGGCGTGCAGGAAGTGCAACCCGGCAAGCGGGTGCTGTTTTTGGGCGGGCGCCGCTGTTATCTCCTGCGGCACCTCTTTTCTCTCCTTGCACTTTTCCTATGGAAGATTCCACCTCATCCCCCTCCAAGGGCAAGCATCAGTGGAGGACTCAAAATGAGTTATGGGGATCATTTCCTGTTGCCTTTCCTGTTTGTGATTCCACTGCAATTTGAAAAGTGTTTGAATTTTGAAATCAGTCGCTCACTTTCATGGTGAATACTCCAGTTGTTTGTTTCTCTCTATTATTTATCCACTTATTTAATCCAGCAGGGCCACATGATGTGCTGGTAAGAATCCAGTCAGCTGTTCAACGGCTTAGACCTTTAAGTAGCCTCACAGAGCCATATTTATTACCTGTCAGATGGGCTAGCACAGTCTTCGCTTTCAAGTGGGTTCTATCAAAATGTGTTTCTGCTTAGATGGAAATTTACTAAATTATCCACTTAAAACTTGATTTGCCAGGAAATTATTCTTCCTTAGTCCTGTCGATGGCCCATGCTGCTGCACAGGCTTGGTGTGTGTGTGTGTTACCTGGACCGCTTTAGACTGGAAGCCAGGTGACACATTTTAGTGAGCTTTCCTCTGAGGTTCGCCCTTAGTTGTGACATTTCTCCGTTACCTTTGGCACATGCGGCTTCCCATGGTATTTTTGTACTTCTGTTTCTCTCTTAGAGCAGGAAGTTGAGGAAGAAAGTGTCTGAGAGGGGGAGGAGAGCAAAAAGCAGCAACCAGGGAGTCTTTAAAGCTTCTCTAGAAGGTTGTACCCATGTCTCAGCTTACGTCTCGGTTGATGCACATGTCCTGTAGTGTCCCATGGGCTGAGCTCTCACTCTTGGTAGCAGCCGTATGCGAGGAGAGCAAGGAAATAGGGCAGGTAGCTGAAAGGCTGTCTGAGGAGCTGGCAGAGAACGTGCATTACGAAATGGCTTTTCAGAAATGCATGGTGGAAGCCCAATTGCTGATAAAATGATCATGAACTTGTAACTTGAAATTTCAGACCGCACAGGGAATAACAGAAGGCTGTGAAAATATCTTTCTTTTACCCACTGTATAATTTCATGCTTTTTTTTAAATATTTGTTTGTGTGTTCTAACAACGACTTAATGAAGAAAGAATAAGTACACTTAGGGTTAAAAAAAAAATCTAATAGGTCACTACATCTTTTCCTTTAAAAAAAAAAAAAGCATTCTCCGTTTTTGAGACATCATATAAATATGTAGATGAGACCTCTTTAGTTACTGCCTAGGGCTATGAACTTGCATGCTAGGGAAGAGGGAAGAAAGAAGGAGAAGAATAATTCACTTTTCTGGGGTAATGACGCCCCCAACCCCCCAAAAGACAACAGAGGAATGGGGTTTCTTATTGCTGTGTGAGCAGGAGGTGTGAGGAGCACGTCTTTACGCTTGTCCCTTCAGATGGAGTTTGCACATAGAACTGTAGTGCCAGCCTCTCTGGCTGAGGTGTGCATGAACTGGAGGGGATTTCTACTGCAGAGCCCTGTGAGGTTCCCCGCTTTGCCCCATTCTGTCTCTGCCCTTAATCGTGGTCTACCCCATCCATCGCTGCTGCTCTCGGCGACCGGGCCCAAATCCCAGCGCGGTTTCTAGCAGCGCTGCACAAGCACCTGGCCAGGCACTCTGCAGAGCCCTTTCCACTCGTGGCCTGGGCGACACTTGACATGTAGTTAAATAAAACTCTGCTCTTATTTCCTCCTCTTGGCTTTTCTATGGCTTAAGCACTATTATTTTCAAGTAAGATGATCTTCCACTTTTAAAACAGTGTGAGATGGGGAGAAAAAGGTGGTGTTTTGTTTTGTTTCTAATTTTGGACTAAGGATGTGCACGTGGCAGGTTCGAGCCACGTGGAGCAGTAGCTTCCCGTGGGTGGGCTGGGTGCCAAAAGCAGGGCTGTCTGGAGCAGAGATTGATTGAGCACTGCCTGGGCTCCCTTTCATGAAAGAAGGGGACGGCGCTGCCAGTCCTCGCCGTGGAGGAGTCTCCATCCGTGTGCGCTCACAGGTGCGAGTCATTTCTGTGCTCTGCGCTGTGGTTTTCCGGATGGTGCTGGAGAGACTTGCACCGCATGTGAGAAACGACAATTTAGACAAACACAGTAGTGGGTTGTGGTTCAGGTAGCTGAGAGCAACCCGGGTTTTTGTCTGCGGTTAGCAGGAAGGCAGCGACTTGGGGCAGGATTATATCCAGAGTTCATAAATCAACGTGCAGAATTATTTGCTGGCGTTGAGTGGCAGTATGCGAATACGAGTCACTACCATGTTCTTTGTAAAACCTCTCTGCAGCCTCCCAGCCCCCCGAATGCGGACAGCAACACCAGAGGCAGCTCCTGATGTGATTAGCCCATCAGTCTGAGCGCTGCTGTGTCTGGTTTTGCTTGAGAATCATGTTTTCTGGCAGCGCAGAGTGTGTCTCTGTTGCCCAAGATAAATGTTCTTTGCAGAGTGGCTCCCAGGACCTCTGTGTGGCAGTATAGCAGTGAGGTGCTTAACCTGATAATGCTAAAGATGACAAAAATTGTACTACAAAGTCAACCAGGTCTTTGGTATTTTGCTTACTGGTTCATTAAGCAAAAGTGTCCTAATTTCCAAAATAATAATAATATTTAAAAAGGCAGCAGTTTGTAATATTTGAGGAAGAGCAAAACCACTGTGTGCATGTATGTGTTTATATTTGCTTTTAACATGCTATCCTCCATCTGTCCTGATGTTCAATTAAAATGCAGATAATGTGTCCCAGCTTGTAAGATGGATCACTGCTGAAGTGGTGTCGTGTCTGGGCTAGCTTATCTCATGATAAATACCTTCGCTGTCCATGGAGAGATTAAACTTTGTGACAGCTGAGGTTTGTTTGGGGGTCTTACAGGCAGATAAGACCATGTTAGCAAAATATACCGATTAATATTTGGTACAAGACCTTTGGATGGCATTTGGCATTGAGAAGGTGGCTGGGCCTAAGCAGATGATAATACTTGTGAGTAAGACTGGCATGACTATTTCCTAAGTATTGTAATGTATTGACAGGTGTGCTTTATTGAACACACTATCTGGAGATGAGGAGCAATCAGAGCCGGCACAGGGGAGCTTGGCTCTCGCGGGGGCATAGGAAGGAGCAGCACCAACAGACCTGCTCTGTCCCCCTCAGACGGGAGAGATTCCCAGGCCACAGGCTGCTGTGCAGGTCTCAGACCTTGCTGGAGCTAACATGAAATGTTATGGTTATATAAACACAGCATTAGGATGTGTATTCCAGCATCTATGCCTACTCTCTGTTCTTGAGCTTGGAAATAACACATTTTTAGACTGTGCGACCCTGTTGTTGTGCAAGGGTACAGAAATTTAGGGGCAAAGGCTGGTTTTGTGTTACAATGTGCAATTTATGGTTTCATTTCCATTTTAAAATACCATGAAAGTGATTGAAACAAGAGAAGAGAGCATATATATGCATGTGTGGCACATCACTGTACCCTTAACTGAGAAGCAAGATTCAGGAAAAAGCCTTTAAAACTGCTAAGCTTATTAAGAGTAGGCTGGAGTCTCAAGCAGTTCTGCTTAAAACATAAATAAAAATTACACTGCACACCATGTGGTAATAGGAATTATGGACAAAAAACCTACTGATGAGTTGTTGGTCCCTGTCTTTGGGATCTGCTCTGTTTCCATTTACTGGGTGCTCAGAACCCTAGGGAAGTTGTGCTTTGCCTCCAGGTTGGTGCTTGCTGGAGACAGACCTGGGGACAGAGGGTGGGGAGACGTTTTTTGGAAGTCCCCGAGCGGTTCGTTGAGCTGGAGAGCCCTGGCAGAGGCCGGGGCCCCGCACCATAGGGACCATCCAGGCGTTCTGGCCAGGAAGGCAGGTCTGGTCCATGCGTACCCACGAGTGGGGGGACTGTCAGCTGTTCAGAAAATCCTAAGGCCCCAGTCCCGAGCCTCTGCCACTGTCAGCACGGCCGTCTCAAGGACACCTTAAATTGATCTCCTAGATTTAATATTGCAGGAAAATCCAGCGCATACCGGGTGCTTTTATTTCAAAACAGAAATTCAGTTTTCCTATCACTTTAGGCCAAGAACATGTTTTGTGTTATTTCTGGCCATATAATACTCTGCTGTATCTGATTCATTTAATATTTATGAGAGGTATTTTCTCCCGGTGGAAGATTAGGAGGAATCGCCGTGCCCTTGCCCTTGCAAAGCCCAGGCTGTCATTGTTATCATGATTATTATTATTTTTTTTTTTATCTCCAAATGTGCTCGGGGGTTCTTGCAAGCAGCGCTGCTCAGTCATTTTAGTGCCATTTGCGTGATAATTCTTTGAGTAAAAGGAGCCTTTGTCAGTGGCCTCACAGAGGCTCCCCGGGGAGTGTGAGGCCCCTGGCTAGGTGTCCCTGTGTGACTTGGGAATGTCGCTCCAGTGTGGCGCGCGAGCACCCCGGCCCTCCCCAAACCACAAGGAAAAGTCCTCACTCGGGTGGGGATCAAGTGCTATGGTGCAAAACTCGGGGTCTCGCTGACTGTGGAGCCTGGTGCGAGTGCATGGGCTGTGTTCAGTGATCTCTACTGTTCTTTTTGTCTTGCAGATTGAGGGATTTTAATGGCTTTCAGGTAGAAGCCAAGCGGAGACAATCACAATGAACTCTATGGACAGGCACATACAGCAGACCAATGACCGGCTGCAGTGCATAAAACAGGTAAGCTGAGGTGGAGACCGCTGCTGTTGAGTGAACGCAGCCACTGCATGATGGGCTGCGCTGTGCATTTGTGTTACCTGCTGCTCGTTTGATGGATAGCCTCCAACATGCTTTTCGTGGGGAGGACAGTGGCAGGAATGAGGCACTTTAATCTGTCGGAAGAGAATTTGCTGCAGGAGCTGCTGTATAAACCTCTAAGCCAACCTTTGTGGTTCACCTGGCTAAGAAATCTGAAGCTTGGAGACTCGCCAAATCTGCCTCAACTCCAAGCAGGACAGTATAGCCCTGCCCTGTCCTCCCCAGCAGAGTCGTAGTGTGGAGGAGCCCTCTTGCTTGTGCTTGGAGCTAAGGAAACCAAAATTTTGATGGGGCAGTTTTAATTCTGACCCAATATCTGAGCTGAGATCTACCCTTGCCTGCGCAACTTTGCAAGGATCAAACTTAGATGGTGGGCATGCCTCTAAGTGTTCAGGTTGATTGGCTTGCATGGAAGGAGAAATAAAATAAAAACTTTGTCTGCTCTTATTCTTTCAAAATGCTTCTGGATATTTTTGAAATTGACTAGTCTTTGGGAATTAGAGATTTACCCAAATCTATTATTTCACATACTAAATCTTCTGACTAGGAAGCTGGGTGAAATTTTCGGAAGCCTCTGTTTGCAATGATGGGGGAATATGCAGGAATTCTTGTAGAAAATGTGGAGCGTGGGCTCTCTGTGTCAGGGTGAGAGCAAGAGAATGGTTTCTCATTTTGACATTAGAATAATGTTTCCTGCTTTTATCTGTAAATAGATGCATGCATGGAAAAAACAGATGCCTAAATGCAAGCAGCACACAGGTTATTCTCAAATCAGTTTTCTCAGGTAGAAGATCCATTGAGATGAACTCTGAAGTTCATCTTTAGAGAACTGGTTAATGTTTTCCAAATTGCTATAAAATATAAGTGTAATGTAAAAACACACAGGCGTTATTCAGTCAGTGTTCACAACCCATTATTCTGTTGTCTGAGCAGTTTTCTCTGTCATACTCTGTCATTTCCTCATCATTTGGACAACAGCATGCTTAAAAGACTGGAGTTTTGCTGTTTGAGTTCTGTATTTTTATTTTTTAATTGATTATTATACAATTTATTGTATTTTTATCAATTTACTATAAGTTAAAAACCTCTCTGCCTACTTTAGCAGTGGGACACATGTTTATTGTTTCTTGAAGGAATGTAGCACTTTGCATTTGGACTTGATGATCTTGAAGGTGTTTTCCAACCACAGTAATTCTATGATTCTATGACTTCCCTCTTCATAATTTTCCTTCTGTGGTAGACACAAGGACTGTAAATCAGAGAGTGATATAAAGTAAGCAGGGGAATGGTGCTGGATAGGTCTTGAATGCTAAACTAAATTCATTTTCTTTTATCTGTTTTCATTCTCTCAGCTGTCTAGTTTATTAGTAAGAGGATTATAGTTCCTAGAATATGCTTTAATGTAAAGAACATAAAATGTATGTTTATTTGCTAGTCTATTCTAGCCATGTAGATGCTTTGGGGGATATAAAAAAAAATAAACTTTATATCTTAAACAGATGATTTTCTCCTTTAGTTTCTTCATAAGAAAGGACTTTGAAATAAATCAAATGAGGCTAGTTCATGGGTCAGGGACCTGAAATGGGCATCCATCCCTGCAGAATTTCTGCTAGTCTTCATCCAGCCCCAGTTTGTGGTGACTAGCTTGCTCTCACTTTCATCGCTCTGGTGAAAGTTAATGCATCTCATGGCTCCTTAGAAGCCTGAGGGAAATGAATTTGGGGATTTCATCCCAGCTGCTTATGAACAAGTATTTGGTTCAGAAAATGCCTGCCCTTGGCTGGCACTAATTGGTGTCCTCTTTGGCCATCCTAGCCCAGGGAATGAAGAATGAAGTGACTCACAGAACAATTTAACCTTTCCAACTGTAAGAATAAACCTTTAGATCAAGTGGAGATAAATGGAGGATACTGCTCTCTTCCAGACCTGCCAGCTTCTGTGCACACAGAATTTGTATTATTTTAATAAGATTGAAGAATATCAAACAATATTTCTTAAAGTCTTAAAGAGGTATTTTTGGCTCTAATGAGTCCTCTGTCTGTTAAACTCCTAACTACATTTTTCTACAGTGCTCGTTTATGTAGGGAGCTAGAATATATTTCTTTCCCGGTCGAGGCAGAGAGGAAGGCAAGGCAGGTCAGACTTTAACCCATTTGTGGAACTGTCTCAGTTTTATTGCTTCCCATCTGGAAGAAAGTCCTGACTCTTTGGGTGGGCAGAGGCACATGTAACCCAGCAAGGGATCCCAAAAGGGAGCATCCTTCCTGGCCGTGCCTGTGAATTCACAGTGCCTGTTTTGTGCAGACGTTGCAATAAGAGAATATTGACTGTGTTTGCCTGAGTGTTTTTGCCTTCAACTCTGCAGAAGGGCACTTAGGCAAGCCAGAGGCTGAGCACCAAAAGTAGATAGCTGAAGCCTGTTTTGTGAAAGTGCTAATACTTCAGGATGTTTGATAGGAGTAACTGTTTTTTTGTTTGTTTTCTTTTGTTTTGGTTTTTCCTTGAGGACTCTCTTAGGAGTCTTTAAGCAGTCTTTACATAAAGACTCTTTTTCCTGCCCTCCACAAGGCTGAAACCTTGCGCTCTTCCCTTTTCCATAGCAGAGACAGACCCTGGCTAGCCCTTGGGAAGAGACTCTTCCGTGAGGCATTCCAAGCCGCCCCGCTTGGAGACGCTTCCCCGGGTTGCAAGGCGGCCGGGTTAGCGCAGCGCCGCGAGAAGCGTTCGCCGGTACCCGCAGAGCCGGGGCGCGCGCAGTGTTGGGCCGGGCAGCACCGCGGCGCTTCGCACGGCCGTCTGCGCCCGTTCTCGCAGTGCGGGGCTCTCCTCCCCGCTGCCCACCCTCGTCCCTGCTCCCCAGCCTGCAGGCAGGCGGCCACGCTGCGTTTTGGAAGCTCCGCAGACCCCTGGCCCGGCGTAGAGCCCTGCGGCGGCGGGAGAGCCGCCCTCCCCTGGCGCCCACCGTCCACACGTTTTTATAACCTTGCTGGCAGCTCGTGTAGCCGGACTGAGAGCTGTCTACCGCCCGCATCGCCCCTCACCCCAGCCCCTGGGAACGCTATAAATGGTAATCCATGTGCCGCTTTAGCGGGATCAGCTTACAACAGGGTCAGCACAGGCTGCTTTCTTCCCAGCTCCCTGACTTGCGAGACACCCACGGTATCCTCGCCGGCTCCTCTTGCAGGATCAAGGTCCTGCTTCACTTTCATCTCTTCTAGCGTTTTACAGCTACGCAACCAAAACTTGTATGTGATCAGCTAGTTAGGAAATGAAGTGTGTGTTAAAAACTGCTTCAGAATAGATGAAAGGGCAAACTGAAGAGGTGGCTGTGTATTTACTGTTTTAAAAAGAAAAAAAAAAGGCAGCAGACTCCTGTGAAAAGCTGGAGCAGCTTGTGTGGTCTCCTTGTAGCTGATTCTTTTGGTATTTGTAAGTGTATGTGCTTTAAAATCAAACAGTTTTCTCAGCGTTCAGTGGGAGAAGCCAAAGCAGCAGACTCCCCCCGCACACGCCATTAGTTTGCCAGGCCCAGACCGCTGCGCTGTGCGCGGCGACGGCAGCAGCGGCAGCTCCCCGACTGGTTTCGCAGCTCTTTGTGTGCGCAGACACCAATGCTGAACAATTCTGTGCTCGGCAAAGCCTGCTGGCCCCTGAGAACGGGCCTGTGTGGGCTCCGTTTAGCCACAGGGAACGTCCTCTCCCCGGGGCCGCAGTCACGGGGCTGGCCCAGCGCGCAGGCCGCTCCTTGGGCACTGTGTGGCGCCCGGCGCTCCCGTCCTGGGGCAGGTCTCGGGCACCGATTAAAAATAAACAGAAATGCCTGACTGTCCCTTGTGAGTGGTATGGGTTTAGTGAAGCATTGCTCGTTATTTTCTGTATATGAAACATGCAAATACCTAGTAAAATCAGTGTGTTGTGGAATATCCCCTTCCCACCTTTTCCTACCTCCTAATTGGACCAAATTTCAAAACACTATTTTATATCTAGGGCCTTCTAGCTTTGTCTCTGTGTGCTGCTTGTGCGAAAGGTTTCCATACATCTCTCATGAAAGTCTTGAAAGGAAAATCTTCCCAGAAAATCTTTCTGTATTTAAATTCCAGGGGAGCGACCCCTTGTAAATGGGTGCGTGGCCTCCTCCTGCTGTGCTAAGAGCTGTCCTCGCGGTGCCTGCTGGTGCTACGCTCAGATCTTACCAGTGGGAGAAAGAGAAGTGTGTGGAGGTCCTCTGGTGTCGGGAGTGTTCCCTGATGGGAAGGCAGGGCTGCTCCTGAGTTTGGGTCACGGTGCGTCGGGGAGCGTTGGGCGATGCATCATCAAGTGATGCCGTATTGAGCCCAGCACTGAGCTCAGCCTAAGGGGAGGTGCTCATTGCACTGCTGACTCCCAGCAAGTTCAGCGTTTCTTCCCTCTTTCCACTACAGCTGCAGTGCTTCATTGCGTCTCGCTAGCCAGTCAGAAGGATGCTAAAAGCTGTGATTGCTGTGTGTCTGTGCTGGTCATTCCTTTCTGAAATTGGAAACAAGCAGTCCCAATTCTTTCCTCATCCAGCAACTGGGTTTTGTTAGCTGGCACTTCAGAGGAAAGAGAGTTCTCTGGCTATTTGCATACCTGGTAGCATTTAACCCCAAAACAAACTCATCCTGCTTTTCCAAATTTTTTTAGTAGATTCATGTAGATGCTCAGCAGTCTTAACCGTAATGACATTTTTAATGTATTCTGGAGTGGTTGATATGGACTGGTATGAACTTGATCTGAAAAGGTTTTAATGAAGCTTCATAAAAATTTTAGTCTTCATGAATTTTGAAAATTAGCAGTATTGTTATGAAGGGTGTATTTACTTAGAAATGCATACTTTTTGGTTGCAACCTAGGTACATGCTACAGGTTTTTTTAGGACTTGCACATGAAATAACATGCAGCAGTGAGGCTGATGGCGAAGTGATGCTTTCTTTATCTGACAAGGGCACTTGAGGGGCCTAAAATGTTACAGTTTATTGGTTGAATGATCCATCACTGCTGTGTTTTGTTGCTATCTTTTTTTCATTTTTTTTCTGCGACCCATAGCTACAAATTCTTTGTCAGCTTCCTTGCTCGGTCCGCTGGAACATCCCTGTGCGGGAGCAAGGTATGTTTGGGCACAACTGACGTGTGCGCGGCTCTCCAGCCCCACGGGCTGGCAGCAGCCCTGCCGCCATCTGTGTCATTGGTTTGTCAGAAGTAGGCACGTGTGTTAAACTCTTAGTTAGGCTACTGCCATCAGTGGGTTCCGGAGGAATCTGCCTGTCTGTGCGTAACCACCAGCCTGGTCCTACCAATACCTCCCTTCATAGCTGCGGGTTTCCTGCTTATTGCCTTGAATACAACAGTAGCCCCGCAGCTAGTGCAGCACTTGAGTTTAAGGACCGTAGCCCTGCCTGGGAAAGGAGCTGCGGGGAGGGGGCGGCCCTGGTGCCGAGAGCCGTCGGCGCGCGGGGCTCCTCGCGCTGTGGGAAGAGAGCGCTCGTGGCTCACTGAGCGTGCGGGGAATGCGCCGCGGGCAGCACCCATCAAGGGAGAGGTCTGGGGGCGACGGGAGGGCAGTGCTGGGGGTGCAGGAGGAGCCTCCAGGCTGGGAAGTGTGTCCAGGTATGCTGTGAGTCAGCTCTTACAGGAGCTTGTTTGTTACCCTGCTTGTGCTGACTTTATACACGCCATCTCCCACACAATGATTAGTGTACCTTGCTTAAACCTCTGCAGATGGAGCTGGCTGAACGCCTGGGAAACGTATCCTGCTTGTTAGATGAAAATTTAGTCAGGTTTCTGTCCTTTTTATGGCTCAGATCAATGCAAATGTGCAGACTGCTGATGTTCATGGATTTGCCTATGTGAACATAGCTGCTCTTTTTACTGTTGTTCACATTATACTTCATCAACAGATTATGCTGGGAAAAGCACAAAGCAGCTGATAAGACCGTGTCTGCCATAAGGGGCTTCCTGGCAGAGCAAACATTTCTCTCTACTTCGTTGGAGGACCTGAGTTTGCCAGCAGAAATCTGCTGACATAGCACTGACCCGCTTGAAATCTTCATGCTCTTGTCCTTTCTTCTGGGCTTTGCAAAAATCCCCATACCGCTCCAAAATTGTTGTCTGGTAAGGATTTATATAAGGTGCTTCCATAGAGTGCTTCCGTATTATCCATCCTGAGAAAAAAGAATGTGTTTGGCAGCCCTGTAATTCTGCGCCATTCGGGGAATGAAAGGGGCCTTCAGAATACCTGCGGAAGGGCTGCATTTCCATATGGCTCTTTGCAAGGCAGATCAGGGCAAGGGAAATGCTCGAGCAAACATGAGCAGCTACATATTGCTTTGCAGCAGGATGAAATATTTTGTCCTTAGCTGACCCAGTCTGACAGATGTAGATTTTTTTCCTCTTCTGTCTAATTTGAGCTGTTGATTTCTATCTGCTGAAGATGATGCAAGAGAGAGAGGTGCCCTTCCCAGAAAGGTATAACAGTACGGCTGTAGATGGGAAGTAGTGGATGGGAAGTGGTGGAAGAGAAGAGAAGGGTCACTGTGGGATGCTTTGCTTCCTGTTAGATCGAGCGGTTACAGGTGCTGTGAGAGGAGATGCTGCTACCAGCAGCAGGTCTGCTGAAGGAAATGATTTTTTTTTCTTTTGGCAGAAGGTGCTGTTTTCCAGCTCCAAGTGTTTTTATTGGGTGGTTCCTTCACTCTCTTTTTTTTCCCTCTCTTTTTCCCTCTCCTATTTTGATATAAAACGTAGGTTCCTGTTGGAATCAGAGTCTTCAGGATTCCGATGTCGGACTTGGGCTGTTATTCTAGCTCCAGCATGCTTGCAAGAGCGGTAGGGGAACCGTGGCAATGGCAGGGACGCCTCTTTTCTGCCTGGTTTAAGTGCACATCAGCCGGTGCTAAAGCAAGGAGCAATCCTTTAAGCAGTTCAAGCATTTGGTATTTTAGGCTGATAATATTTTAGCCAGCTGGATTAGCAAGTAAGGATTTTGTTTATTGTGGCATTAAAGCACTAATATAAAAGCAAGAGAAACGCTATGAAGGATATATATTTTGCTCATGAAAAGCTACACAGATAATTTAGAGTCATATTAAAGCAAGCTCTCGCAGGGCCATAAATAACACAAGAGACCTGTAGAAGTTTTGCAGAAATTTTGGGACCCGGTGTTGCTGCATAGGCTGGCTTAGAAACTCATGGGTTTTTCTTCGGAAGCAGCAGGGTTGGAAATGAAATGTTATGTTCATTTTCCTGCTATAGGTTTCTGGGAGCCAAAGTAAGCCTGAATAGCAGAAGCTTAGGCCACTTAATAGTATGAGAGAGCTTTAATTGAGTAGTTTGTTGCCTTAAAAGTGAATCTCTGAAACTAATTTTTGGAAGGTATTTGTTGCAATTCTTACAGTAATAAGTCCCAAATATTAAACTATTTCCTACATTGTTTTGAAGCACATATAAACTCAGAAAAAAAATGGGAAAAGTCTTTTAAATTTCCGCTGAATAAACTGCCTTGCTCTAAAATGTAAGTAAGGAGCCACCCTGCATACATTGCTTTTCTGTGATTTGGGTGCCCACAAAAGGTTGTCCCCTTTGGAAATAGTGAGATGAGAAGCAGCAGTAAGAGGGGAAGGTGGGGACCCGAACCCGCGTGTGAGGGTCCCTGCTGCGCTCTGCAGAGCGGCACACAACCGGGGAGCATTTGGCTCTGTGATGGAGCAGGAGCATTTATAGGTGCTCACTGAGCGTTCCATGAATAGGAAGTTGAGGTAAATCTTTTAAAGGTAAATCCAACTTGGAGCAGTTACCTGAAACACCAGCCAAAAATGTACTTTCTGCAGCGAAAGTGGAGGCTGGAGAAAACGCGTGAAGCCTTTGTCCCTAGGGCTTGCCCCGCTTCATGGTTCCTTGGAAACAGTCACGCTGCTAGGGATCATGTGTGAGTAACCAGAGTGGGTCATGGCATGATTTGAAGTTGGGGAGTTTGGATTTGCCTTTGGGTTTTTTTTTTTTTGGAGTATACACAAGTGAATGTTTTCAAACTGCAATCGTTCCCATGCTGCAGGCAATGGGACTGCCATGCTCAGAGTTGGCTTTAGGGGTCCCTGCAGGGCGACCATCCAAAATGACTGGGAAGTACAAATACTTCCCTCCCTCCGCTTCACTGACAGGGCCTTCCCCAAAATAACCTAAGGTCTTTGTCAGCAGCATTTATATGAAATGGATTTCATTTAATTTAATCTTGCAAAGTTTGCTATGTAAAAGGACCCCCAAAATCTTTCTGCCAGAGTTGTTCCTTTTGGTTTGAAATAGCCCCATGAAGTCTGACTGCCTGGTAGGGCCCTGGAGACTAGGTCGTGTGGGTTTTACATGTAGTGCAGTGGCATCGGTTCATATAGTGGTCATTTTAGTCACCTTGAGATTTTTATCTCTTTACAGATTAAGAGATTAAAATAATAAAGATGAATTCAGTTGATTAAAACTCCTATAAAAAGCACTATGAGTAACTTACTAAAATGAGTCAAAATTAATTGGAAAACAAAATACGTCAATGTAATGTTGCTTGACTGGAACATACTAAAGACTACTTTGTATTTTTCAAAACTAGTGTATTTATTCTTTGGAAATTTAGAAAATGAAGCAGTAAAATTCCTACAAATGCATTTTAAATGTTTGTTTCAGAGCCTGAGTCAGTCAGTGCCCAAGTTGGAGTGAGAGCTGCGGCTTCCCCTTGCCGGCGACTCGCTGGGTATCCTTGGGTGGCCTCGTTTCTTCTTGTGGGCGCAGCGGTGGCGGTTACCTCCCTTGCGAGAGCTGTGCTAGCTCATGGTTCATGTCTTTAAAACACCTTGATGGGCAAAGAACTGCTTGGAAAAGACTCCACCAACCTCTCAAAGTGCTCCCATGGGCACCTCAAATTATTCAATGCCTTATAACGTGCAAATATTTAGGTGGACTCCCCAGTGTTCCTGTCGCCCTCACATAGTTCTCCGTTACAGGACGGTAAGCTTTGCCTGTCAGCTTTCTTTTACAAGTAGGCAAGTAAACCAATCCAGAACAAACGAGCCTAATTTCATGGGTAAAATTTGTTAACAATTTAAGCGGATATTTGGATCACTATTCAAATAGTGCTGCTTGCAGTATTTTAAGGGAAATAGTGTGACCACTGCCCCGAAAAAGTTACTAATGTGTTCAGATATGTAGAAAACTCCTTGCTGAAAAGTGCCAGGGCTGTAGAAAAGAAAGGGTTGGTATCATTAAATCCTCTATAGGAATGAGGAGGAAGAGTGGAAATGAGGGGAAAGGTATGTATGCAAGATAGGCGTCTCATATATAGACGTATATGGCGTTTCATGCTAGCATGTAAAAACAGGGCGATGCTGATGGGAAATGGCTTGTTTCCGTTCCCAGGAGTGAACGGACTGGCTAAGCAAACTGTCTCCGTAATGCAGCTGAGGCGCAACGCAGACTGAAGAAAGGATGGGAGCCTTATGTGGCCTCGGGGAAGGAACAAACTCCCTTTTTTTATAGCTCGGTATCTGAGCAATTGAGGAAATCTTTTTCTCCGTCATTTAATTATTTTGAGTCTTTTGTGAACCCGCTGTTCGTGGTGCTCTCAGCTGGCATAATGGCCCATGGGTGCTGCTGGTGACAGGGTGCCGAGATGGCACTCGTGTGCCCATGGCCATGCAGAGCCAGGTGTGGGCTCAGGTCGTTACGTCCGTAAGTCCCCCTAGCCTGAGGAGTGTGTGTTGGAACGGCAGTGGGTGGTTTTGTGGTTTTATTACCAAGTATGAAAGCTGTGAGAGTGCAGGAAGGGAGCCACATAATCCTGGTTAGCAGAGCAAATGAGAAATCTCTGGGCTTCTGGTATGGTGCTTGAGGAGCTGGATGTTGAATCTGTCTCTGGTGCTTTCTTAAAACTAGAGGAGAAGGTGGCAGTGATTTTCTTCCCTGCAGACCTGTGCTTAGAACATGCACGCACGCTGGCCTCCTCAGAGGTCACGGCACAGCAGACCTGCACGGGGGACCTGGCTCTTCAGACAACTGTTTTGTCGGGGATTGCCCTTCTCTAACACCAACACTGATCTGTGTGTGCACCCTGTGCTGACAGCGTGTGAGAAGGAAGCAAGGCGCAAGTCTGGTGTTTTAGTGCAGGCTTTGGTCCCTTACTGCTTGCAGTAGGTATCCAGCCAATTTGCCTTCATTATAGTGACAGTTTTTTGGTTTTTTTTTCTTTTCTTTGTGTGTGTGTCTTGTTTAATATGCAAACTCTTGCTTTCTGCAGTGACTGCCCTCCACACCTTATCCAGGGTATTTAAAACATTGGAGAAGTGGCACTGGTCTTTGCTCTGTAGTTATTGCTTTTTCTTCCCTTGAAAAAAAGACTACAGTGGACAAATGGGCCAGAGCAGGTTCCCTTTTGATAAGTAGCCATGGCTTACATGGATCTTTAATTTCTCTCTCCGAGTATCTAATGCTTATCAAAATGTGAGTTTAATAAAATATTTATAAAGCCTCCAGTGAGAGGAGCCGTGTAAGTGCAAGATAATTCTATTAATTAGGGATCTCTCAATCTCAAAAACACTTGAATTTTTGGGGAAAAATCATCTGAATACAAAATGCACAGCTTGAGCCTTTTAATTTTTTTGATAAATAAAACAATCTTTGATATTGAAGGGGACTGTAGAGAATTGAACTATATATAACTGTATCTAGATAAGCACAAATCAGCATCTCAGAAGAAAGAACATAGCTCAATACTCCCCTCTATCCTCCTGAAAAAGAAAAAGTCTATTTGTTTGGAATTGTCGTTTCAAATGAGTTCTTATATACAAAGTATAGCTTCTCATATATATAGCCTTTGAAAAGTATAGTCACTTGACTATAAAAAAAATAAAAATACAAAAGCCATCACTTTTGGGTCATGGAATTTTCTGTGATTAAACACAGCCTGGATTGGTAACACCAATCCCTGTAACACCAGTTGTGCTGGTGGAGGGCAAAATCTGGGAGAAGGAAAATTCTTTGTGAGTGAGGAAGCGAAGTAGCTGCCCGTGCGTGGGAGGGGAAGGGGGGCTGTGGCCAGGCTTGCTCCTGCAGCCTGCTGACGTTATAAACTAATAAAGCCTTTGCTCATGAATTAAAGCAAATGCCCGTTGCTGATGTGCAGCTCCTCCGTTGTTAGATCCTGGTGCTGAGACTGACCAAATTTAGGTCTACCAGCAACATATTTGTCTGCTGAGTAGCAGCGTGGTCAGCCTTGTCTCCCCTTGGGTACTCCCTGTCGGGGTGTCTGACCGAGAATCCTTTAACATTCTTCACGAGTGATTAATTTTCATTTCTGAGCGGGCTTCCTCTGCTAATGTGCAGGAGCTCACACTAGTGCTGCTCGTGTGTTGCTTTAGCCGGAGAGCGTATAGTCTCCTTGTTTTCCATGTTTCCCTCCTCCCCATTCCCTTCCCTTTCCACTACTGTTCAGCACAACAGTACATCTTTCTTACAGCTGACCACAAGCATGTCCGGATGAACATTCAGGCAGACAAAAAAATGGTCAGAATTACCTGGTAGAAGCTGCCCAAACAGCAGGACACTGTGTCACCTGGAATAGAGCTGAGACACGCGTGGGGTACAAGTGTCACGTAGACATGGAAAGGAGTGGGTCGGCTCCTCAGCCAGCATTAACCAGCTTTGCTGCAAATGAAGTGTAACTTCTGCATCAATAGTTTTGAGTGTTATAGGTTTTATATGTATAATTTTATGATAATTGGTATATGTTTGGTTTTGCTCTTAAAAACTTTGATTTTACAACCCTATGAGAATTTTAACTTTCTTTGCGGAGGAAATCTGGAGAATGTGAAAAACAACAGCTAAAAAATAGCAAGCAGGTCATGTGAACTTCAGACTTGCATACATGCATTTTAAATGTCATGAGTTCTATGCAAACCCTGTGGTGTGCTGGATGTTGGTCTCATTTTTTTGAAAAGATGGGTTTAATGCTGGCTTTCGTTCCTCCTGAAGTTCTCGTCCTGCTGCACTAAGACAAGCTCTATAAAACTTGGATTGTTGTGTTGTGTGAACTAGGAAAAGCCTTCCAGTAAATATGAGCAGCAGCAGAGTACTAAAATTGTTTTTCTGTGTGTGCGCCTGTGTTTTAGGGAGGTTAACAAGGGGTACAAATCCTAAAAAAAAAAATATATATATATATATATATTTCTGTGGGTTGAAATAATCAAAAGCACCGTTATGTAAAAAAGTAGCAGTTGAGGGGTAGGGAGAATATTTTCCTTAAATCTTTTCCTTAAATCTGTCTTCCTCCCACCGTGATGACGCAGCTGCACCCTGGGAGCAGTGTCACGGCGTGTAGGATGCGGCGCGCAGGCACTGCTGCTGCGGCCCCGTGGCTCGTGCGCTCCGCGTTCCCGGTGCGGACGCAACGCGCTCGCCATCGCGCGGGGAATCGCGCTGGGCGAGCACCCAGCGCGGTGATTGGGAAGAGGCGTTTGCTCTCACGTCAGCAGCGTGAGCCTGCCGCGTGGAAGTGGTGGGAATGTGCAGGCCAGGCTCAGAGCACGAAACCTGCCCTCTCCGCGGTGGTTTGCCGCCAGGCCGGGCTCAGCCCATCTCGTAAACGTGTCCTTAGGTGTAGGGCAGCCTCAGTCAGAGCCGGCTGCTGATGCACAGCAGCCAACAGCGGGTTAATCCCGCAGTGCAGAAGGGGCTCGCTGTCAACGAGCTGCTGTTCTCCTTTCTTCTCCTGCACAGTCGATTGCTCTGTGTGTTGCTAGTGTTTTCTGTCGCTAATATAAAATTGCCAGGCGCGTTGATTAGTGAGGCTAGACAGTAGGCAGGGTCCAAGTGGCTAACCATGTGAGAAATGCAGTGACTGTAGGCTACTGCTAATTAACCTAGAATCTAGCAGTGTGGCACGGCGTCTGGGTGATAAGTTACATTATCTGCAGTAGCTCAATTAAATCGAGTAGTGAGACACAGAGCAGACGTAACTCGGCAAAATAAACAGACAACTTGAGTCAGCCTTCATAATTTGGTGCAACATCACGTAAATAAATGGAATAACTTGTTTAGCATAGTTAAGCAGTTGCTGCTCAAAAGCAACTTATTTGCATGACATCTTAATTTGAATAGGTTAAGTTGTGGCAAATTAGGGCTGTGCCTTCAGTCTGATGTATTCCAATGAAAAGAGAAAAAAAGAAAACTTCCCCAGAAATATGTAGCATGTAAATCAAAATTCTACATTTGTTTTCTATAGCAGCAAGTCAGGACATATGGATTTCGTGTTTAAATGATTTCACTTTCCATACCATTGCTGTCATGTTAGCATTTCTTGATCTATGCATGAGAACTTCAAGCTCCTGTAAGTGCTCTTAATTTTGACTGATGCTGTTTCCTTGCTTACTGTACTGTTCTGTCTAGGACATGATAGCATACATCTGGGTTGTAGTCCTCTATATTTAGAGATAAGGCTGGTGTCCTTGCTTCGTTGCAGTCTGGGTAATTGGTTTCTGTCTCTAAAATTACATCAAGCTTTTGGTTGCAGGAAGTGTGTGCTTTGGTGTAGGGGTGTGGGCTAAAAGTACTTGACTATGCTTTAGTATCCCTTTAAAAATAAGATCTTTATTACATAGGCATATTTCACATATGAGGGTCTGCCTCAGGGGATAGTACAAAGCAGTCAGCTTGGGGCCTGTCGCTGAGTTTTTGATCACCTTCCAGTTGGAGGGGAGTAAGAGCTTCAAGAAGCGGCTCCGTTTTGAAATGGTTGGACCCAAAGTTGCCACATTTCAGCTGTTCCCTGTAACTGCCCCTGTGGATGTGGTTTCCCCAGGTAACTACAGAGCAGCAAAGCACGGAACAGGCACACGGAGTTACTGTGAAAGCTGATAAACTTGGATCCCAGTGTACCTGTGATGCCTTGCCCATATGGCCGCTCTCATTCACAAAGACGGTCTGCTCTTTTAGTTAAATGGAAGTCTGAAGCCAGGCTTGGCCGTGAGCAGCAGGGAGACCTTGGTGTCCTGCCTGCCCAGGTGCCAGCCCAGCCCTCCGAAAGGAGCTTGTGCTGGTGGAGTTGGCTCTTGCATGGCATAGCAGGAGCCTTCACTCCCCATTTGCTGTTTTCTCCATCCCCCTGAGCAGACTGTTAACGGGAGAGCTGCAAAGAACACGAAGTTCCTTCCAAGACCAAAATAAATGACTGGGAGAGACTGTCTCTTCAAAGCTCCTCCCGGAGATCCCTGCAGTAATAACTCGTCGCACACGTCCAGTACCTCTTTGAGGACATCTAGCGTTTCTGTGATTTTGCTTATGTTTGGGCTAGAAAGATGCTAGGTTTTCAGGGTTGTAAGTGATTACACTGGAAATTTTGGTAGGTTTTGAAAAAAGGGAAATAGTGATGTTTCACTAATAGCTTTCCAAAAAGCAGATGATACTGAAAACTGGTAGATAACTGGTTCTTTCAGTACATTTTAACCTTTGTCTCTGTATTGTGTTCATACAAATCTTCTATAATCTTCTCTTATGTGTTTCTGTATAGTGTTGCTTATAAACATGGTGGTGCGAGATGACCCTTTCTTATATCACTCATGAGTAGTAGTTTTGAAGGTATACCACGGTGTTTCACAGCAAGATCTGAGTAAACTTCAGTGGGTCTGTCTGTGTGTGAACTCACCATTATGTTCTTGACTCACTAGGCCTTTTTTTAGTTCTTCTCTTTGGAATTGTCTATTAAGGGGGATATATCTTTTTCTCTGAGTACATGAAGCACATTATACCTTAGATTCTTCAGACCAGGTCTTGCTTCTGTTAAAATGCCGCCAATAATTTCAGCTGAAGAGGATGGAGCCGTGCATGGTAAATGCTTCATAACAAAGCTGATGGATGAGTCTGGCATAAGTTCTGTTTTGTACTTCTGTTCTTGGATCAAGAGCTAGGAAAACCTCTTAATTTCTTGTTTGTGGAATACTGAAGATATAATATTATCCTTCTCAACCAGGCTTTTTGCCGTAAGGATGTGAATCACACTAATGCTTTTTGCCCTGGCTGCAATGTTTAAGCTGCCAATAAATAAAACATATATAGTGCATATTTGGAATGCTTTCGTACATAACACTGGGAGGAAAGTGTGCCTGTCCGTATGCTTTGATTCATGATGGATTTGCTTTATATTCTCCACATTTACTCTCAAAAAGTAAGCTTGCCCTCTGTAATCTGAAGAAAAAAAAAGTTACGCGAAAAAAATATATTTTAAAATATATTTTAAAAAATAGAAAGGCGTGGGATATATGATGTATCAGGAAGAGCTTCTTGCAGCATTGGTAGAAGTATCCCTAGAAGCAGCAATACTTTTATTTAAACTGATTTCCTTCACTCTCTGCTGCCACTCTTTTCCTACCAAAATACTAGACGCGTTGGGTAATACAGCACAGAGAAGGATGATAATGTGGGTTATGGTATCAGGTAAGTTTATAAACTTCTAATGAAATACCACCTTGCTCAGCACAAAGGCAAGAGTGAGGGTAGGAGTTGGGAACTTGCCTTGACCAGGTAACCTCCAAAAAGAGAAGCTGAGCTCCAAACCACCTAAGCCTCCTAGGCTGCTCTGCAGTCTCTGTACCAATCCTGTGCTGTTGCGTTGCAGCAATATCCCAGCCATCCTTCTGTCCAAAAACATCCCTCCAGTCCTTGTGATCCTGGAGTTGATCCTCCCAGTGCTACCTGGAGCGTCCTTGTAGGTACTCGTGATACAAACGCTAGGGTGAGCATCCTCCCGGCTCCAGGCAGGGATCTGTGTAGTGAGTTTGCTCTGCCGTGTCCCCGATGCGCTCAGAGGCTGCTGAGCTTGACCCCAGCTCGCAAGCAAGGGCAGAAATCCAGGCTGCGGGAAGGCAGGGCTGCACTGTGTGTCCCTAGGCAGCAACTGGAGATAAGCCCGAGGCCAAGAATAAGCAGAAAACTGAGATTTCCAAAAATTGGGGCTGGGCTAATTTTGGTGTCCAAGTAGAATCCATTACAGGCAAATGTGAGGAGTAGTGTTAAGGAGAAAGGAAATCAGAGGAACTCTGCAATTTCAGCTCTGGGTGATCCCTGAGTAGTAAGTATATATTAGAAAATCAGAAGTCTGAATTAGAAAATATTATCAGAAAATCTGCACTCTACATAAATTTTAATGAGAATGAATTAAGTAGGAGTTTCCATTTTTGTCATCTGATTTTCAGATTTTCAAAATGCATGTTTTTCCTAGTTTCCAAACTGTGAACGGGTGTAATATAAAAGACTGTGTGTCACCCCTTGTGTACGTTACTTAACATGTTGTTGCTGCTTCTCTTGCCAGCACTTACAGAACCCTGCGAACTTCCACAATGCAGCTACAGAGCTCCTGGACTGGTGTGGGGACCCCAGAGCCTTCCAGAGACCCTTCGAGCAGAGCCTGATGGGCTGTTTGACGGTATGTCCACTCCTCCTGCGGTGGTAATTTGTGCTGTTTGCTGTCTGACATGGCCTAGAAGCTGCATTCAGTGCTACATACTGTGGATTTTGTTTTTTAAATGTGAAAAGCTGGGGAACGTGAAGGACACTGTTTATTTGATTCCACTTCGTAGCATGAAGCCATATACAGTAACAAGAATTGGAATCATAAAAGGGAAAAACATTTTTATAGTTAAATTACTTAGAAATGCACAAGGTAGATTACTCTTCATACATAATATCTTTTCATCACTTGACGTTGCCAGGTGAGTGATCTTCCTATTCAGTTAACAAACTTTTCAGGTATGTAGTTCCTTTTCCCAGTTTCTAAATGACTTTGAAGAGCAATTTGTTTTCTACATGAAACATGCCCTACCTCCAGCTAAACAGTGTTTCTGATGTGCCCCTTGAGTTAGATTGTGCAGATATTGACTGCAGGTTTAATTCTACCATGATAATTTCAACAGTTTTATAGACTTAAGTGCTTTTCATACCTTCATAAGGCCACTCTAATTCCTAAAGCAACTTTGTTATAAAGTATTGAAAATACATTTCGTTGTGTACATAACAGCATTCTTACTGTTTTGAAAGCTTATTTCCCATGCTCCAAGCAGCAGAATACAATCCAAAACTGTTACTTGCCATCAGGAGTTTTAGAGAAATTCAACTCTCTCTGGAACAGGAGTGTTTGAAAACTTGACTGCAATTGGCGGAACAAGTTGACATAAATAAGTAGTCCTGAAGGAGATAACACTTTACAAGTGATTAATGAAGAGCTTGCCTTCCCAGTACTTGTTGTGGAGGGGGGAAGTGCTTGGGTGAGTTTCACTTGTGTGTAACATGGGGATAAAACAGACCCTAAGACTTAGGTTGAGCTGCAGGAATTCAAATGTTAAGGAATGGCTCCATCTTAGTGTGCTCAAGTGTATAGCATCTCTGATTTCTATGTCAAAAAGTTAGAATAAAAGCAGTGATATATAAAGAGCTGTATATTATTCTCATAAGTAGTAAAAGAATTTAAAGAGAATTAGAAGTCTTATAGCAGTCCAAAGATATGCTATTTAAAGATTTTGTTTGCAGGGTAACTTATTCTTAATAAATAACCTTGAACATTAATAAGTCTTTATCGGATCTGATGTAAGCCTAAACATATTTCATGTATACATGTTAAATTAGCTAAACTAAAGCCTTGGCATTAGTGTTTGGGAAAGGAGACAGTGAACACAAGTATCCTGTAGGCAACTAAGCACAGTATTTCTCCACAGATCTCTGCTAGAAAGTTGTAAATCTGGCCTGCATGTCTTTACTATTTAAATCTTTCCTTTCTGCAAAAGCAGACCCGCAGTCCTGCCTAGTGCAGGGTCAAAATAAGGTCTTGCCTGCTAGTGATTCACTGTGTTCCCAGAGCACAGGGAAGAGAGAAGAAAATGCTCTGTGGAAAACAGGTAAAATGCACAGTGTCTTGTTAGGAGTTTCTTGGGATGAAACTCCTATCTCTTTTTTTCCTGACAAGATGATCTTTCTTGTCTAAGTACTGTTATCATTTGAGCAGCATGTGCTGCTTTGCTTCATGTTCCTCCCCCAGCTCTGAATAACGCGGGGTGCAATTCCCCTCTCCCAGGCTTCTCGCGGAAGGCAGCGCCGTGTGTGGCCCGGGCCAGCCGGCAGCAGCATCCCGGCATGTGCTGCAGTCTCGTCGTGTTCCCAATAGGGGAAAACACAGAAACCTACATTGCTGGCTTGATTTGCGTGAGATACGTATGCAGGACTTGCAGAGAGCGTGTAATTTAAAAGGACTATAAGTTTCTTGCTATTAGAGTTAAAACTCCTCTAATGAAGATGTTCTTTCATGTCTCTTCCTACCTCCCACTAAACATGCTTTTCCATGTGAGTCTAAATCAAGGGTCTAAGAATTCCTGTTTCTTTCTAATAACTAGTTGTACAGTGGGTAAGGTCTCCTTTTCCTCTAACACTTCTTTTTTCAGTCTCTCTGAACTTGCTTATTTATAACTTTTTGGAATGATTTTCTTTTGAAAACTGAACCCAGGTAACAGTTGAGGCTTATTGTTTAGGGATCTTATAGGAAATGTATGTGTCTACCTTAATTTAACAAACATGTTAGGACTTTCCAGTTCCACAGAAATTATTCAGAAATTTGCAAATAAATGAAAAGCAGCTGAAATGCAGGAAAGTCATAATTAATTTGACAGTAGCTTGTTTTCCTGCATGTTCTTTACTCTTAGGAGCCACTTTTAACCTTAAAAAAGGTTAAGAGTGTTTATTAATGTTCTTTTTCATGAGGATTATACTAAAAGAAAAAAGTAACAGAAAATCAGCGTGAAATTCTATTCAACTCCTCAAGCAAGATTATAGTTTTATTTTGCTGATTCTTAAAATCCCCATTCAAAGAAACAGAGTACCCCAAAACTTCCCTTAGTTCCCACCCTTAGTTTTGGGATATGCTTTTTAAAACAAGTAGCTTCTGCCATCAGTGTATCACTGACATTATATGGATTCCTAAAGGCCAGTGCATGAAGTGCAGAAAATCTACAGGTATTAAAACCACTTACTCATAAGGCTCTTCCTCATCAGTGAACAAAAGGAATTTTTCTTCCTTTGTGACAATCTATGCTTTTAACTTATCTGAAGGAGAAAAAAGCTGAGTACTAAACTGTTCCTGGAGCCATGAAAGGATATGAAGTCGACATATTCTACTAGAGTGTAACTTGGTATGTAGTAATCCAAAGTGAAATTAATGCCATGACTGTAGAAGGGCAAACTCTCAAGAATGAACAGATTATCCATTCACATACTGCAAATTTAGATGCAGATGTAGTAAGGGAACATCCAGACAGATTTCTAAGGTATTAAGAATAACCAATTTAATAGTAAGTAGCTCTGCAGGGATAGCAGATTTTTTGTCTTGCTCCAGTCATGGCTGTAATATTTTTGCGCAAATTAAGCAATTAGAATTAGTCTTGTTATTATGAAAAAGACAAGCCTCTCAAAATTTTGTAACTGTGGTTTGTCCTAAGAAATGGTTCTTGAAAAGGAGTTCTGTTTTAACTGCACACCATCTTCATATCTGCATTCACAGTGAGTTTCTGATATACTTTCTGTCATCAGTAAGTTTGCATTGCTGTTGCTGGTCTGGCAGAACTGACGGGGTGCAGAAGAAAGATTTTATAATTACTCTGTTTGGGAATCAGCTACAAGTCTTCCAGCTTCTCATATGGAATCACTGCTTTTTGCAAGCATATACAGAATAAGCTGCTAACAGAAGGTTTCTCAAGTTGTGATGCCAGTGCTTATAGAAATCCCAGGACTTGTAAAGGGCATCCATCAGCTAGCCAGAAGACTACACAGCCACACATTCCCAGTACTAATTTTTCCTCAGTGATTTTTTTTCTTCTTCAGGAAAAAGAAAACAGATGAACAGTGTCTATACTGACTACTAACAGTGGATGATAGCTGATATATATGAGCTGTGCTTGATATTACCGAGTTACGTTTGCCACTGCAGGCCCCGGTGACAGTGTGTTCAGGATAATGTGGCGCTCTCGTCTCAAGACAGAACTCAGAATTTGGTACAGCAGCTGAAGTTTTGCCAGGAAGGTAGGGGGCCAGGTCTCTGCTCATTAAATACCTTTGTTTGTTATTTAGGTCCTTTAACTGATTTTTCTTTTGGACAGAAAATGAGTTTAGCTTGTGATAAAAAAACTTAGGCTGTTGCTGCCAAGACCTGTGAGTAAAACTGGAATAATTCTGGGCAGTACAAACCGTTACAAGAGAAAGATTTAGGGTACAGGAGTACCCTAGACTCATGTACATCTTGTGACATCTCTGTCCTCTAAAAATAAACTATTTTTTTCATGCAGTAAGTCCCAAAAGCTGTGCTGCTTTTATAAACACTGTGTGCCGCTCCAAGTGTATTACTATCATGTTCAGGCAGTTCTGCAGAACTCTAATTCTACAGCTTGCGTTTTTTATGCTCATGCATTATAGAAAATGACCAAACTGAGTGAGTAATAAAAAGAAACCCATTTAACCAGATAAATAAAAAATCAAGGAGAGAGGGTAAGCCTTGACTGTCTTGCAAGCTGCAGACTGCAGAAAGATTCCCTTAAACAGCTTTCATGAAACATATGAGCAAATTTTGATTTTTCTGAGACAAGAGACTCTCTTGTAATTTGCGAGGGGGTTGCGAGGGTTTTCAAGAGTAGTTATTTTGAAATCAGATAGGACTGGTAGGCCAAAAGTCAAATTATAATTGAAACTATGGGTCCTGTAAATCATTGTCACTGCAATGATGCTTTATGTGACATGAATTCTTGCATAGTGTTACAGGGAGCTGGTTAAAATAACCTCCACAGACCAAACAAAACTGTATTTTTGTTAGCGTTGGAGCCGTTGCTGAGTCTCTGCCCACTGGCGGATCCATTGCAGTCTCATCCCGCTGCTCTGCTCTTGCCGAAGTGCGGCGTGTAACCGATCTCAGCGAGGGCACTGCTGCCCCTCGTGCCGGCTCTGCAGAGCCGGTTGGGAAGGTAGGAGGAAACTAGCTCAGCAGGAGGTGATTACCTGAGTTGGTCACTGGCCGAAGAACAGAATTTAACAGAACTTCTTTTATCAAAAATGGGATCTTTAACCACAGCGGTTAGGACCTGACTTTGTCTTTTCATCTGGAAGATGACACTTCCTATGACAGTTTGCCCACAAAATGCTATGTTAAGATATTCGTTAAATCGTCATTTTTTTTCTATCTTGATGCTGCTTAGATGTCCTCTCTGAATGTAGGACCAACCTCAGTGGTGAGATGGGGATAATTTAGAGCATATGTTTTAGAAATGTTGCTCTTTAAATAAATAACTAAAACCACAACCAAAACTGTAGTCAAGGTTGTACTGTGTATCTGAATTTCATGGATTTCACTTACATTGTTTCTGTTGCTTGTAGCTCTTTGTGGATCGTTGTGCTACTTGGAGATAGTTGTTGAAGCAGCAGCATATCTGTTAAAATGTAGAAAATACCTGCTAAACGTTCCTTTTTAGTGATATATGGTATTTTTTTTCAGGTCATTTTAAGAACAAAAAGGCATTTGTCCTTTATAATATATATTTTTTTCATCGATCAAATATGAAAATAATTTTTTAAAGGCCAAGAACTATATATTTAAAAAAGGCCAAGATCCGAAAACAAGATGCCTTAGATAGCAGCAAAGTTGAGTTAAGGTGCTCACAAGGTATCTGCTGCTAAATCGACTTCATCTGGCTAAGTTCTTGTGCTTAGTGCAGGAAAGTGTGTAATCAAAAATCACACTGTGACATTTCAAAAATCAGATTTCAAATCAAGTTTTAATCTAGGATCAGAATGAGGGTAATTACAGGTGGAAGAGCTGGTTCTTTACATCTACACCCAGACAAGATACAGCTGGCCACTGGAGCCCTGGAAATGTTGTGTTCAGTCTTTATCTAAGACTTCCAGAGCAAAAAGATGGTGGAAAAAATTCTGCTTCTCTGTGCATGAGTTCAGCACACATTTTTGTGCTTGCAGTTGTGAGCTTTCAGCTGCGTGCAGGCAGCACGGCAGAGCTGTGCGCTGTGTGGGGAGAGCAGCGCCGCGCTCTGCCCGAGCAGCCTCTCGTACTGCCGCGCTGCTGCGGGCTCCCAAAAGTCTCCCCACCGCCACCCCTCGCCCGGCTTTCCTTGCTTGAAACGGGGTATTCCATCTCAGATTTGCTGCATTCCTAATTACAATGCTTTCTGCGTTTCTGCATCACTTTCCTCGTGTGAAGGCTTTGTGCTCCATCCGCATTATTGCTCACAGTCTGTGAGGCCTCAGGTGACACCAGCACTGCAGTGGCAGCGCTGCTCAGCTGGCCCCGTTAAAGCAAGCCCCTGGTTTTCTGCCTCCAGGAGCGATGTTCAGAGGCAGGGCTGGCCAGGAGGGCTCCCTTCCCGTGTTCACTGCTGCTGGAGGCATGCAGAGGAGAGGAGAAGCAGTGTGAGGAGGCACGTCCGACCTCCGCGCCGGTCGCTCCGCTGCATCGGGAGCAGTGTCAAAGAGGAGACTCGGTAGCAGGGAGAGTAGTTCATGTGATTTGAAAGGATGGTCCTTAGACACCTAGTGGGTTGCAAGTACGTGTTTAGACGACCCTAGTTTCGTTATAAGGCCTCTGTAGAGTCTTTTGCATTCACAGCACATACCTGAGGTCTCTTTTCAAGTTCTGAAGGTGAGAAGTTTGTTCATGATGTCGAACTTTACTGACCTGCTGTGGTTGTCAGTGCTGTTGAGGCAGCCCTTCTGCAACGAGAGCGCAAGGGTCTCAGCAAACGAGCGCTTCAGATCACAAAGATATCTTCCTCCCTCTCCTTTTTTTCTTTCCTGTTTGAAGCAAATCACTATTCATGTTGCAAAATTCCTCAATTTGCTTCCTGTTTATCTGATCTTTGTGTGTTACTGAGGGGGAAAAATTACCATCTACATTGCAGAATTCTAATTACAAAATTTCTGCTGTAGTCTTCAAACTGCATTCAGATAATTTCAAGTATGCACAAGTGGCTGAACACAGAGCTGTCTGAACTAGCAATCAGATGGCATTTTTAGTTTTTGAGCAGCCGGCAAATTGAATTGGAAAAATTCATTCTGATGCCAGCAGGGGGGGATGCTCTTGACTGCTGCTGGTTAAGAGATTCATTGAAAGTGCAGCATAATGGGAAGGGAGTTGTGTAATAAGCAGCCAGATAACCCTTGATTAACGGGCCTGTTAGGCTAAGAGGTGCATCGCTCGGGAACTTGGTGGTGGGATGACAAGAAGGGCAGGGAAGGGCAGCTTCCCGC
>JAUBNY010000070.1:75899-117290 GCA_032275445.1 Crypturellus soui | reverse complement strand
GTAGAATTTCACGTAGTAGCAAAGGGGAGGTTTTGTTTTTCTTCCGTTGGAAAGAATGATACTATCTAGCTGCTTGGCCATAAGGTGCTTGACAAGAGCCCCTTCCCCTCATGTCCCTTTCTGCAGGGCAGTGTGGCACATTCCGATCTGTGCTTGCTTCACGGCACAGGAAGAATCCCTCGTCTAGGGGAGGGTTTCATCACACTCTGCTGCACAGACATTAAACCCTTTTACTCTCCTCAAACAGCCCGGTTAGAGGCGTCCTGAGGATCCTGGATTCCCCGCCGCGCACACGCACACTCCAAAAGTGCAGCACTCTTTGTTTTTCCACCACAAATGAACTGAAACTCATAATCTCAGTACCAAGCAGAAGTGATTAAAATAGTGTGGAACAGATGGCTTAAAAGCTGCCAAAGATTGAGTCTTTTGCTATTTTGTTTCTTGAAACAACCACATTAGTTCTTTAGTCAGCTTTGAGTGGGCCATCGTAACTCACTGGAAAAGAGGGAGAGCGCTTGTTTCTCTGTCTTGGGCTGCTCATTAATAGCAATTAATTCATTTAAGCTGTTTTTACTTGTCCGAAAGATCTGTACCTGCTACAGATGGAGGTAATGCATCATTTTCATGCAAGGCAAAATGGAAACTTGCTGAAGACCTTTCAACAACATTTTGCCTGTTTCTTGGAAATACTGTCCCTTTAGTTGGGTTTTGTTCCCTGGAGGATGGAGATAAGAATTCCAGTTTTTAGCATTTAGAGAATTGAGATGCCAAGGTACTTAAAAGCAGGATATGTTTCAGATGCTGAGGATGCATGAGCTTGGTAATCTGTATGCTTTGGTTTATAAAGAGAAGTTTCTAGACAGCCTCAAGGACCATGGGGCTGTATAAAGCTAACAGCAATGGGGTGGCTTCCCTTCCTTTGCCAGAAGAGCAGCTGCCTTGCATGGAAAGCTTACGATGAGGCGACTTACAAACAGTGCAGCCTTATCCTCCCCAAAGCACGTTATGAAATTGTACTTTCCTCTTTGAGCTGTCCTGATTTTTTTTTTTTTTTTTTAGCTGTAGTCTGTATTTTAGATCAAAGGAACATTTTTACTGCAGAGCCAAGACATGTCAGCTATATGAGTGAATATATTACGGCAGAACACAGCATACTTGCCTCTGTTCTTTCACTTCTGCCATGGAGCCGCTCCAGCATTTTTGTAGGTCGCAAATTCTGAGAAGTCCTTTTGATGTTCCTAAGTGCCAGCAGTTTACCGGTGCTCCTTACAGTGTATTTTACATAGCAGTTCATTGCTCTCAGTGAGTAGATCAAAAGGTTTGCTTTCCCCCAAAGGAACATTTAAAGGATCAGTTTTGTGGACTTAGAAAAAGATTTACTGGTCACTCACAATTTTTGTGAAAACTTAAGATTTTCCTGTTGTTGTACAAACCTTCTATGAGCACAGCTCTTGCCATTTTGTTGCCTTGATCCTAATTAATTTTAAAGTTTTCAAACAGTGGGCTTCCTGATGAAATAGCATATATTTTTACATATTTGCTAATGCTAAAGGTCCTAGTCTTTCCATTCCCACTGGTAACAGGCAATGCACTAAAAAATGTGTACAATGCTTCAAAAAATGACTTCATTAAAAAATGAAGGGCCACAAAACCAAACTGCATTTGTATTTTTATTTTTACATGCTTTTAATTTAGAAATGTAAGAACTCTGATTACTGTAGATGGTGCTCTACTTGAGCAAAGTTAAAGCGAGGGGAAATGAGGGGAAACCTTGAAAAAGGGAAGTCTCACCAGATCCGTAGAACTGAATCTCGTGGCATCTCTGCTCACGTTCATGAGAACCGCTCTGCCCGGCCACCTCGGTTCCTCTTTCCTTCCAGTGCAACGGCAGCTGCCCCAATGGGAAAGGCCCGGTTGGAGGCTGTCTCTTCTCTAGGCTTCCGTGTGCCGCAAGGAGCCTGGCTTCCGAGGGAGGCGGCTCGGAGGAAGCAGCCCGCTCGCGCGGCAGCACCCGCGGCGCTGGGCGAGTCAGGTTCGTGGTGTGGGGAGCTCCCTGGCCCTCCGTGGTGCAGGGCCTTTGGTGGCGCGTGGACTGTATCTGTACTCGCTCAACCTGGGTTATTGGTTATTGCAATCCACCCGAGACCCTCTAGGGCTGAGGAATGTTTCGTCTTCTAAATATTTACTCTATTTTACTTTGTTTCCCTGAGGGGTTGAAGGCTTGATACTAGATTGTTTTTGATTCTCCATTTTTGCCTCTGGGAGATGCGGTGTCTCTTCCTGGTCAATTGATGGTTGCTCAGTCAATTGACTCCCTCTCTCCTAAAGTAGCCACTTTTCTAAAGCAGAGGGAGGCCTGTTATGGTGGAGCAAGGATTTTGGTGGTTCACTATTGAAACTTCTGTTTTTGTTTATTTTGTTAATTCTCCTAAATACACAGCCTAGGAAGTGACATAATTGCATACATTTTTAATTTCCTCTAGGCTCTGTGTGGTCTTCATCCAGCTTCTCAGATGTTGGCTGCAGATGTTTAAAATCACTTCCTCCCAATTAAACATCTGCTCTGAAATGACAAAATGTAAGACCACATATGTGTGAAGGCCAGTGTCTGTGAAAACAGTTTTTCTTAGTAGAGATATCAGAAATGTTTTCCTGTGCTTTAGCTTTTAGTGCACAGACGGTGAGAAATTGCTCTGCTCATTGAACTCCATAGGAGAGATGGAGTGGTGGCTTTAAACTTACTTCAAAAACTATTTTTTTTTGTTGATCTTTGTGTAGGTCTTTTGGATGACTCTCACTCAAGGATGTAGTTTGCAGTACTATTTAAAGCAATGTTTGTTGCCGCTCTTGAAGAGTAAAAATAGTGGTGTGTGCTGTTTTTATTTTAGTAATTTAGTCAGAGAAATTGTGACCAAATTGTAAATTTTCTAAAACTTGGTACAGTGCAACTGTCATAGCAAAGCAGGATTTACATGACCTACCTGATCATCTCACACCTGATGGTCTTCCTTGATGGCAGAGTGAAATGCATTTAAGAGGCATATTCAGAGCAAATTAGTAGTAATGGTAATAGCATCATGCCTTGGAGAAGAAAAATGATGAAAATGATAGAAATATATATATATATATTATATATCATACATATATCTGATGTAAAATTTAGGGAACGATTTAATGGTTTTGAAGAGGTCAGGTACTTCAGCCTGAAAGTTATGTTAATTTCAGGTAAGGTAACATAAATATTTTCTAAGAGTTGTGTAAATTGTCTTCTACCTTTCAGTAGATTTAGGATTATTACTTGCCTTCTTCTGGAATTGTGTAGGGGTTCATATCATGGGTCTTTTTTCTACTGAATATCCATAAATCATTCTTGCTTTTACATGAGATGATATTCAAATGTAAGAGATTAGGTGCATTTTTAAAGATGAAAGTTGATAATTGTATTGAATGATTATTTTGCGATGACATGCTAGTTGTCTTTGGGTCGCTGGGCGAAAGCATAGCTACAGAGGTAAATCACAGTAATATTAATTACATTAGACCTGTACAAATTCAGCCTGCAGTGATGTCACCCTGTGATATTTAAAAGGCAGAATGAAACATTAGTTTGATCACTGTTGTTTCTTGACCCTCATAAACTGATGGGAGATGTGCATGTTTACTCCTAGAGTATTGGAACTATTTGCGTGTGCTTTCTTTGTACATTTTTGAGTAACTTCAAATTTAAAGCTATTTCATTTTTCTTCTGACTGATCTGTTCCTTTACCTTAGAAACCATATTCAGTAGGCCAAATCAGGACTAGGAGCACAGAAGTGATTTATTAAGGATTGAGGAGGAGCCAGGATACTCCATCTCTTTTCCCCCTGCTTCTATACACAAAAAATAATGGAGGAAACAACTTTATATTTCCCTTCATCTTTATGCTCCTTATTTTTTAGGAATGTAAGACTTACAAGACTGCTAGAAGACAGGTGAGCCTTGCAAATCTGCTGAATCCATCTTTTCCCTCTAAAGAATGGAACTGAGGGGTGTTATTAAAGGTTATTTACTTTCTGTTCTAGTTTGGTGAAGGCAGTTTTCATTTTTGCCTCCGCCTTGCTTTCATTCTGATACAGCAGTGTATGACAGGCCCCTTTTCTTCCGATTAAATCCCGAGTGGGAGGAGACGTAGAGCATTGAACTTCACTGCCTTTCCTTGAGCAAAGAGCTGCCATTAAATCCTGGGAAGGGCTGGCAGATGAGAGTGGGAGATAGTGCTAGAAGGTAAAACTTAATTTTGTCTGGACTATAAATATTACAATTACAGACTTTCACCAGAATAATGCCTTCAAAACAGGCAATGGTGATTCAAAGAAAGAGAAAGGCAGCTTGGAGATGGCATCCTCCACAGGAGGAATGAAGAGGAGGAAGCATTTTGATAAGATCTGTGGTAATACAAGATCTTATTGTCCTTCCTTCTGGAAGTACCTACCTCCTGAAGGATTAGTATCTCTGATATGACAGACACTATTTTTGAGCATGAGGCTAAATATTTGCTAATGTTTTGCTTTTGTTTTGAAGTGTATTTCTCTAAGTCTAGGTCTTCTATTCCCTTCCCTGAAGTAAAAAGGAATGTAACTTTTGTAACTTTATTTCTTCCTCCTTTACTCAAAGGAAATTGTTTCGGCCTTACTGTTGTTCTTTTAGGTGTTGCTTTTAAGAAAGCTTGTAAACAGTACGCAGTGGTTTCCAAACAACAATACTCCAGGTCAAGAGAAGTAGCCTGCAGAGGAACACTACCGCATATTGGCATCATTGAGATAACCTACCAGCATTTTTTAATTTAATATATTGATGATGCACTAATTGGTGAATAGTTAGGGAACTAGCAGTAACTTTTTGATCAGAGGTTTAGGACTATGTTGACCCGGGTTCCCAAAGCTGCTGCTGCTTTGTGGTTCCTCAGTTCTGGGGTAACGAATGGAAATATATTAAAGGTGCTTAACTTTTAGCCAGAGGAAATTCAGCTCTTTGAAAAAACTTCACTGGAGCTCATTTTCTAAAATTAAGGTATTCAAAAAATTTTATTTCTTCAGAGTCTGTCAAACTATCTTTCTCATTGTATCTGAAGTTTCACTTAAGCTTTTGTAGTTAAACAGGAGATGCTCCAGTGTGTAGTCTTAAGTACTTTGAGAAAGTAAAAGAAGTTAAGTACAAGTGGTTAGAAATATGGGCATCTACTGAAGCTTCCATAAAATGCGCCAGCTCTAATATCCATTTACAACTGCGTTTAAATGTGAAACAAAAAGCAAAGTCACATTTTCAGCTTAAGGGAACGTGTGGAATTTACTGCAGAATTAATGAGACATTCTGGTTTTACTTTGAAGGCTTCATAAAAAAAAATCCTTATTAAGCTTCCTCTCCTAAAACTTCTGTCGTGAATTGTTTGATTCTCAGATGTTTCAGGCCTAGGCAATCAGTCCATCAAGGCCAAGTGTTGTGTATACTGGACAGCAAAAATAATATGAATATCAATTTACAAGAACGCAGTTCCTGTCACGGTGAAAGTGCAAGGATACTTGATGAAGTTATTTCAAAGTATCTATTATGGAAAAGGCTTCTTTCTGGAGTCTATTAATCATTAAAGCACTTCCCTGGTGTAACTCTCCAAGCAATGTTGCTGGAGAGACATAAGAAATAGTGTTAAATGCTAATGGATAGTTTCCAGGTTATGGAGTAATGTATATTTTTGTAACTATACTATTGATGCATATTCTTGCAATGTAAATTATTTAACAGATGGATGAAGTTATTAAAAACTCTGAACTATGAACTTTAAGTATTTTTCTATATTCAGATATGCAAAAGCTTTTTTTTTAAGGCTCCTAATGAGCTTGTCTGCTGTTTTATAGAACTAGAAATTCATTACATTAGAAAGAAGCTTATTAGGTCTTTAGTCACGTTCCCTATGTAGAATTATTCCTTATGTTAGATTTCTTGTGTTTTCCACAGCATATTTTTAACCACATCCACAAATGGGCCTTTCAAAAAACATTTTTTAAAGTTACTGTAAACTCTGAGTAGTCTTAATTTTAATATCTTCCTCTGCCACAGTGGATCCAGCCTGCAGCATATTGGCCAAAATGGCCAGTGACCATGTTTCTGTGCTGCTCTACCACCTGTTCTACCTGTTGACTTCCTGGAGGAAAGGTACAAGGCACAGATTTAATTTACCACAGGTAGTGTGTCATAGGGAACATTATTCATTTCAGAGAAAGCATTGATAATAGGTTGTCTTCTAACTTTGTCTGCTGCATTACATGTAGTTATTGGAAATTTTGCAGTAGCTATAGTTGTTGGAAATACTCTGTGTTTTATCACAGCATTGTGAACTAAAGCCTATTTTAGATAATAGTTCATTTCCTGGAAAGAAATTTTCCATGGTGAAGTTCTGAAAAGCCTTTTAATTTTGCATTTACTTGAAAAGGAGCAGATTCCACATGACAGTTGATCTTTATTAGCAATTAAAGGATATTAACCTTCCCCGAGAGGAGCTTCTGAAGCATGGGGGAAGTAGTCCAGCGGTGACTGAACACGATACGGGAGTCCCCAACACTGCAGCAACAAACCCAGCTCTGGACAGAAATCAGAGAAACACTGAGACTGGTAGGGACCTCTGGGGATCATCTAGTCCAACCTCCTTCTCAAGCAGGGTCACCAAGAGCACGTTTTCTGGGATGGTGTCCAGATGGCTTTTGAGCATCTTCAGGGTTGGAGACTTGGCAAGCTACTTAGGTAATCTGGTCCTATGCTCAGTCACCCTAATGGTAAGGAAGTTTTTCCTCATGTTCAGACAGAGCTTCCTGTGTTTCACTGCGCCTGCTGCTTCTTGTCCTATCGTTGGGCACCACTGAGAAGAGTCTAGCCCTGTCCTCTCTAAAGCCTCCCTTCAGATATTAATAAGACATTGATAAGATCCCCCAAAGTCTTCTCTTCAGGCAAAGAAATCCCAAATCTTTCAGCCTTTCCTCATATGAGAAATGCTCCAGTCTCTCAATCATCGTAGTATCCCCTCTCTCTGGTAGCTCCATGTCTGTCTTGTACTCGGGAGCCCAGGACTGGGCACCGTCCTCCAGGTGTGAGCTCACCAACACTGAGCAGAGTGCTGGCAGTGCTCTTCATAGGGCAACCCAGGACCCTGTTTGCCTTCTTGGCCACAAGGACATGTTGCTGACTCCTGGTCAACTTTTTGTCCATCAGGACTCCCACGTCCTTCCCTGCAGGACTGCTTTCTGAGAGCGCTGCTTTCTAGCAGGTCAGCCCCCAGATTAAATACTCACTACTAATGCACTGACGCTAATTATCCCTGCCAAGAGGAAAGATTTGTGGTCTCTAGATTGATTGTATGTCTGGTGCAGTGACGGTATGGCAGTACCCCTGTGTGGCTTTGGGTGCCGGCGCCTGCTCGCAGCGCTGCACTGCCGTGCTGCACGGGCACGTGTCGGCGGCCTGAGACTCGCTGGCGTACGCTCCATGGCAAGGCGCAGGCTGCTGCTTATTCCTGCAGGAGACTAGATCTGTGTTAGAAATCCTCTAGTAAAGTAAACCATATGTGGTTTTGCACGTGCCAAAAGCCCCTTCTTATTGAGGTCGTGTAATCCTTTGATTGTGAAGCTAATTTCAGTGGAGAGCCAATATAAGCAGGAGCAGGCACAGCCCCTTGCCCAGCTGAGCTGCCTCTGCACTGGGAGGAGCTGCCAATACAGCTCTCCTGTATGGCTCTTCTGCTGGATGCTTCTCAACATGAATTAGGTCTTAAAGACTTTCTGCCTCAGTTAGAGAAGTATATATTACATTAAGCAGAAACAGGCAGAATAATGACGGTAAAAAGAAAAAGTCTAAAATGTGAATGTAGCTTTGTGGTAGGAGTTGCTGGACATTTGTGGAGTGTTCCAGGGATGCTTTTGTGTTGTGCAGCAATAATATGTTTTGATAACTTGTTGTTTTGCTACTTTCAGCTTCTTTGAACCGCAAGCTGTGGTGCTGAAAAATGAATCATAGTTTAAGAGGGATTAAAAGCTCTTCATGAATCCCTCTATATCTATATATAGATATCTGTAGCTATGTATAGTGCATGCTCTTGTACTTTGTTTTGATCCGTTGTATTTTCATTATGAAAAAATAAATATACCCAATGATTTTATTTGAGAACTGGCAATTGTACTATATATATATATATTTGTGTGTGTGTGTGTGTGTATATATATATATATATATATGGTTGACACTTCTAAAATCTTAGTAATAGATGGTGAAGGGTTAAAAATCTGAGGTTCTGTTAATATAGTGAAATGCTGACACAAGTTCTTCAGTCCTTTTCCTGACAGAACACCCATCTTTAATTTGCCTGTCTCTTTACCCATATAACATTGTACATCTGTCCTTGAAAACAGCTCTTGCTGCATGCGCGTAGCTAGTGGAGTCAATTTAGCAGAGGTTGCTGTCTGTGTCCTAGCAGTGCAGGCAGACAGCCTGGAGCTATGGCTTATAATCAGCTAAACAGGTATATGAATAATTACTAAAGAGAGAAGCCGGTGTTAATTGCTGTTTTTAATCTTGTTCTCATAAATTGTTACAGAATTATTTCCCCCCAGCAATAAAATGCCAAAATGAGCATTTTGCTCATATTCTGAGTAATCTAAATCTGGATTTTAAAACACTTTCATTTTTAAGATGCTTGCCAATACTTAGGCATACACATGCTCCCTGAGAGTCCTTTATAGCCACTTTACTGCTTTGTTCCACTGCCAGCGTGTGGAAGGAGGCATCACACTGCAGAGGGACTGGGGCCCTAAGAACCTGGAGCAAAGGGAGCCAGACCTAGATGACTTCGGAAAGAAAGAGAGGAAATTACACAGTTTTCTCTCTTAGTTATTATCTGCCCAAACTGCTGTTGCCTTGGTATATCTAAGCAAAAACTCTTCAGACCATTTCCCTTTCCTGCCGTCACTGTGTATATTTGATAATCAAAATGGACAAAACAATAAAGATCTCCCTAGTTCTGGCTTGTTGCTAATACAATAATCTTTCACAGAAAGTGGGAAAAAATTAAGGGATGCTCCTAGACATTGATTAGGCTATGGGGGAAGAGTGACAATGACAGCATTTGCTCGGCAAAGAACATTTTGCCTTATTAGGCCACTTTGTAAGCAAAACTGTACTGTACATAATCCACTAAAAATAACTCTGTATGTCTTTCTGGCAGATTTGATATGAAAAGTGTATGTTGATGGTACATAGATGTGTTTAAACACAAAGCTAGAAGCACGAGCCAGGCTCCAAGTGAGGAATGTCTTTGCTTTCCAGAAGGGACGCTATCCAAGACGGTGGTGCGGAGCCACCAGTTTGTAACTTTAATTTGTGACTTTGGATCAATCTTCCTTTTTCATTCTTTATTTTTTCATACTGCTCTGTTTCACAGTTTGTATTTGGCACTACTGCAAGTCTCTGTGCTTTTGGTGGTTCTCTAGGCTCCACAGAGGTCTCGGGTAATGCGTGAGTCAAGGTTATTTTCAGAGCTTTGCGGGGAATAGGGAGAAGGCAGTGGCAGCCAGAGCTGAACACATCTATAGCCTGGAAAGGAGCAATCAAGGGGAAATAGCCATTGAGACTGAGTATTTTCAAGAAGGGTTTATTCTCCTGGGCTCTTAATGAGCACTATTGATATAATCGATAGTAATGGACTGCATTGATAGCAGTTAAAAACTGTTTTTTACGGTGCCCAGTACAGGAACCTGGCAGGGCTTTCACTTTACAGCCTTGGGCTCCCTGTATCCTCCAGCTCCATCTTTCTCAGCCTGGCCAGGGCTGCCCTGCTAGCCCCAAAGCCTGATCACGCGGCTGCCTCCTCTTCCCCTTTCAAGCCCAGGCAGGGAGAGGCGAGACTGCAAGTTACTATCTTCAGAAATAACAAATATTTTGACTCTAAAATCTAAAAAAAAAAGTATGTTTTATCAAAATGTATAATAAAACTTAATTAGGAATAGAAGTAGGCTAATCCTCATTGCATTTAAGAGCCTTGCTTCATATCTGACATTTTTTTTAAATCCTTTGCAGGACATAGGAACCTTGAAAAATTAGTATGAAATCCAAAGCATTATTTGCCCAGATTTTCCCTCAAAGTGTTAGCAGTCTTAAGATTTCTCATCTGTATGAGAAAATTTGTCAATTTGGAAGACCTGTTGCTTTTAAAAACAAACAAACAAAACCACTAACTGATCAAAGTTAATGAAAAACATGGAGACGTGTTTTAGAAAACCTCTTGATTGCCCTGTTGAGAAGCAGACTTGGAGCTAGTATAGAAAAAAAAGCTTCAGTTAATCTCTGTTTCTGTCTAATTCACTAGAAGAGGTATCACAAACTCCAGGCCATGCATCAAGAAATGCCCTGAAAGCGAAACGGAGCACAGGAATATTTGTGCCATGCTCCAGTCTGCTTACGAGTTGGAGGGGAACTATCTGAAAAGGTTCCCATGTCACAAATATCTGTCATGTGTGTGTGTTTGTTTTAAACATTAATTACAATCTCTAGAAAAACAGATGGAAAGATCAAATGTTAACCAAGGTATGAAGTTCTTCCTTTCTTTTAGTATTTGATCTTTCCACAGAATTCTCTAGGAGCAAAGGAGCAAAGTCATATGAGGCACACGTAGTAACTCTGCTGCTGGTGAAAGAGTGCTGGAGACAACTCCATCCCCATGTCATCACTGTGTAGTGATTTTTTTTTCTGCATGGTAGTAAGTGTAAGATCTGTCTGTCATACTGAGTTACAGGTGTGATTCGTCCTCAGTGTACTGCGCATATTCTCTACTTCTGTGTGGCTGGGCTACTTCTGCCACTCACTTTTCTTTAAAAGTAGAACTCTGAACAGAACCAAAGATACAAACATGATGTGTGCAACTTTGTTCTATAATTCTGTATTTTTCCGTATCTCCTTGTAGTTGTAGAGATCTTTTTGTTTTCCTATGAGTGGTAAAGGCATTTAATCAAAAAAGCGGAAGGAAGGAAGGAAATTAGAAATTGCGACATTCCACATTAATAGGTGGTTTTAAGGTAGACTTGCTTTTCTGAAGATGATGTCAAGTGAGAAAGATTTTTGTCACTGCTGTGTTTATAAGTCTGCCCTGAGCCTTTGCATAGTTTTGAAGGAAAGATTTTTTTTTACTGGAGTAACATTTCTGTGTTTCAGAATGCTAAATAATCCACAGATCCCTTTCAGAAGACTGAGTGTTGCAGTAAGATTTTTGCATGGATCCAAAATGTTCTGGCATTTCCAGCCACATTCTCATTATGGTTCTTCAAAAGGCTCTTGATAACACAGGAACACGCAAGCAGCAGTCATGGGCAGTTCAAGAGCAGCAGCCTGAGAAAGGAAAATGCTGTGTTGCTTTTTGCACCTTTCCTGCCTTTGTTCTCTAAAACCTGACAGAGAAGGGAAGCGAGGGGTAAGAACTTCAGTCATAGTAAGCTCTGCAATGCAATAGTCCCAGACTTAGAAAGGAGTCAGGACTAAACCACATAAGAAAGTATTTTTTGTTTTGCTTTTTACACAGGGTTTCCTCTCACACCTCTCTCTGGATGGAATTGGTTTGATCCTGGGAAAGTGGGTTATGCATGAAAGACACTTGCTGCAGAGTCAAAGGATTTTTTTTTTTTTTAAGTACTTCATTGCTTTCTGGCTGGAATGCAGCCCTGTGATTTATAACAGCTTCTATTGACTCAGCCTACTGTGAAACATTAGGAAAAATCCACAAGGCCACTGATCCATGTATTCGGTGTATTACAAATATATAATGTAAGCCTCTTGAAGAGTTTTTTGAATCCTTTGAATCAATAATAAAATATATACATATCCAGGGTCCTAATGCTTAAGCAAATAGTCTGCTCTAGACAAATGCTGTGGGAAACTCCTGCTATCTTGAGCAGCAAAAGTCTTGTGAATAAAGATTGGTCTTCAAGATCAACCTTTAAATCTTTGGTCATACCAAATTTGCATTGCTGCAGACTTACATTGTTGCTCAGTTAGCAATAATTGATATTATAGCCACTTGAAGACAATTTCCTTACTCCTTATTTTTCTCTTTAAGTTCTCTTTCTCTTTTTTTCTGCTATTACCTCTTCTCACCTTTCATGATGAAATCACCCTGGGACATGAGGATGTCCCCCCATACCACATATTTGATGCTGAAGCATCCAAACTAGGGGTTTGAACTCTGCCCTCTGCTGCTCTTCCTTCCTTCTTTTCCCCTTGGTGGAATTATCACCAATATTTTTTGCAATATCGCTGAAGAGGGCCAATGAGCCCGGCTTCCCCTGGTAGCATCTGTCTGCAGTGAGCCCTGTTAATAGTTATCACTGCCTGAGACAACCTTCCCTGGGATGCAGTTTGACATACTGCTGTCACTGGGGCTTAAACATAGTAATCTTTAAAAATGATTGGGAATTTGCCCTGGAGAAAAAACTGTTATGATTAATTTCTATAAATGATAAACCACTCCTCCTTCAAAATACTATATGCTATGAAGTGTGATTTAATCCATTTAACTACAGAGCCTGATACTTCTGACAACTGTGACTCAAATGTCATCACAGAAAGTGATATTTCAAGTGGCAGGGTGGGATTAGAAACCTGCTGAAGATTTGTCAAAAGAGAAGTAAGTACATAATTTTTAGATAAGTGATTTGTCTACTCTAAACCACTTCCGCTGAAAAGACAGGCAGCTTGAGAGAGAAACTTGCTCTGTTACACTAGAAAGTGCATTTCATTGCAGAGGGGAAAAAGAGCAATACTCTTATTTATAATGAGAGTTAAAGAGAGAAAAGAAACACACAGAAGATGGGGAATATAAGTTTTCTCTATATAGATAAAATGTTTTTTTCACCCCTAAGAAAACATGATTTAATCTAGGCTTATACAAGGAGGGAGCCAGTCTCGATTCTGATGACCTCGCGCTGTCTTATTTCTTGTTGTTGCCTTGTTCGTTTTTTGAAATGCAAATAGCGCCATGATAGCTGAAGAGCTGTACAAATTTTGCAAGTGGAGTAAAATGTGAAACTAACCCAAAAGGCACACTGTATGTGTCTGGATTTCTGTATAGTTATATTCAAATATAGGCTCCAGGCACAAGTAGAATAGGGGAAAAACTGTCACAGTTGTCTTCCAGGTGCAATCATGAAATCCATCCCCAGTGAAGATACAGTAGTCGGAATTTTGATCCTTGTTGGGCATCTTTCTCGTTGCTTTGCCAGTCCTGAACAGTGTCGTGTAAAACCCGTGCATCTTCCTGAAGCGCCTGCCCACTCTGGAGGTGTTGGGCGCGCTGTCGCAGGGTACCGTGCTGTTCTCGTGTGTGCCTGAATCTCACATCCCATCCGCCGCCCTTGGAAGTAATGGTGCACTTGGATTTGTTGCGTGGCTTCACCCAGATCTCCGCACACCTAGCACAGGTCTTTCCGCAGCAGGCGGCCCGCCAGCAGGCTCTGGAGGCTCTGGAGGCCCAAGGCGGCGCGTGGTGCCGCCGGGACCAGCCGTGTTGGCTGGAGAGTCTTTGCTCGGTGGCCCTTGTGCAGCCCTGAGACCACAGAGGCGTCCCCGCGGGCTGGGGAGCAGGAGGAACGGCCCTCGCGGCAGCCTGACCCTGAGCATCCCGCGCCCCGGCGGCAGGAGCCGGCAGGAAGGCACACGCACATCCCTCTGGTTTGGAGGGGATTCGCTGGGAACAAAATAAGCACGAAATCTGACAGTGCTGTTTTATGGAGCCGTTTTTCAGGGAAGAGCTGCGCTTTGATATCTGTGATAGGTTGCTGTTGCGACCTGTCATGTTGCAGAGGCTTTCTGCTAAGGTGTTTAAAAAGCACGGGTAAGTGATTGTAAACAGCGCAGGGAAAGCTGAGGCCATTTTTTTTTCACTGAAAGGAATCTTGCCGTGTCGCTGTTTTTATTTCTCCCTATTTTTTTCTTTTTTCAAGCCCTTGCTGTTGTTTCTGCTGGTTTTCTTGCGGGGCCCTCGGGCGCCTTTAAGAAGTGGCGGTGCGTTTGCGAAGGCCGGGCCGGGGAAGGAAGTGGCTCTTTACCGCAGGAGGCTGTGTCAGGAAAAGGCTGGTTCTTGGTCGGCCACAACTTAAACTGCCAGTTTTCCCTCTGAGCAGGAAAAATAAATGTCACATTGGCTTCCTGTTTGTTTGTGTATGTATGTGTGTGTGGTTTTTTTTTTTCTTCTCTCTCTCTTTGATATTGTCAACTTAAAGCCCTTAAACCGAGGGGTTTATGAAAGAGGCTACGTTGTAGCTCAATTTGAAACGTGAAACTTATTTTAAATGGTTTGGGTATAATTCTAGATGCGCAGAGTTGCATGGAGGGGGGTTGCTGGCGGGAGCGAGTGCCAGGCCAAGCCAAAGGTCTGAACCCCACAGCTGTGGGGATGGACAGACGTGGGGGTGGCGAGCGCCCTGCTCCAGCAATTCCCGTGGCGTGGATGAGGAGCGCAGCCCCTTCTCAACGCCTCGGTTTCCCCATCCGCAGCGGCTGGGAGCAATGCAGGATCGCGGCTCCGGAGCCCCGGGATGCCGAGCGGAGCCGCCGGCCCCGTCGCGGAGCCCTCGCGGTCCCGGCGGCCGCTGATTAGCGTGCCTCGTTTGATGGATTTAGTCACCAGCATTCAGCAAACAGGGGAGGGGGGAAACAAGTGTACGCGGCTTCCTCGATCTAAAGACTTTCCAGCCTGGGTGCCCTTAATGGTTTGTTATGCAGACGCGAACAAGTGTTGCTTCCAATTAATTGATCGGGGGGATTTATTTCAGTATTTTGGCTGGATGCCAGAGACAGAGGCTTTGTCCTAGTGTTTTAGGCACCTCCCCTCCTTGCAAGTTTGAAATGTGAGCTGCCTGGGCTTTTTTTTTTCCCTCCTCTCTCTGCCTCTCTGTTTCTCTCCCCCTCTCTCTCTCCCTTCTGGCAAAGTGACTGTGATTGCCTCGCGTGTGCGTGTGCATGTGTGTGTGCATGCGTGCGCCTGGGTGCGGGAGCGTGGGAGAGGGATGTGTAATGGGGAAGCAGGAGATGGATCACTAGAGACAGAAAGGAAAGCCATCAATATCAGTAACATGCAGCCGAGGTGAGATTTTTCCTTAGCGTTTGATTTTTCTTAAAACCCTTTCAGAAGATTTAAAGCAGCCTTCTTCCCGGCTGCGTGCTCAAGACGTACTCCGAAGCAATGTCATGCGGATGCTTACATGTATATTGCTGTCTTAGGTCTGCTCGTGTATGTGTGAAGTTTCAAGGCTTAACCCGATTCTCTTTATTGTCTCTGGAGGGTTGTAGCTTGAGCACAAATAGCCTGTTGGCAAGTACGGCATGAGCCCATTAGCAAGACTCCATCTGTGATTGGTTTTGCCTGGAAACCGGGAGACAAGCAATGAATAATTGATGTGTGTTGTGCAGTAGCTGGACAGGCAAAGAGGAGAGAGAGGGAGCAGCAGAGCAGGGTGCCCTCCGAGGGGGAGAGAGAGAACAAGCTCGGAAATAGCTCCCGGCTGCCTGGTGCCGCGATGAAGGCGACCCCGGCTGCCTTTGTTCTGCGCGAGATGCTCGCCGCCTAGAAGGGCTCTCGGGCGAGCGCGGCCCCTCTCCGCCGCCGGAGCGAGGCAGGAAAGCCGAGGCGGGGGAGCAGAGGAAGACTAGTTTTCTGAATGAAGCGTAACTCGTGGGTAAGTTGGCTTCTCGGGGGGCGGGGGCGCGTGCACGCGCGTGTGCGCTCGCTCCGCGCAGGAGCGCGCGGCAGCGGCGGCGGCGCGTGCCGGGCTGGGGGTGCATTGTGGGTAGCGCCGCTGCATGTGGCGCAGCGAGACGCCGGCGGCCCGGGGTGCCACGGCGCTGCCCACCCGCCCGCAGGCCCAGGGGTTCGCGGCACACCGAAATGCCCCGTGCTCCGCGTCGACGGTGCCTCCCTCCATTTCCTGCAAGATCCGCGTTTATTTTTGCCTGCAAGCGCAAAACCAGAACGTGACAGCAACTCTCCATGGTGTTTTCCTCAGCCTTCGCTTGCTTGGCACTGTAAAAATGTGACGTGCCATTCTGCAGGCAACAGCCCTGCTGCCACCATTTCTTTTTCCTCTCTTTATAAAGAGCTTGCCATGCCCAGCCCGCAAATAGTGCACATCTGAGGCAAGTGATTTCAAAAAGAATTCCAAAAGGGTATGAATGCCACCGTCCGTCCCAGCTAGTCAAGCTGAAAAGTATTTTGCCCATCATGTTTGCTAATAATAAGTGACTTGTTGATTTGTTTGCCTTCCTAGAACAAGCTGAATTTGTTATTTAATTCGCAAATGGTGGAAAGAGTTGTCAGAAAGTTTGACTAGGGATGCTGGAGTGGACTGTGTGAGCTCCTACATGGCATAGGGAATATCGTTTTATGTTTGATTTGCTTATTTGGAGTAAAGCAAATATGAACCTGAATAACACAGCAAATGTTCACAGCAGAAATTAAGCACGTCAGATTAACACAGTTGGAAAGTTTACGAATCAAATGTTTTGCATCTTGCAAACACCAACAACGTGGTTTGTTGGGGAAGGAGATATGTGACTGCAGACCGCACCTCCCTGTCGCATGGGTCGCACCAAAGTGGCCTTTTTTAAAAAAGAGAGTGTCTGAGCCTGTGCCCACTGCAGTGGGTGTCCAAGCAAGCACTGACTTCAAGCTACCTACTGAGTTGAGGTGAGTCGGTGCCAAGCAGTGTCTGACAACCAGCTAGTGCCTGTGCGCTGCTGAGGAGACCTCAGCCTAGACAGAGCTGGTTGGTTGAACTGAGCAATCCGAAATGATTTTGAGCATCCCTGAAAATGGAAGCGTGTGAAATTAAGATTCACTTGAAATTACTCAAAGTTTTTTATTGCTCAAAGATTTTTATTGGTGTTACATTTGTAAAGATGTTAATTACCAACATCTTGAACTTTTAGTATGATAAAGTAGAAGCTCCTCTCAGCTAAGCAAAAGCATATTTCCTCTGTACTGTCATAAATCTGCTTAGAGTTTTGTTCCTCTTTTTGCTTACTTCTTAAATCAAGATGGCAGTTAAATGTTTGAGTAGAAGTTTAGAAGAAAAGGGTTTTTTGTTAATTTACTATGACAAAACTCCGTCAATAGCACTTCGGGTTGAATTTAAGCCAGCAAAAAAGTTTTACCAAAGGCTCAGAACTTTGAAAGTAGGATGAAAACTTTGCTTTGTAAAAGTATTTAAGATGAATTTAAGGGCTCTTTCTGCTTTTCAGCCCTTTCAAAAGGAGTCACCAGGCTCTAACTCTGGGGAAACAGAGCTGCAAGCACAGTGACGTGTCACCAGAAAAGACACAGTCTGAATGTGCTGGGTATAGTTTAATGGTAACAACTGAAAATGCTGATTGAGAACAAGTTTGGAAACTTTCTCCGAAGTCTTTGCACTTTTACAAATTCAGAGTAGAATAGGTACAGGTATCACATATATGAGGGTCTGAGGAGTCCTGACAGCGAAGTTGCTTCATACTTCAGGGAAACACGGTACTAGCTGCGTAGCTGAGGCCCATCTGCGTCACGCGTTGAGCTGATGACACCGAAGTTTCCCTGCCAGCCTCGCTTGTCCCTGGGACAGCGCGAGGCACCTTGGCTGCAGTGGTTCCACTTTCTCGTGAGCAGGAGACCAGCCAAAGGCTATCTGCTGATCAACAGCAACAACGAATCTTAGCAGAGTACAACCAACAGGACAGTGTCACGGCATGGGATTTTACATTTGTAACTTATTTTTTCTCCCAAGATGCAAGATAGAAAATGGCATTAAGCAGGAAGGGCTCAAAAGAGCTAACCAGAGGGGAGAAAAAAAAACAACCTGCAAACCCTTCCCAGATGGAGCTGAACTCACACTTCTAAAGTGTGAGTTGATGTTCTCAAGAGCTCAGTAGAGATACTCCGGTTTTGTTCCTCTCTGTTGGAGAAGAAACTGCCACAGGAAATACCTTCTTCTGTGGCTGCTCTCGCAAATGGAGCTTCTGGTTTATCTTTGGTGCAACCCGTCGAGGAAGCCCCTATTAGGCACGGCATGCAGCTGCCTGGAAGCAGCAGGGCTTTTGCTAAGGGGGTGCTGGAGAGAAGCGGCTGCCTCCCTGCACTGCCCAGCTGCTGCTGTCGGAGGTGCCCAAGCTGGTGCCGACGGATCACATCTGGGATGAGAGTCTGGTGGAGCACGGTGTGGACAGAGCAGACCGAGTGCTGCACTGGACACCTGGCTGGTGCAGCACAGGTTACAGCGCAGGCGTAGCCTTGAGTGCCAGAAAACCCATAGTTGTAACAAGTGCCCAAGCTGCCTGTGCTGAGTCTCCTAGAGGTCCATAGTACTTTTCCTCCTGCTGCCTCTCCAGAATAACAGGAACAGAAATTCCACCTGGTATACCTACTCGTAAAACACTCTTTGCTTCGTATCTCAGCATCCCACCGCCCTTGCTGGGGTTTTAACTGGCCAGTGGCAAAGAGGGGCTCTCTAGCACCGAGCGGCCCAAGGGAAATATTTAGGGGCGTTTAGAGTATTGCCCGATTTGAAGAAGGGTTTAGGTGGATATGGAGATCAACTCTCCCACCTGCCTGCTGCATTTCTGCCCCTCTCCGGAGGCCAATTTGAAAGACACCAGGGGTCAGGCTAGAAGGAGACTGGTAAGGGTAAGCAAGGCCTGTGAGGGCAAGTAAATGCCTAAAAATCAGCTGCCTCAGTATCAAAACAATTTGGTATCGTTGAACAGACCCTTTAAATCTGGATTATGGAAAGATAAAATAGACGTCAAATCAAGCGTATGGTTCAAAATTTTCTAGAGATAAATGAGCGCACAATAAAGCAAAGCAGCAATAGCTTTTAGGACGTGGTGAGGAGCACATATTGTTCGTCATCGATGTGAAAACAGCCAGCCAGTCTGGCACGTACATGGGCTTATTCATTGAGAATTCAGTAAAGAGACAGAGGCCCAGGAAGAACACAGACTGTTTCTTCCTGTTTTTTAATTAGAAGCTCCCTTAAGAATTTTCTGCTGAAAATCAAGACATAGTTATAAAATGAAACGAATGACACCGGGACAGTAATTACTTCAGCGGTGTCGGAGGCTGCCACACAGCCTACTTGCAATACAGTTTTTAACCAGGATCATTCTCAAATGCTCTGCATTTTCTGTAGGATATTATTAATGCTAATTTTTAGTTTGCTGGGCTCATTCTGTTGACAGTAATCCAGTGCCACTGGTGACACTTTTATCCATTCCAGGTTAAAAAAAAAAAAAAAAAAGTAATTTTAGTCACAGTTGTCTTTATAAACGCCAACAAAATGTTCAGACACCCAGCTAGGCTCCTAATGCCTGTTGTTTATTGAGACTGAGGTACAGCTCTCATCACTTTGATGAATAGCCTTTTTTGTTTATTGACTTCTAATTCCTCTAAGTGAATCTGCTTGCTGATACTTGGTGTTCTTTGTACCTCCTCAGTGCTACTTAAATATCATTTCAGCAGGTGGGCAGGATGGACTTTGCCTTGAAATCCTGGAAGCAGAGAAAAAAAGGAAACAAAAACCCACAACTATACCATACCTGGATGTGCTGTTCTTTCACATACTTACTATTAATACAATTTGTAGTAGATTTTCAAAATCACACTAGCTTGATGTTCAGTGGAAACAGAAATGGGGCAACCTGGAATGCTTGTAAAAACATACTTTTTTTTTTTTCTTTCTTAAAGTACAAAAAGATATCAAAGATTTTTAATAGACACTTGTCCTATGACTGTCTTTTCAGTACCCATAACCAGCTTTCCTGACCTCCTGTTTGTTTTGGTAATCCAGCACATTTAACAGGTGCCACAAGTTGCAGTATTTCTGTATTAGTATCAGGAAAATGAGAAAAATAATGTTCTGCATTGACACTTATTTATCCATTTTTCAGCCAGAGCTCTCAGGAGGTTATTAACAGTGCTGCTGCTTTCACTGTCTTATCCACGGGCACTATCCATCTGAGAAAGTTGAGTTTCTCAAGCATTGCCCTAACACCAAGGCTTTCAGAGGAGCCTGTCATCAGTTACTTATTCATACAGATTGCAGTGGCTTATGTAGTCTTGATCCTGCTTGATCTGCCAGCTGTATCTGCTGCTATTGATCACAGAGTGTTATGTGGCTGCCTTGAGCAGCTCGGAGGTCTCCCTGGTTCTGTTAATGGGGTTTGCTGCTGGGATTTCTCTGCACTGTCATTTCGTTGCTGTCAGTAGTTTGCCTCCAATCATCCTGCTTGGGCAGACTGGCCACAGGGTAATGTCACAGCCTTTGGGTTTTTTAGTAAATTGGGTGATACCTTGGGGAACTTTGCCGCTGTCACCGGGGTTCTTTCCAGACCTGGCTTTTGGCTCTGGTTTATCATGCATGTTTTCTCAGCTAGGTGCTCAGCTATCACGTCTGGTTGCAAATGTGTAAAAGCTCTTTCTATGCTGAGAGTAACAAGCTGCCATGCTTGTAGAACCTCGTAGGCTCGTGCGGGCCTGCCTAGCTCTTACCTGCGTTTTCATCGTATGTGCTCTTGCTGCTTTTCTGGCAATACAGAAATGGAGAGTTTAGTCTGGAGGAAACTTCTAAACCATGCCATGTTCTTGGCCTTAAATGTATGGCTAAATATAGTTAAATGTTATTCTTTTGCCCTTGAGGGTGATTTTCTTTTAAACATGTAGTTAGGTTTGCATTTGTTATTACTGGGCTCAGATGGTGACAGTGTTGGAGCAGAGAGATGGGATGGCCAAAGACTGCGTTTCGGACAAGTACTTAAGACTGAGAACTCTTGGGATTGATGGTGTTGTTTTCACTTGTAAGGAATGAGTATAATCCGCCGTGAGGACGCCCTGTTCTCAGCTGCCCACACAACTGTGTTGGTCTCCGTAGTCAGAGCGGGATGTTGGCCGTGCGGGTGGCCTGCCCTTCAGCAAGCTTGTCCTTCCTCTCCCCATCTGCAAGAGACGTGGGGAGAACTTCCTTCTCAGGGAGACGGTTTTGATCTTGGAGAGTTCTTTGGTCGTTATTACATATTGCCCTTGTAATTTTGGATTATATATTTTGCAATAAGCAAAGGAGAAGAAAGATGCAATTTTTAATTTCTGTGGGAGTAGTGAGGAGAATATAAGAGGCCAGAAAGAGGAAGTTTTCAAGTCCCGTTTTACGTGCTGACTTAAAATAGCTGACTTCAGGCACTCGCAAGTCATTTTGCAAAGGCAGAGACATCCTTCTTGTTAAATGAGTATAATCTAAACCGTTACAGAGGACTGACTCATTGATGTCTATTTTTGAGGCATTTACCTGCACCTGTAGCCAGCCCATTCCATTTACTTTGGCTCACTGACAAATTAGCAAGCTGGTTGTATGTCAGATTTGGTCGGGAGTCACCCCTCTGCCCTCCTTACATATTGAACAGCTTTTAATTTAATAGTTTGTGGAGGTGGCAAATTTTTATGTCGCTAAATATTACTCAGCAGAGCTCTTAAAATGAGAAAAAAAAATGCTGGTGAATTTTCTTGTAGTGCCTTGTAGAAAAACGTATACAGAACAACAGCTCAAGCCTTTCTACATGTGCTCTGTGTGTGTCTGAAGCAGACATCCGTGTGTCCCTGTCCTTTCCGTTGGCCAGTTTAGGATTGTGCAATGTTCGGTTTGGTGTTTAATGACAGCGGTAAGGTTCACGCTCTGCGGCTGGCAGTTCTCCTTCTCTCTGGACTCCTTTAAGGAAAGACCCATCCAAATGACACGTCAGAGCTACAGCTGCGTGAGCGTGTAGCATGAACGCTCTCGGGCCTTGCGGAAGGGTGCCCTGCAACCTCCAGTGAGAGCTCCGTTAGCGTTCGGTAAGTTTTGTGAGGGACTTTGAGATTATCATGGTCCCTTCCTAAACCCTTCTGGCTGCTGGCTTAGACGGTGATGGCCGTGTGGGCCTCAGTGCTGCTGCTGCACGTCAGGACGATGCAGGGTTACCCGCCCGCAGCCGCTCTTGAATCGTCTCTGAACCCTCCTCCCACCTGCTCCCGTGGAAACCTGCGCCGTTTGTAGCACTGCAGCAGCTGCACGGGCTCCCCGCTCAAGGCAGCTCGTGAAACTTATTGTACAGGCGTATTTTCTCAACCTGCCAAGTTTAATTGATCCAAGCTTGCACTTGATATATTTTAAGTAATATGTAGAATTTGGAATTTGATATAAAAAGGTGATTTTTATGTAATGTGACCATGCCCTGCACGGGCCCTCCTGGACACCTGGTTCTTCTAGAATTACCTGCGATTGTTGTCAAGAAGGAACCAACTGTTATTTTTCTCAAGCTGAACAGCACCGTGTTTGCTAGCGTGGCTGGCACGGTGCAGCTTGGAATGTTTTATAGTCCTACATCTACTTAACCTTTGATGTTTTCTGTCAACATCTATCATGACCGGGTGGCCTGTGGTTAGTAAAATGTGCCCTTGCAGGCTGCCAGATACTGTAATGGAATTAGACCTTTAAAATTATCAGACCTGTCGACTGGGCTTAGGGTCTGTAAGAGCTCCAAGTGGCTTCTTACCTCCACTTGAATGCATGTTTAACCTGGTTTCAAGTGTTTTTACTTTTGCTTTTTTTTCACTTACTACTAGTACTTTTAAAACTGCAAAAATTGCTTTCCTTTGCACATGCAAGGAAAAATGTGGAGTCTGCTCAGTTCTGTCCTGCTTGTCTTTTTCAGGCCCTTCTCTCCCTGTTGCATGTGTAGAGCTCCTGTTAAGCTCTGTATATATTAAAGTGTGAGCTTGTTCCCGTAAGCGATGGCCACCCTTTGTTAAGTGCATTTCACAATCAGGGTGCACCGTTGATGAAGTGAGTTAGAAGGGACTGTCCTTCTTGCTTTATGCAGGGGCTTGGAGTCAATTTAGTGCTCGCAGAAGGGGCTGAAGTGACAATTCTCGAAACTGATGTCATCTGCTCCGTGGCCAGAGTAGGGCTAGGACCCTAACACTGCAGCTAGGCATGCTTGTCAATCCTATGCTTTGTGCTGAGCTGAAAAAAGGTCCTGAAAGAAATGGAAAATACTTTACCTTTGGCCAGTTAGTGCTCAATTACCTGTTGAAATGCTGAAAACAGTTGTAGCCCCTTGGTGGTCTCCCTTGTGATTATAACACAGTGCTTCTGTAGCCCAGTGCTTCATGGCCCTTAATTGATTTGATTCCGTAATGTTTCTGACCTGAAAGATATGACATGTGTTGCACCCAAAAGAAATTGAGATGAACGGCAGAAGCAGCAGCTTGACCAAGGCTGTACGGTCTGCAGCACAGCTTAGCAAATGGCCTTTTTTGGCCAATTTCTTGAGTCCCACACTCCGGAGCTGTTCCCTGTCTTAGTGAAGTTGTGTCTGAGCTCTTCGCTTCAAATTGTGGCTGCTTGTTGATACTGCTTTGCTTGGTTAAAAGCGATCTCTGGTTCCTGCGGAAGCAGTGCCATGCTGTCTCAGCAGCAGCCTGCCTGAGGGTGAGGAAAGAGGAGGAGAGAGCTGCTGTTGGAGGATGTGTCTCATGAGAGACCTTATGTATAACTGATAGGGGGAAATGCACTGCAGCACTTTTATTTGTAAGGAAAAGGCTTTCTAATATAGGTTTTTTTTTTCACATCTCCGTATTACCAAAAACCAAAGGTGGTGCCTGCTTTTGGGCTGTATGTAGAGGCTAATCCCGCAAAGGAACCATTTGGGCTGTTTGAGGTGCAACTAGCTGGGATGAATGTTGAACCAAATTGACCTCTGAGTGGGGAGGAAAATAGGCAAACATCCCTTCTTCAGGAGAAGTATCTACTTCATTTTTGAGAGCCTTCATGGGCAATCACACTTGGTACTAAATCCCAGGCTGAGCCAGAGTGCTCCCAAATCCTGAATGTTATAGATCCCTTCTCTCTGGCGCACCAATCTCAGGAGATCTCTGAAGGCACCCCTGTGGCATGAGGTCAGCTCTCCCTTTGGATCCAGGAGCTTCTGTGTGTTGATGGGTAGTATTTTACTTCTTGACAGCCTGGTGAGTGATCTCATAAGCCGTGGCTAGCAGGTGCAGAAGGGATGAGCTTGTGACAGCAAGCCAGGCATCACGGTGTTTCCTGAGCTCCTCTCGGGCTGGTAGTGAGAGTCACATCATCAACAGTTTTCCTTTTAAATGCAACTGTCCACAGCAATTTGGAAGGGTTCAAAGCAGATTGAGATTAACAGCTTAGTCGGGAGATGGGAGCCTCCCAAGCAGCAGCTCCTTGTTGGTGAACATTTCTGGCTTCTGGGACAGCGATGTTTGGACTGTTGCACAGCTCTGTAAGAGAAAGGACCTGAACGGCTGCCATGTCTGCTTACGTCGAGGACATGGAAATGGCCTGGAAAAAATATGGGGCAATGAATGTCTCTTTCTTTTCTCACTGTTGTTTGTTTTGTTGGATCACACCTCAGATACATGCTTTTAAATAGTTTTTTTTTTTTTAATTTAAGAGCAAGAAGTTCTTAAATGCAGCTCAATTTATGCAGTCAAAAATAGTTTTCAACAGTGCTGAGTTCATCAGTCCTGGTTCTCTGTTATGCTCTTCTTGGTGTCAGATCAAATAAAACCGATGTAGGCCATTGGAGAGTGGGACCATCGTTGGCACGACTGCTTTATCCTCACTGCAGAATCCCCAGGTCCGATGGTTTCTGTTACCAGTACGTTTACTCGGAGCGTCCTCTGCCTGAGCTGTAAACGTCTCCTGTAGCTGGAGCATGTATAACCAACAGACAGGACCGCTCAAAGATTTGCCTAAATGATCCAAAATAATGGGGGACAGGTGCTTTACTTGAAATATACATTTGGTTTTCCAGCCATTTAATCAGTGTAAGGCTGTACAAATTGTAAAAAGTGTCAAGGTGACCCAAAGCAGATGGAAATGAGATTATTTATTTGAATGAGGCCAAGTCTGATCATAAAATAATACTATATGTGAATTCAACACTTTTCTTTTAGCAAAGTCCTTCATAGTAGCCTGAGTATTTTTCTTTCTAGCTAAGTTCTGAATGCTTTCTACTTTTGGGGGGCGGTTCATATGCAATATTACTTTTTCCTAAATTGCTTCCTGTTCTGTTTTTGTGCAATATACAGGCTGTAGAAAGTATCTGTCTTGCCATGATGTAAAGCTAATGTTTTAGCATGACAGTAATACTGATTATGCATTGTCTTTCACTAAAGTATCTCTGTTGATTTTCACAAAGTATGGAAAATGGTGAGTAACTTTTCAAAATCCTGCCTTAAATGGCTCTCATTACCTTAAACTGAAGGCTAATTGTGGATCTCCATTGCCTAATCACCATAAGCTGCCCTTCTGTTTTGTGCCATAGCAAACTCTTGCAGTTTCACTCACAGTGTTTGGCAATTTTTTCAAAGCCCTCTTCAGAGGAGTTTAGATTATTAACAGACTAAGCCATTTTTTGAAAATTTTTACCAGTTGTCACAATCTAAAACCAGAATCTGCAGTTGTCTCCCACAACTGTAGATGTCTGCCATGTGTTTTTCATTGTTTTCCTGATCTGTTTTGAGATTGGTTTTGCATGAATCCAGGACCCCCGGGGGAAAAAAAGTCTAAGTGACCCTCTCCAAAAGCTTCTGCTGCAGATTTCGTTGATGATTAAGATATTTCTGGACTGTCCTTAACTCTCCCTTTTTTCCTAATTACGGTAGAGTTTGCTGGTTGTGCTGTATACTGTATGAATACTAGTATTGACTCAAGCTGTAAAAAAAAAAAATCTTATTTAGATTTCCTTCATTGCTGAAATTGCTTATTGTGTTCTGTAGTGTATAATTTTATTGTGTTGGAGGTGTGTTTTCAGATCTCCTCTACATTGATACTAGACTTGTTCATCCTCCAGTATTGGTAATTTTTCTTTCAAAGACTTGAAAATAACTTTACATAGATAAGAAATAGGATAGCCCTGTTTTCTGGTTTGACAGAACCGAAAGAAGGAAAAAATGAAGGAAAAAATACAGAGAAAGAAAAGATTAACAACCAACAATTGTCTGAGAATTACTATCATTTTAAATTCAGGTTATGCCCTGGCTGCCATTCAGTCGACCCAGGCTGGTGCTTTTGTCTATCTCATACGAACGCTTCATGTTTTCCCACAGAGCTGCAGATGTCGCTTCCCTTTTTGTAAGCTGAGCTCTTAAATACGTACCTGCTCTCCCCTGAACTTCAGTTTTACACAGTTTGAGAGCTCTTTGGGGACTCTCTTTACTGATTTGGGATTCAGTAGTGTCTCTGAAACCTGGAAAAAAAGGCAGGAAGCCACAGCAATGAGGAATTTTGTGGAACGAGGATGGGATCACCTGAGGTGAGATTTGCGTATAAAATTTGTGTGAGCATAGAGATGTTGCTATGGACTGTGATTATTTACATCTTTCATACTGGCAAAACTGCTGTAGTAGGTATAGTGCTACAAAAAAATGTTCTTTTGCTGATGCTGCTTGTTTCTCTTGAGGAATCAGTATAAGCTGTAAACTAGCAAAATCACTTTTCCTTACTGCTATAAACTGTATTTGCAATAGGCAAGTGTATCAAACTTTCTGAGGGATATTGGCATGCCAGAGCATCTATTCAGAATGGTCACAATAAATGGAAAAAAAAAAACAAGAAATGTATGCTTGGAAGTACCTATTTTTCTCATTCCTTATGTGAGCTGCCACCCTTGTCACTGAACACTGGTTTCTGGGTAATGCTCTGTTGCTGTCTCACGCTGTGTAACCAAGTGCAGGTTGTTCCTGCTGTTCATGCTGTTCATGCTGCAGAGGTTAGGAAGAGATGAGGTGAGTTGAGACCCCGTTCTAGCAAAAGTTCATTCCTGATCATCCCTGGGAAAGAGTCCTCTTCCCCAATAGCATCAGTTTTCATTTTGTTATGGATCTTCCATGAGTGCCAGTAAATCTGAACAGTCAACACGTTGCTTAAGGAAAATGGCAGGTGTTTAAAGTTTAATGAGCAATTGAATGACACTGAAATGTCATACAGTTATTTGTGAGAATCTTCTTGGCATTATGGAAATGCACGAATAAAGCTTTGCTCTTCGAGAGCCACTTTCACAATCAGTGTGGTGCAGAGCTGTGAGACTTGGAGGTTTCAGTCCAGAAGGGCTGGATCCCACCCTGAGTTTCATTTTGAGTTGCAGGGTCAAAGAACTACCAAAAAAACAACTCAACTGCAATGGCATTAACTCTTCTGAGAGCAGCAGCTCCTGTTCTTCACTGAATCTGTAGTTGTCCAAAACTTGATCAAAAGGCATCCAAAACCTTCCTTTGATAATTTCCTGAAAAAACAGTTCAGCCTGAAAGTACAGTTCAGTTCAGGATAAAAATATTCAGATCTAGCTCTAAGTGAAAACTGTTTTTCATGTATTCCTGGGATGGCATGGTTTTTGTCTTTTGGGTTTTTTTGCTCTTCCATGCAGCGACCTACCCTTGGAGAACAGCAGAGGGTTGCCAGTGAGGCATATTTGCAACTTGAGCAACTCTTGTCTGAACCACATCTGTGAGCCTTTTGTAAATGAATCAAAATGCAGTTATGTCTTTTACACCAATATTGATGTGGTCCATTTTTCCAGCCAAATGGTCTTTAACTGTGTTTGGAAGATCTATTCAAAGATAAATATTGATGCTGCTTGCCTTTTTTTTTTTCCCCCCAGTGTTGGTTTATTTCTCTAGTTTTTTTTTAATTATCTTTCAAGTTTTGACAAGAATTCAGTGTTTGGCTCAAATGACAATGACATGGGACAACCTCTTTCCATATTCTAGTGATTAAACATAATCATTACTTCTAACATCTGCTAATCTCTTGTCCAGAATATTGTGTTTAGTCTTTTTAAATACCTCGTTAATCCAGCAGTAATGTACTATTGATGTTACAGTTAAGTGAATCCAAGCAATAAAATGATAATCTACTGATTGACTAACCATTACCCAAGGTAAGGCTAGAATTTATCCTAACATGGAGCCAATTTGCAAGCAGTTTACTCTTTATCTGATAAAAGTCTGTGCTAATCCCCCAAATATGACATTTGTCGGTCCTCCTGCAATATATTTTCATAGGTAAAACCTGTGTTCTGGCAAGTTGCCTAATTTGCTTTAGTTATTTTTCTTTTGAAAATTAATGATGTTTTCATCCACATGCTACCTCTTTAAAATAACAATTCAGGCACAACCTGAAGGCTGCAGCCCTACAAGAAGCCCAGGTTAGGTGAAATGCATGTGTTTATTTTAATACTATTTTTAGCAAGAGTATCAGTCCTGCTCCTGACACTGAGTTTCATTGAAAGGATCTGTGTGTCTTTCTGTCTCTCTTAATTTTTTCTCTGCAAATAGGTTGAGCTTGTCCACAGGAAAGGCCGGAACTGTATGTTTTTCCCCCAACACTTTATTTCCATAAGAGAAAGATCAATAGCAAAGCTCTTCTCCTGACTTTAACAGCCCATGCAGCTCACAGTGCATCCACCCTATAACGTAAATGAGGAAAATAGAATAAATCTTGTCAAGTGGTTGTTATATGTTGCAGTAAGTCTTTAATGTATTCTCTGTGCACCACATAACTAAAGATACAGTTAGTAATCTAAAATAGACAGCTGACTAAGCAATTGTAACACCCAAAACATTGGATAACTGAACTCGAGGAACATATAAATAACAAACTCACCAATACAGAAAACTGTGGTAGGCAAAGCACCTGAATCTCATCTCCTTCAGGAGTGTGGATGAGGACAAATTCCCTAAGTTAAAGAAGGCACTAGGTACAGGTGAGGGGAAGATCATACATGTAATAGGAAAATTGAGTTTCGGATGAACATTTTGATTTGCAGTCTTTTACTTGGCAAGGTTGTTTGAGAAGGTCAACTAACTTGAAAACAAAACCTTTGCAGAACTGAAATATTAAGCGATAAAAATAAAAAAAAAGTCCACATCTTTTGGGGGAACATGTCTTTTGCTTAGAGATGGGGGTGGCCAATGTTCTGCCAGGTAGCAGGCAGATGGGTGAATGTACCTGAGTGACTTTTGTGCATGACAGCTGTACCCATTAGTCTGCATTTGCTATCTCGCTATCTCCAGAGCCATATGTTCCTTTTCTTTAAATAAACAGGTATATAATAGCTAGGACAGATGTGAAGAGCAAAATGACATAAGCAGAGGAATGATTCTGAACTCGAATCAAATGATTAATCTTGACACCATGAGTCTTACCCGGTTTGTGACAGAGCTGAATCGGTGCACGCTGTGCAGTTGCTTTCAGTGTCCCCGTTAATGGAAGGGGAGCTTTAATCGAATTGTAATCTCAGTTTCTATCTGTCTTCTTATGATTCATTAGTGTTTGTAATTCCATCCTTTTTAAGCTTATTGGCTTGTGTATTGCTTACTAATATGCTTCAAGAATGTTGCTGATTAATTTTGTAGACAGTCTAGTCCTCCTCCTCCGCAGAGCATCTCACAGAGCAGATTTTGTTTTGTTTAATTTAATTTCACCAGTACAGTTCCATTGAGGTAAATACTTTTTTGAAACATCTTAGAAAACAATGGCATTAAAAGCATCAAATATAAACATGAGGGAATTAGCATTAAATTACAGTGAAACAGCAGGTGGAAATGTAATCATATAGACAACTGCAGTATAGCAATGAATCCAAAGCAGTTACAGAATTTACTGTTGAGTTACACATATTTTGTTCAAAAAGATACAGCAAGTGTGTCAAAATGTTAGAAGAGGTAGCGCACGCTGTCTCAAAAGTGCAATGAATAGTTGTTATTTCTCCGATCAGTGAAGAGCTCTTTGATCTCTACTTTAACCCCAATTCTAAAATACAAAAAATTATTTTTTGTTCAGGAAAAAGTGTCTCTCAAAACAGTATCTACTCTTATGAAGCTCTTCTTGTTCTTCTTTCTAATTTCACCAGGGGTAGCTAAGAAATAAGCACAGCTTTAAAAGGTGAACTGAATTTTATTCTCACTATTTTCTACTTGCTATTGATTTCTTCTTTATCTTCGCCAATCCTTGATGTTAATAGGCATCAGTTCACAGTATTTTTTTATTCTTAAAACATGTTATAGGATAGGCATTCTGAAAATCAAGGAGAATAAATGAAGATTCTTAAAAAGGCTTTATTATAGATGCTTATCAGATTTTAATTCTCACACAGTTATCATCAGTCATAAGATGAAGGCTTGTGATATAAACACAGTTCTGGAGTACTTTCTCCACCAATAATTTTAACCTAAGGTGTTGCTGCTGTTTTTGTGTTTATGCTCTGTCTTAAGTTATTAGAAGGAAACACTCTATCATAAATATGACATTAAAAGACAATTGTGCACATGCCATATTATCCATTGCTAGGGAGGTAGGAGTGTTCTGTGTGGCTGATTGAGCCCCATGCTAAAAGATGTGATTCTGTGTAGGATCCCCGGGAGAAGGTAGTGAAGTCACAGACAATTCATTTGTATTTTGGCTAGCAACTGTTGATACGCAGTTTATAATTGGACTTTGAGGCTTCAAATGTCACCGCAGATGTGAAAATGAACCAAGCATGTTTTCAGTGAGGCCTGCGTGTACCTTGTCTTTTGGATGTATAATCTCTGTGCATCATCATGTTTCTTTCTGCACATTCTGTTAATTTTTTATGAGCTTGAGCAGAACTGTGAAGCACAAGCTGTTTTCATGTAGATGGGTTTTATGGTGACTAAACATTGGAAAAAGGAAAACAAATAATTGTCCCGATATACACATTGCCTGGAATGAACAGATTGGTTTAAAATGTACCACTCCGGTGCCTGTACAGGCAGCAGTCTTGTGTGATTCACTGCTTTTCTTCTGGCCTCCTTTTGCTAACCTTGATTTTTCAGCCTTCGGTTTATCTAAGTTTGTCGCTATTTTAACTCATATAAAAACTGTACACCTGTTGTTTCATTGTGGAGGTGAAAATTGAGTGTCGTGGAATAATTAGATAAGAAGAATCATTGGGTCTGAAGTCAGTAGCCTACATTTCAGGAAAACAGTAAGTCTTTTCCTTCCATTTTTGTCATAAATGTCAGATGCATTAAACCATTCAGAAATGGTTGTAAGAAAAAGAGCTAATGTTACATGCCCATTTATGTCACTGTTTCTTCATGTTTTCTAATGTCCTTTGGCATGTTTACATAGAAGTGCTTAATTCTATTTTGAATTCCACTTAGTTCCTGGGTTCATAACTTCTTTGTATCAAGGATTTCGATGAACTTTAATGTTTAGACTGTGTGAAAGAGAAAATTAGCAGTAATAAAAAGTTTTTTTTCCCTTTCTGAATACTAGTAATGTTATTTTCAAGCTGCCTTCTTCTGTCAAGTGCACCTTTTTTTTCCATAAAGCTTCATATTTCTGTACCCCTTTTGATTTATCTTTTAGTGATACTGGTTCCCAGTGTTTCCTCATTCAGATGTCCGTGTTTCTTCAGTCACTTTTGCTGATCTCTTAATCTTTTTTCTTCAACTTTTTAATGTGGAGTAACCTAAAATCTGTAACCATGTTCCATTGGTCATGGAGCCTTTGATTTAAAGTAGCAATTGTTAAGGTGCTATTGTCATTTCCTTCTTTTTATGCCATTTCCTTCTTTTCATGTCCTATTCATCTATCTCTTACCATATATTGGCAATGTAAGGTAGCTTCTTACAGTGTCCCGAACTTCTCCTGGAAGTTTGTACCAGTTTAGGGCTTGGTCGCTGGTACAAATTGCCGTTTTCATTGGCACACAAAGTAAGGGGGCATCCAGGTGCCCATAGTTCTTCCCCCTCATGCCTCTTTCCTAACTCAGCAATGTGTCATAGGCAGGTTTTACTGTCCTATTTTCAAGATTTCGCTTTGCAAAACTGAGTAAACATCTCACCTGGTTTGAAGGCCTTCAGGAGGAGCCTCCACCCCGCCGGTGTGGAGGGAGGGAGCAGTGCGGTCAGATGGGCGGCTGAGGAGGAGGATGGTGCTGGGGGTGCCATGGGCTCGTGGGGGCAGCTCGCACCCCCCTGCTGCCTCTTTAAATTCCTCATTCTCTCCTGTAGTCGTTTACAGGGAGGATGCTGTTGTGTGAGTAGTGAGTGCTCTTCTGCTTGGCAGTTACTTACACTGAACCTTGTGCCACAGCTCTTTGTGTTTCGTTTGTACAAGACTTAGAATATTCAAGACCGGAAGGGGGGTGAAAAGCTCTGCCTGACTCGCAGTGTTTCTAGAAGGGAGTCTTACAGCTGAGGTGGGGAAACGTGCAAAGACCTACAAATTATGCTGTATTATCTCTGCCCATTAATAGTTTCTTTTGTGAGCAAAGGAGGTTGTATTTTAGAGAAGCAGATAAAGCAATTTTGGCTACACTTGGCTTTTCTCCAAATGACACTTTCATTGCGTAAGCTCTATTATTTTTATTTTATTTTAAGTTCAACCATAGACAGCTTGAAACTGACATGAGGGCTTGACTGGAATATGTGTCCAGGAGGCCCCTGAAGGAGCAGGACTGTGGATCGCGCCCCATGCAGCAGGGCTGCGTTGAGCCGATGGAGCACAGGGGCGCTCTGCTTAGCAGCAGTTTGCCTCTCTTCACCTTACAGTTCAGGCTGATGGTCACATTCGTGGCTCACGCCGGTGCACGAGGCCTGACGGGGCATGGCAGGGAATCCAGGTCTTTACCTCTTACTGCTTCTTGTAACGGATGCTATAAAGTTGTATGGTTTCATCCCAAATGAAGATTTGAGGATTTTGACATTAAGGGATTTTGATGGAACGTCCTTAAAAGATGCTCATCATACAGTGGATGAGTTTCATTACTTAGGAAATTGTATCCCGAGAGGATGGAGATATATGTATAGTTTTTTCTTTTTTTAATGAAATATAGTCAGGAAAAAGCTGACATGACCGAAAGCTGAAAAAAATAAATAACCATACTGGAATCTGTGCGAGTGTTTTGTGCCATATGCTCTAGGCAGTATTGTAATACCAAAATGACTTCAGTGGTTGCAAAGATAATTTTCACCACTCAGTCTTTCTTGCTTTAGAGCTGTTGTCAGAGCATTTTTTATGCATCTTACATGGGTAGCTAGTAAAATTAGAGCTCGATTTTTAGGTGTGTTAAAGGTAGCATTGTTTTGACCATCAGTTGTTGCCTCACCCATCCCATCACGTGTCTGTTTTGGGATCCTTAGCAATTTGTTGAGTTTTAACAATTTATGCTGAAATGTAAGAAAGTGGGCATCTGCACAGCAGGAGAGAAAGGAAGAGTGTTTATATACCCACGTGCACATAGATTATGTATATTCAGAGAACAGGTCAGGTCATTGTTTATTGAAAAAGTCTGTTCACCTTCCCCTTGGAGATGGTGTGCCCCCGTTTGGCAAGGCGCTGCTCTCTGCCTAGCAAGGGCTTTGGGCTTTTGTCCTTTCTTTTCTGCCAAATCTGCCCAGCGCTGGCTGGATTGAGCACACTGTTGAATAACTGTGGTTTGCAAGTGCTCACACGGGATGTCCCTGGTTTAGAAGAGGGAATCCCTGGAGACCTCTTGGCTGCACGGCTGACCCGCTCCAGCTGCGCCTGCTAACCAGGGCGCTGGGTGCCCCGTTATCCCCGCGTGCCGGCAGGGCCTGGCAGCGCCAAGGGATGCTGGCCCCTCGGTAGCTATTCTGAATCATGCTGAAAGCAAAAACAGGTCCCGTCACCAGTGCTGAATCACGGCAGTTTGGACTTGAGGTGGACAGCATGCGTGAGGGGGACTGCAGCGTCTCCACGAGTGGGGCCCGCGAGGAGCTTCGCGTGTGCTGCCGTGCGGAGGCATCGCCCTCCCGAGCCGGGGTGTCTGCGCGGTTGCCGGAGGAGTTGTTCGGAGTCACTACTGCTGCACTGATCGAACATACTGAAACTGAATACAAATTATTTTACTGCAACTATGCAAATGCAATAAGCATTTTCAAGTAACCGAGCAATAGCCCAGTTCAGTGTTCAGAAAAATGATTTTTAAGTCTTTGTATTTAGATTTTCTGCTAAGAACAAGCCGTAAAGCCTGAAATTGTTTGAATAGCAGTAGCCTGAGCGAAATTGATGAAATAAAATCGCATCTTAGTTTTTCCTTCAGAGGGTGTCAGAAATGTTTGGTGTCACTTATTCCATCGGTTACAAGTGTGCAAGTAGAGGAATGTGTTTCCCCAGCCAGGAGCTCTAGCTCTTAGCATCACACAGATGCTGTTAGCTCCGAAGGGCTGGTGTTCCTGTTCAACTTTCAGTTACTGAAATGTCTGTCTGTTTTCACCCAGATCCGCCCAGTCTGCTTTCTGAACCACAGTAACTACTTAGAATACGGAAACAAAGTTCTTAACCAGCTTTCAGCCAAGTTTCCAAAGTGTGCATGTGCTATTCGTCTTTTCAGGTTCAGTCATGGCCTCATAGACTTGAATTTGTTTGTACCTGAAAATTTGGTTTAATTGTAAAAAATCCTCGAAAATCCTTAATCCTCAGAAGAAACAATGTGATTATTGTTCATAGGATGAAAGCACCAAGGCCAACTTCTAACACAGCTTCTGCTCCGAAGAGTCAAGCAGGTTTATGATTTAGTCCTTTCATCTTACCTGTTAGAACTACTTTTTTTGCACATCAGTTATGGTTATCTAGTAGGTCTATATAATATAATACTCATTCCTCTCTGGTTGTAGTAATGATATTTAGATAGCAAATTTTTATCTTGATAGAATGCAAGTTCCCAAAGAATCCAAGAAAGTTTCCAGTGCATCATGAACTAGGAGTACAGAGATTTAAAAAAAGGGAATGTGTCCTCGCTTCCTGAATTTTAAAGGTTTACTTAGAATTCAGTATTAGCTCAAATTTGCCTCCACATTCTTTTTTCAGAGGAATTCCTGTTTTTTTTCAATTCTGAATGTATGGAAAGTTAAAATTCAGTCTTATGCTTCTGAGCTGATACCATATCTGAATATTAGAAGGAGCTTCTCTGACATTGGTAATATGCATTTGACCACATAAGCACGTTGGAAATACCTTTTCCACTGCCTAGGGCTGATGGAGAAAATAAACTTAAGAGACTGCTGTGTAGCTTCTCACCTTAGTAAAGGAGAACTTTAATGATATCATGATTTCTGGTGCTTTATAAACAGTATGAGACGGTCAGAGACGGCATCTTTCTTTGTTATTGCTCTGTTATTATCTCGTGTTAGGACAGTGATTGTACCTCGTATCTGTTCTTTCTTCTCACCTGAGATCACAAAGGCACAAGTAGTGTGGGTTTGGCTTTTAATCTGCCTTTGGAAACTTGTTGGTCATCCAAGAACCTTTCTGGTGCAAGATTTTCATTTGTTTCATGGAGGTGACAACAAGTAAATCATATAATCATTCCTCTAGTCTTCCCTTACAAAGCCTTAGGCCTTTTTAATGTATCCCTTTTATCTTACAAAGTGTTCCTGTTGGCTTAACTATGTTATCTTCCACTATCTTTTTTGATTCCTAGATCTTCCCAGGATGAAATACACTTTTTCTTTGTAAGACTTCTTTAAACATGTCTTCCCTGCTAGTTTATTCTGGTCTGAAGTAGCAGGGGTTTATTCTGTACTCCGTGAGAGCTTCGAGAGTCTACCTTTTTCTAAGTACTCAAGTGAACTGGACTACTGCACTTTGAAGCTTTGATTGCTTCATTCTCGTCTTCAGTCCAGAACTCTCCTTTTCTCTCACTGAATGCTCTGGCTCATACTGTTGGCCTAGTGTGGAATTCCCTGAGATCATGGGGATGGATGTCCAACAGGCCACAGAATTAGGCACAGTCTGTCGGGATCTTGGAAGTCCCCATAAAGATTTTCAGCCTTTATCACTTCGTTTTTAATTCTCTAATATTCAGTGGTACGTTTGGTTGCTCAAGAATTTGCAAAGAGGTTTTAGAATAAGCAAGCTAAATTTTCTGTGACCTGAATGTAGACCTTTTTCAGATGCGTGGCTGGAAGTCCTCCTGTCAGATTAGCATGGTCTAGTGGTCTGCATCTGACCTGTGAATAGAGCCTCTGAGCTCAAATTCTGCTCAAACTCTGATGTTGAGTCCATTGGTCCTGTTCTCTTCAGGATGCTATGGACACTTGTGTCCTCAATAGCTAGCATTATGCACCAGAACAGTTCCTCTCTCCTCTTCTGTAGATATGAAAATCCTATTTCTATATACCTGGCCAAACTCCATTTCTTATTCGTGGTCTTTTTGTCAACAATTTCCCAAAGGGCAGCGGAAGGATTTCAGGAGAGGCAGAAGTTCTCACATAGATCTAGCGGTCCATAGCCTCAGACTTCCTTTCGTTAGCTGCACCTTGATGTGATTGTTACCATATTTTTAGACAATAAGTAGTCTCCATGACATTCTTACCCGAGTACTTTCCCAAAAGGATTATTTCATTATGTTGGTTTCCCTCTTTGTAAAACAACACTGCTGTTCTCTTCACAGGACTGCGGGAGGGAGGTGAGGACTAGCCGGTGATAATCTGTGGTTTTCAGACAGAAGCACCTTGTTTACACGGGTGTCTTTCAGGCTGCGTGCCCTTGAGCACGTGTGCTGCTCAGCTCGGTTGGAGAAACGCCTAATTAAGGAGACCACTGGGAAATGTTATGAAAATCACTACGATAATTTTCAAATTGAGTCTTGCTTTCTGATAGTTGAAGTATTTTGTAACTTGGAAACATTCTGCACTGCTCCTTTTTTCCTGACATTTTATTTTTATGTATCAGTATGTATTGCGTAGTGTTGTTATGATCACAGTGTAAGTCCCAATAGGATTTGTGGCTCAGTAGCAGTAAGTGCTATATCAAGGTAGAAAAGAACATGCTGCCATCCTTCAAGGATTATCGTACTAAATAATTTAGGCTGCTTTCTCTTCCCTTTGCCCACCGAATATCCCTGTCTGTGAATGAAAGTATCTGGAACCAAAAGTGTATGGTGGATTTTATTTAATGCTTCCTTTTTCCAATTTGAAAATAACAGTTTTGCAGTTGGAACAAGCAAACAATTCTACAGAAAATGTATCTTGTTCTTCCATAGTGATGCTCTCTCTGGGGGGTTTTGTTAGTGACATGAGCAGATATGACTCAGAAGACAGAGGAAAAACAGCTATGTTGTGTAGGAAGGTTTAAAAAAAAATTACCCAGCATTGCAATCACCTGCAGCTTTTTCCCCACCTTTCCCCTGCACACCTATTTGTTTGTTTGTTTGTTTGTTTTGTCTTATCCCTTTTAAATGACCTTTGAATCTTGAGCTGGTATCCCGAATTAATCTTAAACAATCAACTTGAAATCCAGGGGATGGCACAAATGAGCAGTCCTCAACAACCAGGGAGTTTCTTTGAGGGGTCATGCTCATAGGGAGCTGGAGGAGCGTTTGCCTGCGTGTAGAATATGAGCAGGAGCAATTCCACTGAGCTGCTTTTTTACCAAGTCAGTAGAGAGACCCCAAACACAACCTGAAATTCTGCAGTTTGGGGGTTTCATTTAGTTGCTAGTTCAGATTTATTCATGTTGTAATCAGCAAGATGAAAAAGGGTTATTGCCTCTAGATACAGTCTCAGTTTGGCCAGATTAGGGCAATTTGCATTATTTTTTGTTCTCAAAATAAAATGCAGGACCAGGAGAGTGGTAGAGGGTGGGGAGAAGAAAGATCCTACTTTCTTGGAGCCCCCCAAGTTACCCATTCTTCATTCTCTCTAAATATTTTGCCAGTGCCCTCCAGTCTCTTCCTTGTTCCCTTTGTCCTTGTTCCTTGGGCTTCTGCTGCTCTTGAGGGTCCTCTTCATCTCTTTCTCCACCCTCATGTTTTCAAAATTACTTGAGTCTATTCCCCTTAGAGAAAATTTCCTAATTCTTGGCTGCAAAACCCTGTCTTTATTTCAAACCCTTCAAGTAACCAGCTGCTTCCAGAAAACATTCCTGTGTTAATTTCCCTGAGAAATGTTTGCCCATGCCATCTTGTCTGAACTTTTATTGCATTGCTTTCAAGTTCCCTGTGGAAGGAGCCAGTTGTTACGTGTTTGTGGAAGGCCGTTTATCCAGTCTGTGGACAGTGAACAACTAGATACAGTGTGTAGACAATAATACCATCTCTGCCAGCCTTTCTGAATCCTTATCTTTCTCTAACTTGTGTCTGTTATTTTCCTGTCATTTCACTTGTTGCTTTCTTTTGACCCTGTTTCAGTCACTTTCGTTCTCACATGATCTGTTAATATACATCAATAAAATCAAAATTATGTTTCACTACCATGGAAGTACTCATTGAGGTATAAAGGAGAAGTCACCTTTTGTAATATACCCACAAAATGGAGTATCTTAATAAAAGGATCAGGGTTGTAGTTGTTTTGTGAAAACTAAGACACGTGCCCTGCTTGCCCTGAGATTCCTTATAGTGTTTTCCACCAGCTTCCTTAGAGGAAGGAGCTCATCCGAACTGTGGCTGACCAAGAGTAGAGAATGTTATTTGCCGTCTGCTTGGGGAGCATCTTTCTATTTATGTCTGAAAAATATTTGGTGTTTTGATGTCCATTCAGATTGCTTTTATCCAGATGTTCTGGGAACAGCTCTAGCTGTTACTTAGATTGGGTGTTTGCTTGGAGCTGCTATAACCCCTGCTTTTCTACAGGCTACAAAACAGAAACCTTGTTCTTGTGGAAAAATCCTGCAGAAATAACCAGACTTGAAGCCTGGGGATAGCTTTTCTTTCCCTTGGTGCCTTCCCTCTTGCTTTCCCCTTGCTGCTTCATACACTCGCTGCAGTTTTCATTTCTGAAGGTGAAAATCTTACCCCAATAATGACTTGTGGGTATTACTGTCTGGATAAACAGTTTTGTCAAAATACAGATTTTTTCAGGCTCTATTGGTCACGTCAGGTTGTGTTGTTGTCATTTTCCAAGAAAACCCTGAGGAGTCGCATGCAATTCATTGGAAACCATTTCCTCTCTGCTTGCCACGGATCCCGTGGAATGGGTTGAGCATTTAGGTTACATAAAAAACAGTTCTTTTGCACTGCTCTTACCTGACTTTACTATAGAATATTATCCTCAAGCCCCGATTCCCTGCGCCGATGGGATCGCACTGGTAGCCGTGTTGTCCCCCCGGGGGCTGGGAGCTGGGGCTGCGGCGGGAGCCTGTTTCCCCGCGCGGCGCCGTGCCGGTGCCAGTGCCGGCCCCGCACAGCAGCCGCCCCAGCGCTGCACCCAGCAGCAGCAGCCGCGGGGAGCGCGCGGCGCCGGGCTGCGCGCGGAAGCGGGAGCCTGTTTCGTGCACGGTTGTTAGCGTTATTTGGGTTCCGAAGTGCGTGCTCGCACACATGCGTCTGTCGGCGGCCAGCTCTTCCACGTGACCCCGCGGGATTCGGATGCGCTGGTTATTTATAGCTGGCCAAGGCGGCCCTGGCATTATCTGTGAGCTTGCTGGGCCTGAAATCGCAGCGCTCCCCTGCAGGGAGGGTGGGCCAGGCCCCTTCTCAAGAACTGACCTGGGCTCTGGGCTCTGAACGGGTCTAAATGTGTGGGGAGGGTAGTCGTAGAGTAGTGTTTTCCCTCTTTTTTCCCTCTGTTTTTATTTTCAAGTGAAGAAAGATATTGAAAAATTCATGTGGTGTCAATTCCTATAAGCATTTTTGCTAGGTGCCTGTTAAAACCAAAAACAAACAAACAAAAAGCTGGGTTAATTTTTTGCCTCTTTCCTATTTCCTAGCTAATTTATTTCTACCCGTGCAAACCATGAACATTTCCTGAAGGCAAAGAAACTTATAGTGTGTCTAGAACTAAAATTCCTACTTAGACATCTCAGTAGGAGGAGCATGGTGTGCCCACTGCACCTGAACATGAGGGTAGGCTCATCCAGATGTTGAGCTTCGTAACCCAGTTTCGGCCAAGCGTAGTTCTCTGTGATCGTTGTTGTAACAGAACATAGGTGTGTTTGCAATTTTGCTTTATTGGTGATAAACAAAGTAGATATTGTGCATGGCTTAGAAGACACCAGTATGCCTTAAGAGGAGCATGCAGGGCTCACAAGGTCTACTCATTTAATACAACCCTATCTAAGCTGGGAAAAAGAATAATTTGGTAGGAGATGTATTTTAGATTATATTTAAATTGCTATGTTTTTATATCAGTCATAAGGTAAGGCTATAAGCAATGTAGGATGTGTAGGGAGGGGTAATACCTATTACTAGACCAACTGACAGAGCCAGAAGAAACACATTTTCAGGGTACACAAGTTTAAAATAGTTCCCAGGTTCCCAGTGCAGCTTGGGAACAATTATTTGGCATTTAACTTAGCTCTGTTAATTGAATGTTAATTAATTAGGCAGTTCTCAAGGAAAGGTGATTGGTACCTGAGGAGCCGAGGAGGCTGTTAGCACAGTGAAGATGACAGGATCGGTGGGGCTGGTGAGATGGAAAAGCCGGTGTAATCACTGCCCAAGAAGGGAGAGCAGTGACGGGGGGTGAGGTGGGGAGCATGGCCCCCTTGAAGGGGCCGCGCGCGCATCCGTCCCTCTGCGCAGCACTGTCAGAACAGAAATAATTGAGCTAAAAACTCCTGTAGGCTGAGATTCTCTGTGCTAATGTATTTCACATTTTTGTTTCCATGTTCAGCAGAGAGAGATTATTTTATATACACATAGGGTTTCTTTTTTTTTTTTCCAAAACGAAAAAGAGGATTACGAGGATGTGCTCAAAGTCTCTCCATCCTATTTCTGTTCAAGTACAGAAGTGCCTGTAGTGTGAAATACAGTCCTGCAAACCCCCCGCTCTAACGTTTTTTCCTCAGCATATAAGATGTTGGCAAAGTCTCTGTTAAATCAATTGTACAAAATAATAATAATTAAAAAAAAAGGTCTGAGGACACCTGATAAAACATAAGATATAGAATAACGTAAAATTCCAGTTAAGAGTGAGACTGCAAAACCAAGAAGCAACAGTTCCTAAAATAGCTCTTGGTCCTTCTGAGAAGTTCTGGCTGCACAATGTTAACTTTGGAACCACACTTCTGCTATAAATTTTGGTTGTGTGGGTTTTGCATTTTATTTTATTTTTTTCCCCTGCATAAAGGCCTCTCCAGATGTCTTACAGTTGTTGCTTGAGCAGGCGCAGGGAGCGCGGGCTCCGCGTGTCCCTCCTCGCGGCGTGTCCCCGTGCTCCGCGGTGCCGCTGGCCGCAGGCACCGTGCCCCGTGGGCACCCACCTGTGCTCGGCGCGTGGCCAGCAAGCCAGGCGTCTGGGCGGCCGCTCTGCGGGAACTCTCCCCCGTGCACCCGAAATGTGGAGTATTCTTCTCATTTCTTGTCTT
>JAUBNY010000070.1:28569-50004 GCA_032275445.1 Crypturellus soui | reverse complement strand
GTTGCTGAATCTTGGAATAGGTTTTATACCACTTGCGTAATTAATAGTTTAATGTTGTTTATTACAGTAGATAGTTTTTTTTCTCCACTCAAAATAAAAAATATTTGCTCTTTAATAACATCCATGAGAACAACTTTGAGAGGTGTTTTTGTTGCATCATGCATGAGATGATTTCCTGTACTATTTTTTCTTTTTCTTAAAATAAATGAGGGTTTGATCAGTTCCGTGTTAAAAAAATAATAATAATAAAAAAAACCTCAATGGGTTTTGAAGTGCCTGGGCCCATATGTCTGATGACATGAACAATTATAATCTCTTGGAAAGTGTGTTTATCAAGCCAACTGCCTCACCCCCATTTGCCTTAGAGGAGTAGACCAGCCTCTTTAAAGGATTTAGTTGCTCAGCATAGACTAATGCCTCTGTCTCTCTTATGCCTTGTACAATTTCAACTGAATTTTTATTATAAAAACATCGCCACCCATCCAAGGCTGAAGAACATTTAAGGAAAATGCGACATAGCTCCGTCCCTTTTCCCCTCCCCGAAGAGCATGTTCAGCCCCCCTCCCATTTTAAATGCATGTCGCATTTTATTCTTTTTTTTTTTTCTTCTTCTTCCGTTGAAGGTTTGTTCCTCTTTCCAGATGGGTCCAACTCAGGCTTACAACAACCAGTTTATGAACCAGCCTGGTCCTCGTGGCCCTGCTTCTATGCCAGGCAACATGAACCCGGCGAGCATGGGAGCAGGAATGACGCCCTCCAGCATGAGTGGGCCACCCATGGGCATGAACCAGCCTCGGCCCCCGGGCATGAGCCCCTTCAGCACCCACGGGCAGCGGATGCCCCAGCAAGCCTACCCGGGCCCTCGGCCCCAGTCCTTGCCTATTCAGGGCATAAAGAGACCGTACCCGGGAGAGGTAGGAAAGTCCCTAATGCTTTTTTAGCGTTTTTATTTCTTTCATTTCTTTTTTTTTTTTTTTTTTTTTAGCTTTTTTTATTTTGGCTGAAAGCTGCAGAATGCTGGATAACGTGTGGCATACATGCCTGCCTAGGAGGTGGCTCTTTGCTTCAGCCCTCATAGGAAGGCAGCTGCTCGAAGGCGAGCGACTGCAGCGCTTGCTGCTTAGCCTGTAAAATGCTCTCATTGCACCTTGGTGTGTCGAGCAACTGCAGCACGTGCTGCTTAGCCTGTAAAATGCTCTCATTGCACCTTGGTGTGTTGGGCAACATGATGGTTGCTAAAACCAGTAAAGGCCAAAAACTGGCTGAGCCCTCAAAATGTCACGATAGATGGTTCTGTTGTATCAGTGTATCTATGTAACTTAAAGGAGAGATTGTGAAGATGAAATACTTCATTTTGAGCACATTACGTTAGCTGTATTTCCTCAGATTGTTTTAATGTTCTAAGGAAATGCAGGGCATATGTTGTGTAAACATCAATAGTAATAACATTTATTTTAAAGATCAATTGCTTTCCAAACTTCTTGAGGCTTGATTTTCATAGGTGCTGGAATGAATATAAATCATGCTGAGCTCAAATTCCTCAGTGCTTGAACTTATCTAATATAAGTTTATTTGGAGTGTGGTACTTCTGTGTACATTCCCATGCTGTTGTGTGAGAGCTGAGTGGTTTCCTAGAGAAAATTATAATCCCATTGACTTGTATTAAGTCTTTGGGCAAGACACTTCGGGTCTGAATATGAGAAATCTGTTTCATAGATAGATGAGGAAAAAAAAAAAAAACACCACTAATGTCCTCAGTTACTATTGAAGTTAGGTGGAATCAAGCAGCAGATGCTTTTGAGAACCCTGCCCCTTGGCACCCAAATGTCTTTACAAATCTTACCACCAAGTGATAACTTCAGCGATAACCTCCCAGTGGAATTATGTATTGAAATAGACTCCAGCAATATCTATTACTCTCGTTGTAGAGCTCTGAATGTTGTTGTATCACTTGGACTACAGGAATAGTAGTAAGAGTTTATAGTAAACAGTGCAAGAACAGTACAATGGCGGGCATAAACTGTGGTGAACACTTATTATTGAGCTACATTTAAGTATTCAAGATTCAGTTTTTCTGATTTGCAAATGATTTTTTCAACAAATAATAATAATTAACAAAAAAAGAGATATAAAAAATTATGTGCTCCCACAGGAGGTAGTTCTCAGAGAAGGTTATTCTACTCTGTAAATACTGTCATACTTACTCTACAAATAACAAAACATAGAACGCGGCTTTTCAGATAATTAATTTTTATCTTCCGATTTCATGTTTTAGGCAAGACTGTAAATCCCTTTTTGCTGCTTCAGAAGCAGGTGTGTCAATGCAAGTAAATATAATCATGGCCACAAGAAGTTAATCCTGAACAGTGCCCTAAGTGTTACGGGCTTGTTTGGCTGGCAGTGTGCACATCTGGTCGATGATATTTGCTCATTGATTCTGAAAGCTCTCTCTTTGGAGATGCTGTATTAATCAGTTGATTTGCAAAGGGCTATCTTCGTACCATTAAAGTTATGATTGCCACGACTTTGACCCGAGAAGTGCAGCACAGCACCAGCTTGCCACCAGTAACTTGTATTGAACTGTTACATGGTTAAAGTACATGGTTAATCTCTTATCCTGCTTTGGTTTCTGGGACTTTTATGCATTTGAGTATTCATCTTCAATCACCAGGTTTTATGTGTGATTTCCATTAAGACCAAGCAGGTTTCCCTGTAGGTTCTTTTGTTTGTTTGTTCTGATATCAGTACTGAATATATACTAATATTCAAAAAAAAAAAAAAAAAAACCTTGCCTGAAACAGATTTTTGTTTTCTTTCTTCTGTCATGAAATAGCCAAATTATGGAAACCAGCAGTATGGACCAAATAGCCAGTTTCCAAACCAGCCTGGTCAGTATCCTACTCCCAACCCTCCAAGACCCCTTACGTCTCCCAGCTATCCTGGACAGAGGATGCCAAGCCAGCAAAACACAGGGCAGTACCCTCCACCCACAGTCAATATGGGGCAGTATTACAAGGTAAGAATTCTTAGGCTGTCTGATTGCATTCTGGTAGAAGTTAATGATTGAAATCAGATGAATGACTAAAAATGACTTCATAGATACTGGTTTTAGGTAATTAAAGGAAGGAAGGGTTAAAAAACACTGTTTAGAGTAATATCTTGGATATCACAGTATCAAGTCAATCAGCCAAGTCATGCTATAACGTCAGAATAGCTTGCGAAGAGAACTGAGTGTTGCTGCAACTCATCTGAGGCTATTACAGGAGAATGTTTGTTTCACTTTACATTTATAAACATGCTGTATTTAATTAATGTTACGAGTGCTTAGAGTGTATGAATAAATAAGCACTTAATGGGACTTTTGATCTATTCACAACACTCTACAGTAAAACCGCTTGGAAATTTGTAATAGACAATTTCCACATTGCAACAACTCGATTTCTGACCTACGAGGGCCACTGTCAGATTAAGCTAGCCCACAGTTAAAGGCTCTTGCAGCTGTAGAATTAATCTTTAAAATGGTGTTTGCTTGACTTTTTCTCCTACCTTTTATTCCTTCCTTCCTTTTTTTATTTTCCCTCCCCTCTGTGCTGGTTGTTTGGGGCAAGAATTACAATTGTTAAAATATTGCATAAAACCTCTTTCATGGATATATCCTGAATACCACTGATTGTCCAAACTGATTCTGTATTGAGGACCTTCTGAGGTTTGGCATCTTTGTTTGGACTGAGGGCTTCTTTTGCACACAGGGACTCCAGTGAGTATAAAAGTAGGGAGGAGCGTCAATGGCTGTGACTTGCTCTTAAAATATTAGCTGTTAAGGTCTCTGGCTTATGTTTGACTTTGAATCTAGGCTGAAAGAGGTGCTCTAAGGTGCACAGTGGTATTGAAATTGAATTGTTTTAGGGCAATTCCCACAGGGGCAAAAATGAAAAAACAGTGCAAAAAGTCCCATTTACCATACAGCATCTGTTCTGCTGCAGCCAGGCTGCCCACAAATGCGCCCATGGGAAGACTTGTTGCACAGGGGCAGCTTTTACAGTTCTCTCTTCGACAGACCATGTGAAGGTAGACAGTTCATCAGCCGCAGCGTATGTGGCTTCAGTGCAGCCACGTGTGCAGTAATGGTAGCAGATGACCTCTCCAAAGTTTTAAAATGATGGATTTTTAAAATTTGTTTTACACGCGCTTATTTTAGTTGGGTTTTATGATTTTTGTTTATAGAATGGTTCAATCAGGAGACTCTGGTTTTTGAACAGTATCCCAAATTTCACATGTGAGACAAGTGCAAAAATGAGAAACCTTGTCAAGAAGGGAAATTATTTTGTCTATGGGCAAAATTCCAGGTCGCCATTGACAGGGCCTGTATCTTTGGACCATAAAAATTGCAGAGATGGAAATTTTGTGTGCTATAGAAAAAAAACAAAGATGATTGGGACCATAAATACTTAAGATTTCAGAATATAGCTCTCTGTGTGTGTACTTTTGCAGTACCCTAGGCAAAGCAGTACAGCTTTTAGATACAGAATCATATTTGAAGCCCTGATACTATGGGCTATTTGTAAAGCTTTTGATATCTTGACATTTATGTGTGTTGGATGGTGATAGACCAGCTTTCACAAGAAGATACCCTGCAGTTGCCATTTTGTCCAATGTCAGCTTCACTGACATCATTGTTATTAGTTTGTTTTGTTATCTGCAACCTTCCCCTGAATTACAAGAAGCAAAAAGAATGGTGCTTTAATATTATGGCTGCTATTCGTAATTAACAATCAGTTTTATTTTGGTTTGTCTTAATTAGCAGCACACTAAGAGAAAAGAGAAACTGCTCTTTGTAAGTGTGCGGAATAAAAGACAGGATGAAGAGATGCACAGGGCCTGCGGTGAATGGCTGGTTGGTTTGGAAGGAGCAGGCAGTGGGCTGCAATGAGCTCTTCAGCAGCCTTGCCTGGATGTGGCCAATGCATGAGTTAGAGTGGCTGGCCTGCTGGTTTCAGTTCCTGCCTCGCTCTACTCGTCCGCTTTTTCCCTGAAGGCCCCACGGGGATGTTCTGTGGTTTCTCATCCTTCCGGAGACAGGGGCACCCTGCATAGCTTGTAGTCTTCAGTATTTCATAGCAGTACAGTTCACAAGGCTTATTACTCTGATTTTCCAACTGTAGTAACAATGTGATGTTATTTATTTTCTAGCCATCAAGGCCTGTACCTGTGGCAAATTACCCTCATTCACCTGTTCCAGGAAACCCCACACCACCTATGACTCCAGGGAGCAATATTCCTCCATACCTGTCACCTAACCAGGATGTCAAACCACCATTCCCACCTGACATTAAGCCAAATATCAATGCTTTACCACCACCTCCAAGTGAGTAGCAAACAGAACCCCCCTTAGCCGTTTTCTCTGTTTTCTGCCACGATGTTCCAGAGTCTGGAAGCGAGGTGGGATTGTTGCTCTGGGCAAGGGCAGATTTAGGTCCTGGGTGCTGTGGCCCGGCCATACCACATAGACTCCCCAGAGTGGGTGGGCAGGAAAGGGGAAGATTACTGTTCTCTCAGCACTCCTAAAGCAGAGTATCAGAAAAGTTCTTGAACTTGTAAGGGTTTTACTACAGAAGTATTCCTTTGATGTGTTTCCTGAGGATAAAACACTTAATTTTGAGTTGTTTTACATGTGCTTGTTAGGCTTGTTTATTGTGTAAACCTTCATTGTGGTATATTTTGCTCAAGGACAAAGCCATTTATTGAACATTACTGCAAAATAGCAAAGACTGTGAATATTTATAGCGGTGCCTCTATTGTGTTCCATACAGACTTCTTAAGAATATTCAGTAGCATGCCAAAAATTGATATATGTTCCTTTCAAAGCCACTCAACCTCACAGCAACATTTGGCTGGGAACAGTACAGGAATAACAAGATCTCTCTGGCACAAGATATTTGAGGTTTTGAAGTGACTGATGAACAATAGGAGATACCATTTACTAGAGGATCGAGAGAACTTGTATATTTTCTTTAAAAGGATCTCTGCTGCATTGGCAGTTTGCTACCAATGCTTGGAGTTCGGGAAAGCTGACAAATGAGGTAGTGAGAGGTGACCTGCAATACTATTTGTGCAAGAACATAGTGTTTAAAGACATTTGGCCCCCAAAGATGAGCTGTAAGGTATATACCATAAAACCTCCTGTTGTGAGATCAATAGTAATTGAATAAGTATTCAATTCAATTCAAGGTCATTGGTCACTGGATAGTTACAACTGATGAAACAGTTGAAACTGACTGGCCAGTCTGTGTCCCAGTTGAAACAGAAAAACAGCTCAGCATCACCACAGTTGGCCCTAGTTAAGAGCCTTGTTGTCAGTCTTCTGCTAACAGAGTAAGCTTGGACACTGAATCTGTCCAGCAATAAAAAACACAGGCTCTTGCCAGGTCTGGTTTGAGTTTGTGGTGCAGAATGACAGGGTCCTACCGTTAAGAGTGGCAAAGTAGAAGACTGGAGTTTGCTGTAGCTATCAGCTTAAGCCCTGTCACCCGTATGAACGAAATAACATAGTTAACCTGTGACTTTCTTCTTGTCTGTGTGAACCTCCTGAGTTAAACCCAGTAGCAGATCACTGTGTCTTTTCTTACTGTTCTGTATAAATACACACATTATTATTGCACTGCAGATGCTAAAGGGAAAGTTCACGCTTTCTCTCCCTCTTCGATCCCAGCCAACCACAACGATGAGCTGCGTCTGACATTTCCAGTGAGAGATGGGGTTGTATTAGAGCCCTTCCGGCTGGAGCACAACCTGGCAGTGAGCAACCATGTCTTTCACTTACGGCCAACTGTTCATCAAACGCTGATGTGGAGGTAAGTTCAGTCGTGCTGTGAGCAAGTCGTGTATCAGTAAGGGAAAAATGACAGACCAGAGGAACTTCATTTCGGGTCTGCCATGAATTTCACTTAAAAAATTGTGGCCTAGATAGAAAAAAAATCACTTTAATTAAGCTCATAGATATTCCCACCTGTCACGTCCCAGAGAGAATGCATTATAATGTGCTTCCTGATTTATGTTGTGTCCCATTGCTAATAGCAGACTGCGTGCAGTGTCTGGAAGATAATTGTAATTGTTCCTGCATTTCTGCCCTGCTAAAAGGATGAGAAATGTGCCTAGCTGACACCAGCATAGACTTCATTTTTGTGGGCTTTGAAGTCCTAGATGCTTTGAGACTTGTGAAATGTTAATTGCAGGAGGAACAAGGCAGGACCATTACAGTTTCTGCTCAAACTAAGTGGCACAAAGTATCCGATAATGAAAAATGACAAACAGGAAAAACAGCACCCAATTCAGAGGTTTGGGGAGGCTATTTGGAAATATAAGTGCTTAGATACTTTTAAACATTCAAGACTAACTTTCTAAATTCCTGACTCCACAAGTGAGTGTGGACCAGAAAGAGGGCACAGCTTTCCTCATGCAAAGTCTTCAAGTGAGTACAACCCTTCAGCATGGAGGAAGTTTTTCTAGGTGAAGTTTTATCACAAATATTTGACGTATTAGCCTACGTGATTCAGGTTATGTGTTGATTCCATCATGCTTGTAGAATGACCTTTAAGTCAAATCACAACCAGAGCCTTGATCTTTCTTTATTTTTCAAATACCGCTGAATATTTTTTTCTCATTTTGTTTTTTATCAGAAAGTACTTCATAGTTGCCCTGTTTGCTGTCTGTGCTATGTGGATCTGTCTCTGCAGATGTGGAGATCAGCTGGTTTCTTGGGTGGAGGTGGTTTTACAGGTGTAGCAGCTGAGCCAGTGAAGCCTCGTGTCTCCAGCACGTTTTGCTGAAGACCGTGCCTGCCTCTCGCTCAGCTTCTCTTTGAGCACAGTGCCCCTTGGTCTTTAACACCAGTAGCCGGACTGACAACTTGCATCTTAAGCGTTTTTCCCCGCTCGGATGTTCGTCTGAGTTCGTCTGAGGCCCGCGTGCCGTGGCGGAGCGAGGGGGCAGAGCGGGGTCCCGGCGCCGTGCGCGGCCGCGGAGCCTTCCCTGTGCCAGGCGCAGGGCGCCGGGGGCGGGCAGGGAGGGAGCTCTCACGCAGGCCACGTCCAGTAATTAACACCTAACTTTGAGGTCAGTTATGGCTTACTTGCACTTCATTATCATGGAGTACTCGCAGCACAGGGAGTTTTGGCAGTTATTTGCTGGTTCTTATTAATAAGTAATCACTACTGGGGATTGTGCTGGCTCATTCAGTAGATTTATAGTGCTGCACTGAGGCAGGAGACTGTTTCTTAATATCTCCTCTTTCTTTCTTCCTTAGCTCACCATACACACAGCCTTTTATTTAAACTTACTTTAATGAAGACTCATAGGTAAACTGTGTTTGGGTCTGCTGTTCTGGAAAGCTTGTTAACAGTAGGGGAAGGGATGGTCCTGAAATGAAGTCATTTCAACTTACCTCAAGGCTGGATAGCTTCCAAAAAAACGAATTAGTCACATGTGTGGATGGATTTTGTTTTTTATAGTGAATGATGGAGTGGAGCCAATTCTGAATATATTTCTGCCAGTTAAAATATCGGGTAAAATCTTTCAGTTGTGCACACACGATGAATAGCAACACAACTGTTTTTCTTCCCTTTGGGAACTCTTCCTGGTTATGAGGAACAGAAGATTGAAGGCAGGAATAATGATGCCTTGACTGGTTCGGTGTTAGCCTGGCTCAGTTACGAGCAGCGTGGCACTGTGGAGCCTTGTGCCTACTACTGTGAGGGGCTCCTGATCCCTGACATTGCCATCACTTCCAGCAGCCCTCTCAAGAGCGCTCAGGGATGCTTTTAATCTATTTTTTACATCAGAGGCACCATTTTTTTGAATGTAGAAAAGACAACACTAAGTCATACTGTCTATCCACTTAATTTATGATTAACTTAATCTCAGTCTCTCCCTTTCTTGTAGGCAGTATAGGCCTAGTTTTAAAGGGGATAGCAACGAGTGAAAGAAAGATGGGAGAGAATCATCCTCTGAAAGAAACTCTAAATTGGGGAGATTTAATCCACCCCTGTGTTCGCCTAGAATCACAGAAATGTGGGAAATAAGCAATAGGAGTCATGTTACCTTTGTCGCTCACTTGATCGAGGGCAGGAATAGCTATACCTAAATGGTGTCCTTGGAAAGTTTGTTCAACTGCTGTTTTAAATGCTCTCAAATAGTGAAGGATCCACAGTCTTTCAATGCCAGTTCACTTTGTGTTCGCAGCCCTAGCACACTGAAAGGCCTGGAGAACGTTAACATTTTCTTTCTGCTGGAGCATTACATAGTCTGTTTGTGCAAAGTGATTTGAGGTGTTCCCTTGGAAAGTCCTTTATGAGTGTAAAATATTAGTAATAATTTTGTGATGCGTTCAGGTATGTTTGGGTCACTAATTCATCATGACATGCTACTTTTTTTTGTGAAAAGAAGTATGTTTTATCTTTTATTTACAATAATTCCAGAATAATCTCGTTGATCAGAAAAAAGACCTTCCTCTGCAATGTGGAATAAAAATTGAAAAAAAGATTTATTGGTTATTTTACAGGTCTGACTTGGAGCTGCAGTTCAAATGCTATCACCATGAAGACAGACAAATGAACACAAACTGGCCAGCTTCAGTCCAGGTCAGCGTTAATGCAACCCCACTTACCATCGAACGTGGCGACAACAAGACATCTCATAAACCTCTGCACCTAAAGCACGTCTGCCAGCCAGGAAGAAACACGATTCAAATTACAGTCACAGCATGTTGTTGTGTAAGTACATTGAGCTCACGGCTGCAGCTGCTGATGCTGACTCTGCTGTTCGGTGCAGTTTGCAAATGTAGCCAGAGATGAAGGAGCCTTCCTCTCCTTTTTTCCATCCATCTTTCTGGGAAGGTGCCTGCCTGATGATGTTGGCACAGAGTGCTAGTACTGACATTTTTGCTGCAGAATTATTGCAGCATCTAGCACTGTCCTCCCAGTGTGTCTGAAAAGACCTGTGATCTAGGGCAGGAAAGGATTTTGGTCTCCTGCCTATTTAATATTTGCTTGTGAAAAAAAAAAGAAGTTGCTAAAAGGTATTAATATAAAAGTAGAATATTGTGCTGCTGCCACTTGTCCACTAGAAACTTTGAGTAATTTTGTTTACTTAGTGGATCACGCTGCAGTGGGTTTGACACATAACTCATCCCCATCATTATAGGCGATGGTGAACTTTCCCCTTTCTCCTTTTACGCAGTTCGGCTGCTCTCAGGAACAATTACTGTGGTTATAGTGCAGGCAGTTAAATGCATTACAGGCTGAGAATTGGACTGTTCTGTTGTCACTGACAAGAAAGGAAGCCGCTACCCTTCCCAAGGTCACAGTGTGAGGAGGCACTTTGACAGGAAACCATCCGCCCACGTTGCTTTACTTCACACCGACTCTTCTGTGCGTAACATCATTTATCTGGTGGCGAAGAGCATCCTATGAATCCACAATGAGCTCTTGCTACTCGTTGATAGGGAAGATGATTCAGTGAGTTCCAGATACGTTAACAATAAATTGTTTGTGCAACTTCCAACATAGTTTGAGGGCAGGCAGATAGGGTAGATCATGTCATGGGGATTTAAGAATAAACCCTGATAGAAAAGATGAATGCATCAGTGCTGTATATTCTAAATATCAAGAAGCAGGGAAATGCAGAGAGTCTGTCTTTTTTTTTTTTTTTTAAGCCAGTATAGTCAGTGATAAGTGTTTTACATTCCTGCAACCTGGAGCAAAGTACTATGCAGCTTTCAGAATATCCCATCAGCTTTCATATTTATGCATTACATTCTTCCAAAGTCACACATGCGAGGAAAAAATGCAGCCCAATTCAGTAGTGTATTGACCAAGTGTGTTTGGCTCTGTTAGTAACGCAGTGTGTTTTTTTCCAGTCACACTTGTTCGTGTTGCAGTTAGTGCACCGGCCATCAGTTCGTTCTGTACTTCAAGGTCTACTAAAAAAGCGCCTCCTCCCCGCAGAGCACTGCATCACCAAGAGTGAGTTTGCGTTCCGTGCGCGGGCCGCCTCTCTGCAATGCCTGTCTTCTGCTGTCAGCAGCTGTTTCTGCACAATATATGTTTACTTACACTTACTGAACTGTCACTTATGCTTGCTGAAAACCTCCACCCGCACCTGTCAGGAATTTCCAGAAGTTCATGTATTTGGATTAAATGTTGAACCCCCTTTTTTATTTGTTGTTGGGGATAACAAAGTAACCAGGGACACATACTTCCAAGCCGGATTTTCTTATTCCAAGACAATCTCCCTACTTTCCCCCATATTTGTATTTCACTTACTCAAAATTCCTCCTGTGTTGAAAGATTCTTATATGTTCATTCAGCACTTCTTTAAGTTCTTGTATGTCAGTTACTTGGTTGAGGATGCAGCAGATATGGATGTATGTGATAGCTTGTATGTACATGGGGAATGTTCTAAAATACATGAAATACACTGAAGTGGGTACACTGTCCATTAAATTGGCCCTTAAGGGTTGAAGTCAGATTTCTGCATTAGAATTTCCCGTGCCCATGTGTTTTTTCACACATGCCCACACCTTCTTCCCAAACAGTAAAGAGGAACTTCAGCAGTGTGGCAGCTTCCTCGGGCAACGCAACCCTCAATGGGGAGGATGGAGTAGAGCAGACTGCTATTAAAGTGTCTCTGAAATGTCCCATCACATTCCGGCGAATCCAGCTCCCAGCAAGGGGTCATGATTGCAAGCATGTACAGGTGAGTAGATGTCACTGACTGGACACTGTTCCCTCAGCCATGTTTTTTACAGCAGCTTTTGCTTGGTTATTATATGCACAAACCTAATGAAATGAGCTTTTTCTCTGCCTGTTAGCCTAGCAAACTCTTGGTGGGAGGAAAAATTAAGATATTTGACTTAATTTGAAGTATTACTATACTGACTTTTTTCATTGCCACTTTACTTTTGTTGAATTGATTTGATTGATACAGTATTTTTACTTTATTTCTCCCCTGCTCTTTTTCTCTTTTTTTTTCCCTTTGCATGTGTAGTGCTTTGATCTGGAATCTTACTTGCAACTGAACTGTGAAAGAGGAACTTGGAGGTGTCCAGTATGCAAGTAAGTGCAAACATACTGCAAGAAACGCAGTTGTAAGAACTTGACCAAAATGAAATGATACTGGTAAAGTTAGGAAAATTCTGACAATTGTATTGATGAGCCAGTTCTCTACATAGACTAATAATATGTGAGTTTGTCCTCATTTAGATTATGAACCATGAGCCACCGTAAGACAGCATGCCAAGGTAGAAGAGCTGCTGGTCTATTCTAGAGTTGCCTTTGTGTATTTTTCATGCTGTGAAGCTGAAATTACTGAATTTCAAATATGTAGGTATTAAAACGTTCAGCATCTGCCTGGACCTGATGGTCTAAGAGGCGAAATAACTCTGTCTCAGCTATGTTCTTCAAGTCACATAGATGTGCAATTAATGGGGGTTCAAGGAGAGTGGGAATTCTGAAGACTGCAACATTCACTAGTAATTATGTGGGAAATGAACTTGGATTCTTCAAGGATCAAAAGTCAATGTCAAGTGCAAATTGAAGCGTGAGCTGAAAGTGGGGGGCATTCTCATTAAGAGTAAGGTTGATTTTAAAAAGGTAAAAGGTTTCTGAGAAATTGTGAATGAGTTCTGACTTGAAGGAAAAGAGGGATACCCTGACATACTTTCCAGCTCATGTTTTGACCAGCAAGCTAACACATTTCAAGAAAAAAAAGGAACCAAAAGCTTTGAAGTGGTTACAGACTGTCCTCTCTAATGGTTAACTGGATAGAGGAAGTCACAGAACATCTGCAAGCCAGTTGAGTGTTTGTAACTGACTGTGCTCAGTCCACAGTTGAGTTTTTGCAGCCTCAGCAGAGGAGCAAGTGCTCTTGGGCTCAAGTCAAGCTGTAGAGGTTTCTACTTTTCTCTCTGCAGGTCTCCAATTCAACCTCTGCTGTGTCAGGCAGTGTTTGCTATACATAAGCAGGTGGGGATTGTCCAGGGTGGCTGCTTTTGTGAACATCACAGGCTTCAGACAAACTTCTTTTGAGGACCTCCCATGGTTACTAGCTGTCCTAAAGTACAGATCCTTTCACTCAACTATTTGGACCCTTGCAATCTTTTGAGCTTGTCTTAAAATATCACAAGAATTGTAATGGTCTTAAAGACACTAATTGCTTCTCAATTTATGCAGGCAGGCCAAAGTTTCTGTCATGTTACTATTAGTCTGAACACCTGAATTCAGATTTAAGTGCCTATGCAACTAAATTGTTTTTGGTTTTGTTTTTTTTTTCTGTCCCTACCTGTGCTGTTACTAAGTAAAAAGCTGTAATATCTAATTATTTTGAAGCTGTATTACTATCTGGTTCAAAAAAGCAAAGATATAATTAAAAAAAAGTTAGCATTAGCTGCTGTTTGCTGGAAAAATCTGCTGTGTTTGAAAAAATTCTAAGTCCCAAATATATTTTGATAAAAGAAAGATTTAAAACACATGCACAGGTTGTTTATGGGTACTAGTAAGTATATCCTTCTGTCATCTTCTTGATGTAGAAAACTATTATGCTGGTAATGGAAATGTAGAGCTAAAACCATTTGTCCAAAATCATTCTTAAATTACGTGTTAGGGACAGTAAGTTGGTGGTTGCCAGTCTGCCAGTTTCAGCAGTAACCTATCCTTCGTCCATCCCTGTTTACTTTTACACCTACAGAGATATTCTAACTTTTTTTTCTTTTCCCCCTTTTTCTAGTAAAACCGCCCTGCTGGAGGGCTTGGAGGTTGACCAGTATATGTGGGGTATTTTGAATGCTATACAAAAGTAAGTGAATTTACTCATTTCTGATATCCAATGCTAAGTATTTGGGAGGAGTATTTGGGTACAGCTGAGCCAAAGTTGGGTCTTGGTGATTGAACTTGAATATAATATTTGATGACTCGTTGGTGCAGCTAGTGAAATAAAGCAGCTTCCATCTACTTGTCAGTAGATCTTGTTTGGGCCATCTCTTGATGACAGTCTCATCAATGAAGCAGGGGGAAGAAAGGGGTGGGAGAATGAAATGTTTTCTCATGTTTACAAGCAGTCTCTCTGATTAGCATGTAGCAGACCATATAGGTGTGTTTGGATTTCATTAGTGTTGCTCTGTGGGTGTGGATAAACACAAGCATGAACTCTCAAAGCATTCCTTTTCCAAACTTGCTTGCAGGATACGCTGCTGGTTGAAAAGTTCGTGAGGCTGTAGTATACTCATGCAAATGGGAAATGGCTTTGCCTGCTGTGCAGTTTCTTGTGGCAATTCAGCAAAGCTGACACCAAAAAGAGAAAAATTAATGCTCTAAAATTGTCATGTTATTTTACAGCTCAGAGTTTGAAGAAGTTACCATTGATCCAACTTGCAGTTGGAGGCCGGTTCCTATAAAGTCAGACATCCACATCAAAGATGACCCTGATGGCATTCCCTCTAAAAGATTTAAAACCATGAGTCCAAGCCAGATGATCATGCCAAATGTGATGGAGATGATTGCAGCGTTGGGTCCTGGCCCGTCACCTTACCCATCCCTCCCACCTCCTCCAGGAGGCAACAACTCCACTGACTATGGTAGCCAAGGTTAGTTCTGCGGTTGTGTGCGCTTTGGTAGCGGCTCTGGAGACCCTTGGTTCAGTCAGCAGTGACATTCAAGTGCATCAATGCTCTTCTCCTAAAAATTGTCAAGGACAGCAAAATGTGTACAGCTGCATTTCTGAAATCCTGCACCAGTCCTTTCATTTAAGATTCATCTGTTCAGAGAAAATGTCTTTTAATAAATAAATTGGTGATAGTCATATATATTGCTATGCAGCCTCCAAATCAGTAGACATTATATGTTACCTTATATATTGTGACCTGCCACAATATATATCTTTCCTCATTCTTTTCTCTCCCTATTCCTTCTGTTCCCCACTGAATCAGGAGAAGGTTCCTGGTACTAGAGTGGTTACAAAGTAGAGAACCAGACCTTGCAGTCCTCTTGCTTGGGCCATTAAGCTTCACTGGTGGCCAGGTGCTGACATTGGGAATTATTCCAGGCCACCCAGAATGTGGATGACTTCTTAAGAGCCCTTTGCTGCTTTGCATTACAAAATGACTTCTGCATTTCTCTACCGTGTGCCAGTTTGGGAAACATTGCACTAAATATAGGCCATGGAAATATCTTTTCAGATGACTGGTATATTGTGAATAACTAAGTTACAGTGACAATTCTGAAGAGATGAAACCAGAGACTGTTCCTTTTCAAGTAATATCATATGACTCAGTTCAGCTCTGAGAAAAGACCAACTGTTCACACCATCAGAATCCCCAAATTGATTACAAGGTGATATATGTGCTTTTTGCAGGCATTTGAGGAAAAATATAGATTGCGTGCAAAATATGGTTAATTTACTCCAATGACTGCAAAACTGATGACAGATGATAAAACTTTTTAGGTTTTCAAACAGATGAATGATTACTATAACAAAGCCAAGAGCACTGAATCACATTTTTTCACTCATTTAGTAGGAGTGAAGTGCATTAAGAACATGAGAACAGAGCTGTCTGTTCTTTATCATCTTCCCTGCCTTTTATTTGAGAGTGGACACGGTAATTGTGTAAATTTGGGCGTAGGGGTTGTTTAACTGCTGCCTAGGCTGTTATTTGCCCCCCTCCCATGTAGGTCCCGTAGAAGAGGCAGTCGCTGCTTCCTGCAGTCCCAACTGACCAGCCCAGGGGAGACCCCTGCCCCCCTTCTCCCTGTCCTGGCACCGACATGGCCCAGGGCACAGGTTATCTCAGGTGTCCTGGCAGCTCTGTCTTCGGACTTGGCACAGCTCTGGTCCCGGAGCAGGGCCTGCTCCTCGCTGTAATCCCTGGGTATGCTGTATGCATCTTCGATCTCCACCAAGATGTGCAAGGAAACTTAGTATTGAGAATTCTATCATGTCCCCTGATTAAAGGCACTCTAGAACAAATAATAATATTATTATTACTACTACTTTGACATGCGTGGTTTATGCGTATGTGAGTATAGCCAAAAGCATACGGAAGTATGATTTGTAAAGAAAACAAATATGTGGTAATGGAGGACTTCACTCCAGCTCCCTGCTGTTGCATTTTCCCCGGGATCAGTTACATTCTGAGAGACACATCTATTTGCTGATTAACAAAGTGAGAATTAGGAAAGCTCTGCAGTATTTACATGATAGATCAAAGTCTTGACTTCTCTGAGATAGTCTCTTACATGGTTAATGACTTATTCCTCCAAGATTAAACTTCTACTTAAAATGAGCTGTGTTGAAAAGTAAATGATGTAGATACTTCAGTCTGACAAAGTCCCTTCTTGACTTGAACATTTAAAGCTGTTCTACTTTAGCTGACAAACTGCAGGCTCTCCCTGCAAGCCCCAAAGCTATTCTATTATTTCAGAGCTCAATATCATCCATTTGAGTGGCTTATATGAAGACTCAGTGCCTTCATTTCAATTTTTACTGTTCATACCAAATAAACCACCAGAGGTGGCCTCTCAGTTGGAAGCATTAACAGAGGGACCCGAATAGAAAAGAATATGGAGAGAAAATCCCCTGTACTGTGATATACACTTGCTTTGGAATCAAGGCAAAGCTCCCCGGGCTGGGGTGGTGAGGACCACAAGGCTGCTGATCGTGCTCATACACGTCCCTGTCCTCCAGGCAAGTGGAGGACTCCAGGCTTGCTACTAACTAGTAAATGTTTGAGCATGTAATCCAGACACGTAGTCCCAATTTTTGCAGAATTTTGGTGCTTTGGTCTCAGACTGAAGTTAGGCAGGTTTCATAAATTCAGTAAATTTATTTTTGGAGTTTGCATGTCTGCATTTTGAATCACTGGCTACAGGCAGTGGGTTGGTAACAATGAAACCCAGAAGAGTAGATGTGTTCCCTGTTGGGGACCATCGCTGTTCGGTTTGCAGACAGCCACGTGCATTTTGTTAAAGTTTGTGAGAACAAGGAGGACCTGCCACAGACCCTGGTTAGGCAGGAAGGCCTCCTCCACATCACCTAAACGGAAGCTGCGTGTTCATCCTGAGGAGGAGGTAAAACAGATGCTGTGCTATGAACTGGTACTGTGGCAGCTTCCTGATCTGCCAATTAGCTTCATTGGGAACTGAAGCAATTCTGCAAAGCTGCTGAGTGTGTGGAAGTGCATATAAAGTGCATATGAAAGGAACACGGATGCCCTGTGTATCACTCTGGACCTGGGCAGGCAGTCATACTTGTACTGAGTTGCCTCCAGTGGCAAATAGCCCACAGATTTTAATATCCCTTTGACTCTTGCTTTGACTCTTGCTTAAGATGTTGTGGGGACTTGGTAGTTTTTCAGGCAGCAGCCTGAAAATTCATGTACATGAATTACTACGATGGTCTCCTTACAGTCTTGCCAGTAGGCAGTGCCGCTTTTTCCTCCCTTTCCTCGAGCTCGCTCCTGGAGCAGAACACGGCGTGGTCGTGTTCCCCTTCAGATCGTTCACCTCCGCACGGCGCGCTGGGCTGGGACGGTGTCGGACTGCACGGGGTTTTAAAGCTACCGTGAGAGATCAATGTCAGAGCAAAGGGTTTCTTTCACAGCAATGTCTGTTTCTCTTTTAGGCAACAGTTATCAAGGTCATGGCAATTTTGATTTTCCGCATGGGAATCCTGGTGGAACGTCTATGAATGACTTCATGCATGGGCCACAGCTGTCTCATCCCCCAGACATGCCAAGCAGCATGGCAGCTCTTGACAAGCCTCTCAGCCACCCAATGCAGGAATCTGTAAGTAACGGTACTGCGGATGTCAGCTTTAACTTTGTGGGGGCAGAGAGCACTTGCCAGACTAGAGGACCTTGTTAGTGAGCTGCTCTTGCCTTCTGTGGATTCCTGAATTTGGCAGTTCTTGAAATAGAGTAGTCCTGAGAAGCAGAGTCAGAAAACGCCATTTTCAGTTTCTGGCATTTTAGAGCTTGTGGAGAAGCATTTCTGATCATTTTGAATTGTCATTTAAGCTTGTTTATCTGAGAGAGACAGCCTGGCTCTGTGGCTCTTCTGTTGATCACTGTGCTTTGCTCTGACACCTAAAAAACTCCTATTTGTCATTCTCTAGACCAGCATGGTCTGTGAACATCCATCCCAAACAAAGAGCTTGTTATAGCAAGACAGTAACTGACTTCAAAGCAGGAATGGTGTCTCTCCTGGCTTTGTCCCTTAGGGCAATATTTACATCAAAACATTTTGAGGGTGAATTCTACCCAGGCAGAATCACAGACATCTTTAAGCTCTTGGGAATAGGACGTGTCTGTAGCTTTCTAGGGGAGATGCTGCTTTGAGAGTGTAGGCGAATCAAAAATTCGGAAGCTCCTCAGATCTTAGGTGGAGAGGCAGAACTGTGTGTTGGAAAGGTAGCTTGCTCACAACACCAAGTTTTATTTACAGAGCCTTATATCCAGAAAATGCAGCACTGCAGCAACTAAGGCAATAGAAAAGCTACCAGCAGCATTTAGGTCTTAGGTTTGGCTAGTCATCTCTTTTAACTGTGTGTGTGTGTGTAGTGTGTGTGCGTGTGTGTATATATCCTTTTATATTCGCTTAAGTTACAGAGAAGGGGCTCCATAGTGTGCTGTTATTGCATAGGAAGGATGTTTAACTTGACAAGTCATCTGTGCCATGTCTTTAGTGAGTACTAGAAAGTACAATTTCAGAACGTAATGAGGAAATGTGGTAGCAGATGCTTAGCACAAGCCTACTCTGTCAATGTCTCCTCTAGCTGGCAGTGGGTTTTCCAAGAAGGAGGAGTGAGAAATAGGAAGGGAGCAGAGAGAGAGTTCTTAGAATAGCTCGGAGAGCACCCAAGCAACAGAAGAGTGGCTGCAAAGGGAGAGTCCAGGAGCCATAATGGCTCTGCTGCGTTGCACGCTAGTGACCAACAGCACCAACCCTTGCTGTTGGGTTTGCTCTGGCAAGCTCCGCGCACCCAGCGCAACAAGCAGTCCAAATTATCTGCATCCGAACCAACTGCATAGTGTTAGGATATAGTAGTGAAGGGGATTGTTACCAGGCTGCACCATCCATGCAAAGCTTGCTTGAATCCAAGCCACACAGGGAAATCTTCTTTGCCTCCCATCACAAAACACACTTAAAAAAAAAAAATCCTAAGCCAGGGTTACCAATTGACTCATCAGCTTTAACTGCTGCACCTTTGCTAGTGCAGCTACCCTGGTGAAATTTCTGAAGTAATTGAGAATGGAAGTGAAAAACTTGTGGATTTCTGTAATTTATACAGATAATAAGGGCAAAAGTTTCTCAAGGCTCTGCATGTTGCAGACCTATAAGGGGAGACTGGGGCAAACATGAATAGATTTTTGGTTCTCTGGGCCCATCTGTAGTACATCTGATGCTTGCTCATGACAGCTGGAAGCTGCAATAAACCTTTGCCTCACTTCCTCACCCTCACCCACCACGATATGCCGGGTATGCTCTTTGGGACAGGCCCGTGTCACTGAAGCAGCCTCCATCTAGTTTGTCAGTGGTTTATTTTCTCTTAATAGGGATCAGTTTCCGTGTCCATTGCCACAGAGGAGTCGGATTGACCTTTTGAATGTGGCCAGAAAGTCTTCAGGGTGCATTTGAAGGACTCTCTGTGCTTCAACATAGTTATTTCAGTACCATAAAGTCTCTGCTTTCCTCTTTCCTTTTTAACCTTCTTCCTTTCTTCTCCTTGAAAAAAAAAAAAAGCTGCCTGTAGCAGACACTCAAGAAACACAGCTTTAAAATTACTGCGTTTTGAGAAATGCATGACTTTAACACATTTCTTAAATTGCATAACTGAATGTCTTCAGGCAGGCATCTTTATATTAAAATAACTATAAATCACACTGCCTAATTGGACTGTAATTTTAAGAGATTGGCTGTGCTCTGTCTTGTTTTCTGTCTCTGTGCAGTTAAGGTGTGTTTTGTTTCCATCGGCTGTTCACTTTGACCGTTTCATGTTCATAGGGTCAGTGAGGATCAGACGTTTGATCCATTTAGACCAGTGGCCTGTCTCTAGGTGAACCTGCCTGGTGCTGAATGCTGCTGAGGAAATTGTAGTTTTTCTGTTATGAAGATTTATGTGGGTGCCTTCACACAGAGGTAGACAGAGCAGGTTGTTCACCCCAGACATGCTCTGTAGGTCACTCCAGGAGATGCAGGCATGGCCAGGGCTGCTGACAGGGACTGGGTGGTTGGATCTATCTTCTGTCAGCACTGGGGCCCCCTCCTGTAGTGTGGGAAGAACTAAAATCAAGACCTGGCATGTGGCTAGGAGAGAAGTATTACCTCCTGCCCCAGCATCAAGTGTTTTGAGAGCTGCAGAACAGATGCTTCTGTCTCAGTGCAAGTGCAGCAGGATAGCAGCCACGACTGCGGCATTTTGTTTTCAGAAATCACATACAAGTTTCAGGCATCAGTGAATTCAGCAGTGCGGGTGAGCAGGTAAGAGCTGGTACAAGCCATCATAGCATCATTATGACTGGAAAAGACCTTTAACATCATCTAGTCCAACCATAAGCCCTTCAACAACATGCCTGCTAAACCATGTACCCGAGGGAGCACTGGGTCATTAGGCCATAGTTTCATGTGCAGGTTCAGCTGATAGGAGCTGGTACTGCTGTGAAAGGACCATTCTTGTTTTTATTTTCACCTTCCTCTCTCCTAAACCAACACAAGCGTTATTGCAGCCATGAAGTGAGCTGGATCGGGCTACTCATACAGCTGAAAACTAATCCAACGAGCAAAAAGAATGCTTAGCTTGGATCCAGGGATGCATCCCAGCACTCCTACAAGTCATTCTTAGGCTTAAAAAGAGCTGTGTTGGTTTTCTGCTATTAAAATGGAGATGTAGTTGCTTCTGCTGTGAACTTTTCTTTTACAGATTGTTTTTTTAAGAGTGCCAGAGCATACGCTCTTAAAAAAAATCTCCTTTTTTTACTGTGCTATGCGAACCAAAGGCAACTTCATTAGACTTCACATCCATCTCATAATGCAGAGTAGTGTTTTTGAAATAAAAAGATGAGCAGGAGGTGCCCAGATGACATTGTTTTGAATATTTCTGCACCACTGTGACCTTGCAGTTAGGTAGCTGAATGCAAATAGAAAAATTGTTGAAGTCCTGAGCATTTAGCTTTCTTACAGGTGGACTGGTAGAGTATCTTCCAGGGCCCAAGGCTGCCTGTCTGCCCATATATATGTATATATTTAAATATATATTTTAAAATATCGTTTTTGTACATCTTTATTTACTTTATAAAAAAAAAAACTAACCTGTTTATCTGTTCTAACTGAGAATATATGACTATCTCTTGGTTTTTTGTTTGTTTGTTTTAATAAACACGCCACTATGACT
>JAUBNY010000070.1:17567-28469 GCA_032275445.1 Crypturellus soui | reverse complement strand
AGGATAAATTGAGACTTTCTGAGATAATCCTGTTTTGGGTTTCTGGAAAGTGTTCTCCTGCTTTAGCAACACTGTTTTAAGTTGCTTATTACTTTCCGTTATTAGTAAACCTTCTTAATTTCCACACACTGTTGCACATGTCCTCCGTGAACAAAGGAAGCTGTACAGGAAGGAAAGCAGTTTGGACATGCATAAACTAGCCATCTACTTTGACGTGCACATTTGCAAAGTTTCTAGGCTGCAGATTCATTTACATTAAGGTGTAGCTTATGGGCAGATTTTGTACAAGTTTTCCCCTAGGGTAACAGAAATGTTGTATAACAACTTTGAAGGAGTAAAATGTGACCCAGATGGAGGCAATAGTGGCTTTACTAGTACCTTTTAACAGTTCTTTTACACTCTCAGATGGGAAAGAGGCCCAAGTAACTGTTACGGACAGACTCCTGCTCATTTTCACCATTATGCCGCTGATCTATTGCGAAGGACCTCCATAGAGTTGAGAATCACTGTCCCAGTGTATCAATACTCAAGTTTTCAGAAGTGTGGAGAGATGATTTTTCTAAATGCTTGTTTCTGTGTTTTTTATTACTATTATTTTGTGGAAACATTTTAATTAAGCTTTGTAATAACCTTCCTTTTACTTGCCAAAACTGAAGACTAAGGTTAAACTAACCTTGCCATTTGCTGTGACACAAAAGGGTCGATGCTGACAGCATTTTGCTGGTTTCTATTGGCTTGGCTGAATGAATTTCATGCTGTGGTTGTATGTACCTGTTCTTTTATTTCAGCTCCACTTCGTGGCAATATGTAGCATTCCTCAAAAAATGTTTACATTTTTTGCTTCTCCATATACCCAATTAACATGAGATGGCTGATTCCAAAACGTTCATACACCGTTGCCAAAGACCGCGGCAGCGCGAGCGGAGACGTGGTGTGGAAGAAAGAACTGGGCTTGTGCGTTCTTGTTGCTTCCCTGCAACGTGGGAAGGATTTTCCCCCTCCTCCTTCCGTAGTAGGATTTGGAGGGTGTGCTTGTTTTGGTGGTTTATTCCTCACAGAACACATAAAAAAAAAAAAAAGCTCTCCTCGTTCCTGTTCACGAGTCCCCTTGCAGCCACTGCAGCCCCACAGCTGCTGCCGGGGAGCTCCCTGCCTGGGGCAGCTCCGTGTTTGCCATCCCCTGAACCTGTGGGTATCAGCCGAGGGGCTCTCCTGCGCTCGCACGATGTTACGTTTCCCCCAGGGAGCTGCTGGGGAGTGGGTGTTTGCCGCGTGTTGGTAACGACCCGCAGCAGGACCCAGGACCGGGGTGCGGAGCTGCTGATAAGGTGCCCGGACTAGCGCGACCTGGCACGGGGGCCGCTGCTGTGCGGGCTCTGCAGCCGCGCGGGGCCTTCCCGGAGAGGCTGTCGCTCCCTCGCGGCGCTCGTCCGTTTCCCACGTGGCACGGAAGCAAACCGCCAGCCCGTTTATCCCAGAGCGTTTCCTCTGGCATTGGGATATGGAGCTTTCTTTTCTGATTGTGCTTGGTTGTTGTTGTTTTCTGTTTTGTTGTTTTCTGTTTTTTGTATCGGTTTGATGTATTTCCTCGTGAACGTGCGGTCGCAGCGTCAGGCACCTCGAGCACTGTACCGTGTGGCCTCACTTTTCTCTTCCTGCTTTTTTCCTCCTCCGCAGATCCCTCATCCTGGCAGCACTGATCAGTCCCATAGTTCCATGCAGCAAGGTTTGCACGTCCCTCACCCCAGCAGCCAGTCAGGGCAGCCATTACATCACAGCGGGCCTCCTGCGCAGCCGCCCCGGCAGCCGCCCCCGGCCGCTGCCGGCAACCATCCACACAGTGACCTGACCTTTAATCCCTCCTCAGCCTTAGAGGGTCAGGCTGGTGGACAGGGAGCACCCGACATGCCGGAGCCCTCGCTGGATGTAAGTCTGCGTCATAACCGTCATCCGCCTGCCGTAGCGTTGCGCTTCCCGCCGGGCGGGCGGGCGGGGGGAGCGGGGCTGGGGCCGCTCGCTCCGCACATGCCATCGTTTCATGCTTGGGTGCGTGGACGTGCTCGCTGCAGCTGAGGGCACCTCCTGGCTTGCTGCGAGGCCTTTCTGTTGGGCGCAGCTGCATGGCGCGCGAACCGCATCCCCCCTCCAGCGTCCCCAGGACAGCGACGCAGGCACCGCAGCTGGGGCTCCCCGCACACCCGCCGCCTCGGACGGGTAGGCGGCCCCGGTGCCGGCTCTCGGCCCTGGAGTCGTCGCGGTGCCTGACTCGGAGGAAGAACCCGGCGCCAGCTCCCTGCGGCGCCCGGCGCCATCCCGGCCTCCCCAGGCTGCGAGGGGTCTGTGCTGCTCAACGCGCTGGTGCTGGTAGATGAGCAGCAAAACCCTTCCCGCACACACGCGGAACCACCGCAGAGGGCTGCCCAGCAGGAAAAAAAAGCCAGGGGCAGTGACTCTTGCCTCCTTATGGGTATTTAAGACAGCTCATGACTAAGCGAAGATAAATCCATTTCCTAGCTCAAGGCCAAAAATAATCTCTGTGTCTCTCATTGTCCATTCACTAGTGTTAGAAACGAGCTATCCTGAGGAATCCTTCTGGTTGACCAAATATATTGCCGAATTTAACTTTTTTAGAGCTAGGGCTGGGTTTTCCTTTGAGCTGTGTGTTCCCATACTCGTTCGTATCTGCTGTCTGCTCCAAAGTCTGTTGCGCAATGTAATTTTCCTAAAGAAATGTTCACCCTTGTGCTTCAGATTTATATTGGTATCACCTGTTGGTGTATTCTCATATGTACCCTGTTGCAAAGCACCAGTGTGCCCTTAAGTAGGCTCCCAGAAGGAAGGGAAAGGCAGAGGGGAACTCAGGGATGCTCCAAGTCCTGTGATGTTATCTAGGTGGAGAAAATGCCAAGTGAACCAGGCTTTGCTGCTGTTTCACACAACAGCATCGCCTGGAAATCCTTTGGGAACTGGAGGTCATGTGGCAGTTAGAGGTCTGCACTGAAGGAACCTATATGGTTAATATTAAACCTATATGGTCAAATTAAATTGTCATTTTCTCTTCATATTAGTATTTAAGAAACGTGAAGCACACTGTTATGGGCCAGGCACTCATTCTTTGGTGAAAAGCACAGCAGAAAAACCTGTGCATTTTATCACAGTACAGTGATCCCATCACTGATGGAGTCATGTGGGATCCTTAGCAGGAGACTGTCTTAGGGGAATGAGAAGGTCAGCGCTGGAGAGAGCTGGGAGTGGGGCTCTTTGAAGCAAGCTCATGCTTGTGATCAGACGACTTGTTTCAATGGGTTTCCCCTTTATGGCTGTGTTGTGGAAGGGAACGGGATGAAATCCCGTGACAGGCGCGGAAGGTCCCGGGAGCGCCCGGTCCTCCTGCCGCCTCAGCGCGGCGCTCCCGGGCCAGTCTGGCTGGGAAGGGTCTCCATGGGGGCGTCCATTCCTGCAGGCAGTTCCCTTGGGCTCAGACGCAGCCCTTGCTGCTTCCTGCGAATTGCTCACCGGGACCACAGTTGTCCTATGGCTGCTGTGCCACGTAGTCAGGAGAAGCTGTTGTAGCAGAGGAAAGACTTGCTGTTTTAAACACCTCATATCCTCGGTCTAGTACTACGACAATGACATTTTTGCCTTTCGTGTATGTTCTTGAATGAAAAATGGAGGTGTTTTAAGAAAAAAATCCTCTGAGATTCGGTTTATGTAAACCTGACATCACACGTAAAGAAAAGAAAAAGGCTTAAGAAGTATTAAACTACTTTTTACATTTCATGTTTAGTTTATTTAAAAATATATTCATTCATTTTGCATTAAAAGATGAAGCTGCATTTGCACAGGAGTACTAGAAGTATGTAGATGTAATACCAGCATGCTAAATGTGCTGCCGTCAAGGGTCTAGTTTTTGCGTATTTGAAACCATTGAACAGCTTGAAGTGAAGCTCTTGCAGGTGCTACTGCTTTTATTAAAGCAGTCCATATCTTCTGTCAAGGCCTTAAGAGCACGCTGAATGTAAAGGGAGCTTATTACAAACTCTGCCCTGCCATTTTTTAATCATGACACTTTGGCTTTTACCAGGACATGGTGAGATACAGAACAAACTGCTGTTACAGCACCCAGTAGTTATGGTTTGCTTGTTACCTGTCAGATCAAAAGCAATCTGAGCGATGTTTGGAAATAACATTCTCTGTTTGAAACAGTGTTAGTAAAAATCAGAACAAAAGCTCTCCCTTTTGATACGTCGCGCTCCCGTGGCCGCCGAGCCCGCCTTGCAGCTGTGCTGTGTCCCCATGTGGACACGCACACGTGGTGCCCAGCGCTTTGTGTGGAACTAGCCCGTACGGCTCGCGCAGGCCGGGCGGCTCCGGCAGCAGAATGGGCTTGGGGAGCTGGTGAGCCTGGGGACGGGGATGGAGCAAGAAATCCAACTGGGATGATAATGCCACTCATGGGCTGCAAAAGGAGCTGCACAGAGTGTCAGAACCAAGCGCCCACTGCGTCATTTCAGGGTGCTGGGTTTGTTTCACTGTCTTCTGATTGATTCAGATATATACGTGTGAAAGCAATTTTGCAGGAATGTGCAGTGTTTAATCCCTTTTTTCAGTGTTGTGTTCCTGTTATCTGTAATTTTCCTTTTATCTTTATATTTTATAGCTGCTTCCAGAACTCACAAATCCAGATGAGCTGCTTTCGTACCTGGATCCTCCTGATTTGCCAAGCAATAGCAATGATGACCTTCTGTCTCTCTTTGAGAACAACTGAAACCATATGTATTCCCCCATGCCTTTCACTTGTTCACACGTGTGTGGCTGCACAGCGAGGAATCTTAACACTCCTTTTCCACAAAATAAGAAGAAGAAAAAAAAAAACACCTCACAACTCCATCCAGTGGTGCACTCCCTGCTTTCTTCATCTCAGAACTGCTTTTGTCAGCTTCACAGACTGTGAAAGTGCTGGGAGGAGGGAGTACGAACCCCGCAGCAACGCCAGCGCCTGCCGCGCGCCCCGTCACAGCGAAGCAGAGACAGTTGTGCAGCTATTGGAAACCCCATTTGTTGTTCATCCTCTAGAGAGAGAGTTCTGTGATAAACATAGTGTGAAGTATCTTGGCAAAAGCAAATCTTGGCAAGGGAAGAAGAGGCAACAAAATGGACCTGTCTTTAATTGGCCAGTCTCAGAATGTCCTTCCAACGCGTGTTCTTCCATTTTTTGAAACTGTCTCTCCCCACCCCACTTGCCCCCAACCCCCCTCCAGCCACAGGTTTGTGTTGGAGTAGTTTTCCTGGCCACACACTGAAAAGAACGTCAAAACACTTGTAAAACTCCCAAAAGCACAACTCGTACAGTAGAGTGGCAGCGATAGGGAAGGAACACAAGCCCCTCGGAGGGGGACAGCAGTTAGCTGGCCCGTCTCCAGGGCCGGAGCCCTCACCACCTGCAGGCTGCAGCCCTGTGTGTTTGTCTTGGTAAAGTGCAGGAATCTTCGACACCTCTTTGCAAAGGATTCCTCTGTTCAAACACACAGATTGCGGAAAAATAAAACAAAAAATACTTTCAGTTTTTAGCTCTTTTTTGTGGGTTTGGTTCCAAATCAGCACCGTTTTCAGCTGCATTAACACCCAGATTGTTGTAATAGATCCTTTGGCTGTGTATTCCATACAAAAAGGAGAAGCGAGGGAGGGGGGAATATGAACTAAAATACTCTGGATTTTCCCCTCCAGCCTTCAGTTCCCTCCGCACTTGTGTCATTCTCCATGGTGCACAGTCGTTAGCCAGACGAGCTGGGAGGAGGGCAGGCAGGGAATCGTGGCAGGAGGGATGCAGGGGAGAGTAACACCCCTATCTGCGTAATTGTTTTCACTAATCAGCTTGAAAAGGGGCACTGAAATTGGACAGACATTTTACAACTAACTTTTTTTTGTTGTCTTGCTTTGTGTTCTGCTTTCACGACTGTTACAGATAATTCAGGCTTTATCTTCCTTTCTCTTTCTTTTCCGTTTTTGCCGTAGCTGCCCGGATGCGATCCTTCCCCCGAAGGAATGGGCATGGGGAGAACGGGCCGTCGTCGGCCGACGGCTCCTGCCCTCACGAGCCCCGCTGCCCCAGGCCCCGTCTTGCCCCCGTGCTCTGTGCTTCTCGTGTGGTTGCTTCTCCTGCATGAGCTTCCGCTTGCTTCTGTGCCCATCTCTGTGCTCCTCGTCTCTCTCTCTCTCTTATAACTTGTGTACAGTAGCTGTGTAAGAAGTGCATGTGTGCCAACTCTGCCCTCGTGGTGCAACATTTCAGCTTTTGCCCACTGTACAGTTATCGGTTTCGTTTCTTTTTGCTACTAAAGCAGTTTTGGCCCTACTCCTTTCCCCTTCCACCAGCCGAATGCCCCTTATCCGCTCGCGACGATACGTTTCCAACGTAAGTGCCAGACAAAATTCTGTCAGGTTGGCTAGGCAGTTCCTTGGCCCTTTGTGTTCGGTTTGCAATGCTGTAAATGGCATGCCCCGTGCTTGCGACTCTCGATTTGCTTCCCTCACCAAAGTCATATTTGTAAATTCTTTGCGGTTTGTGGTTTATTTTACTCTTTTTGTTAACGTTTCCACCCACTGCTGTACATGCGTCGTGATATATATATGCTAGTCAGCAGCACCTTGCTGTAGATATTAAAGGAAATGGCGGTTTAGTTCTTTTATTTCCAGTAGGAGTGTTGAACCTGTCAAACATATTATGTAGAGATGGTCCCACACTTATATTTTTCCTGTTTCAAGTTTTTTTAAGAAAGGCGCTGTTCATTATGCAAAATCAATTATTTTAAGAATTGCTATTGTAAATATCTCTGTGAATATTTTAGTATCGTCTTTGATAATATTCAACATTTTCATGATCTGGTTATACTTTTGCTGGTGTTTTTAAATACCTTGTCTGAAGAAAAATATGGGTCCTTTTTTAAAAAAGAAAAATTGAGGGTTCTTTAACAGAATAAGGGAGTTTTTGCCTTTTTTTTTTTTTCTCACCCCCCCCTTTTTTCTCTGGATAAATTAGCCCAAATTTCGTCCCCGTTTGTGCGATGAGCGGACGTGTCAGGCGATCCCCGCGCTGCCCTCGCAGTGACGGTAAGCGGCTGCCCGGGGCGCCGTGAGCACGCGCGGCTCCCCCGGGGCCCTGAGGCGGCCGCGATGCGCCAAGGCCAGCAGCAGGCGTCAAGGCGCCCGCCCTCTTTGTGTTGCTGTCCCCCTGCTCCAGGTTTGGGGCTGGGGCACCCCGGCGCTGCCGGGCGCTGGGTGGGCAGGGGGGCAGCCCGGAGGGTCTCCCTCTGCTTGGAGGTGTCTTTGCTTGCGTGGGCTTGACGAGCTGCGGAGGGTCTCCAGAGCATTAAAGACACCTTGCTCTAATACGTGGCGACGCGGTCGCGGGGTGGGCCTGCTGTCACACGAGCGCTGGGAAAGACCATTCTTCAGTTGCAGATGTGTTTTTGTAGCAGTTTTACTGTAGCCGTTCTCCCGTGTATTTTTGCTGCGTTGTTTGTAAAGGTATTGGAGTCATTTGCAGGGGTGGCTGATGACAAACCGACTTTATGCCCTTAAGAGTTTGGCTTTGGGTTTTGTTTTGTTTGGGAAAGGGGAGTTTCTTAAGCCATAGATTTTGGAATAAAGTTTTCTCACGATTAATTGGAACTGGCTGCTCAGATTTTCTTTTTTTTTAACTGAGTCTATTTAATGTTCCACCCTCCACTGTTCCCCGAGCAGCTAATTGAGACACCTGAAATGATTTTTTCGCTTAAATAAAACATGAGCATTTTAAACCAGGTGTGTTAAGGACTGACCGCTTGCTAACTGGTAGTGCTTAAAATGTATCATTTAAAAATATCTGTTGGCAAGCATAAAGGGAAAAATGAAACAAACCTAGATATTAGCAATATGTTTGGGGCAGTCTTTGTATCTGCTTCACACAGTAATTGAGGAGTTAAATGGATGGTTGAAGTTTTTAAGTTTATAGAAATTTTTGGTTTCTAAGCAGGAGTTAGAGATAAAATACAGTTTTTACCCATCACCCAGATATTGGACATCGAGACAGTTTTAAAACTCTGTCACCTAAAATCAGGTGCTATATAGTGGATTCAGTATGAAAAAAAATCTTATAAATCAAAATTTAGGGTTTGTTTTTTATCTTTTCACTGCCGTATTAAGGTTTAGAGAAAAAAAAAAAACTAGCAAATAGGGTAATCACAGTCATTTTCTTTTAAAGCTTAAATACTATATGAAATTCCAGTAGTATTTTTATTCTTCTTTTTGTTTGTTTACTTTTTAATTGTTTCCCTATGGAAGCTCATCTGGGAAAGAACCCACAGAGATCTACAGTTCTGCTGCCAAGACATTATTATAGGACTGACAGATAGACGCCAATGTCTGCAGTGGAGACTCAAGGGACATCTGTACATATGTAAATGACAAATAGAGACATGTTAACAGAAACGCATTCATTTTCCTTGGAATGTGCATTGTTTTTATTTCGCAGGAAAAAAAAAAAGCTTGAAGCTCCATCTTATGTGGAAAATGAATCCTGTTTGTTAGCGTTCGTGAAGTCTCAGCATTTGTTTCACTTTCACTTCTGTAATATACTCTGAACCTTTGTTTTGTTTTGTTTTATCTACATGTAATATTTAGCTTACGTGTACTAGTCTATCACCTGTGTATTTTTAGGGTGCTACAGAAATAATGAAGAAAAATAAGGGGATTGAAAAAAATTGTAACCAAATTCATACTTTGTACAATTTTTGATATCATGATCAGAGGAGAATTAAAAAAAAAAAAGTACAATCTGAAGTAACATGCAAAAATGGCCATTGTCTTTGTTTGTACATTGTATGTACAGTACAATGCAATCATTTCATACTTTAAACTGGTCAGAGAAATAATTGTGATTTTTAGTCTTGCAAAACTGTATGTAGTTAGATGATGTGACAACCTAATATTTATCTAATAAATATGTATTCAGATGAAACCTGTATATTAGGTGTTCATGTGGTTATTTTGTATTTAAAGATCAAATTATTTGACTATTGCTAGACATTTATATACCCTGTTGTAACACTGAAGTATTCTCATTTGCTCATGTTATTTTTTTTTTCCTAAATAAATTTGCAAAATTAAGGTCTGGCTAACTGGCAGGTGCTTTGAAAATTTTCAGTCTTTCTTCAAAACGGCCAAGTTTCCCCTTCTGCTCCTGGCTTTGCATGGTAGCTTGCAAGGTACTCATGCAGGAAGCTGGGCTCGCCAAGGAAGAGGAGGACGGCATGAACACGGATGGGAAAGGTGCAGAGTAGGAGAATACTCCGTGCTCAGGCACGTCCTTCCCTGGCGCCTCCCGCCAGCTCTGCGCCTGCCGCTCCCTGCACGCGCGGGTGCCGGTCACTCGGCCTCGAAGAACTCACATGTTCAGAGACGGGCGTCAGGCCCTACAGGAACAGTCACTATTCCAGTATAGGAGCATCCAAACACGGTTACAGTTTTCATGTAGTGATGACTCCGCAGCGCACAAATCCTCACGGCTTTGCAAGTTGCACTTGGCGGGTGCGTACGGAGAAAGCTGCACAAGAGAGGAGCTCTCCTCTCGACGTTTGTTCCTGGCTCTCAAGTTTTGCTGCCTTTGCTGCCCATTAAGGTAAGGTAAGAAAGGTGGGTGAGGGGGCCCTCAGCAGTGAAACAGAAAACAGTGTTTATCCTTCCCAGTCACTAATCCCCGAGTACTTTATTGCTGGTGTTCTGTTTGTCTGCCCGGAAGCTCCCACCAAGGCTCGGTGGGCAACGTGCGGGCCTGCTTCGGCATCGCGACCATGAAGGACCAGTAATTCCACTGGAAACACGTGAGTGATGGCCGTAAGTGCTGTACATTTTTTGAGCTTGTTTAGAAGTTTCAGAAGGGTACAAGAGGTGGGAGTTTCTCCCAGGTGGCACCACGCGGACCCCCGGGTAGGTATGACTTGTACATCCAGCCCGTGCTGGTGTCTCTCATCCCACATTTTGCCAGTGTGACTCTGGACATCGCTCATTCTTTGTGTGGTTCCCTGCAGCCATGCATGTTTGTATCCGTCCGGGATTCCTGTCGATGGGAGTCATTGCTCAGCAGCTCTTGAACCCTCGTAGTTGCCAACATTTTCTGCGCTCTTCCCAGTCAGCGCAGATCTCTGAATCTTCTCATTTGTGTTGTCCTTGGCCGTGCACCTCCCTGGCCTTTCAGCTGGAGATGCGCTTGGCACCGCCTCTCCTTTGGCTTCTGCTGGCGCTGGGATGCCGGGAGCACAGAGCTGCCTGACTGCCTTCAAGGGAGTAAGCTGGACAGCACACAAGAAGTTACATAATGTTCTCATTTGTTATCCTTCGTTGTCTGCAGTGTTTTTCACTTCTGGAGGAATTAACGGTTTGCTATTTGTTTATTTATTTTTGTATCTAGCCTTTCGTTTGCACGTGTATTGAACGGGAACACCAGTTCCCTGTCACCTAAACACTGATCCATTCAAATCCTCCCGTCTCCCATGCTCTCAGTCTCCAGTCATGTACACTTATTTTCCATTTCACATTGTGAATTACTACCAGAATGCCCCTTTATTGTAGCTCCCTGCTTCCATGTGGCAGGAATCTGACCAGTTCCACGTGGGATGCTGCTCCCCGTGCCTGTCACTGGGTCTGGACACTCTGCACGAGGCCCTTCTGAGAGGAGCAGAGGATTTGTTACCTGGGAACCGACCTCCGCATCTGCTGTGCAGAGTGGAGTTTCCCAAGGGATGTAGAAGGCCTGCGCAGGAGTCAGCCTGTTGGGCTGTTTTATTCCGACAGCAAAGCTGTCAGGGCCCCTGCAGGACCTCGCAGGTACCTCGTGGTGGAGGGAGCCGCAGGGGGTCTGCCAGG
>JAUBNY010000070.1:1454-15523 GCA_032275445.1 Crypturellus soui | reverse complement strand
CTTAAGCAGCAAAGTAAAGGGGGAGGGTCATGAAGATATGATAATGTAAGGAAAATAATTTTAGGAAAGGCTGCTAAATATTGGTGAAGGAGAAGGAACAGAAAGTGGGTAAAATGGAACAAAAGAACCATGACAAAATAATTCTAGAAAATCAAGGGTCACAGTGAAGAAGGAGAATCAAAAACAGAAAGTTGGGAGTCCAGGGTGCTGAGGGAGTCCCGCACATGTTTGAAAGATAAGGTTATTCTTGCTCTCTGTTTTATCTTATTGCATGTTGTAACGTTCTTCACAGTGATTTTAAGACATGCTGTCAGTGCTCCCCTGCCCGTGGTTTCGGCAGTCCGTGCTATGTACCCGGGCCGAGAGGAGCAGCAGGGCAGAGGGCAGGTACCACGGTGCAGCGCAGCGCCGAGCGGCACAGGAGGGTCCGTGTGGCCCGGAGCTGGGACCAAGCGCAAGGGCAGCGCGCTGCTGCCATCCGCAGCTGTTAGCAGTCGCTTTGCCATGAGTAATTCCCTCTTAAATAAATGCATCCCAACATTTATGTAAGATACAGTACCAAAAATAATCAATTCCAAAAACAGTTCTGATACCAATGTCTTTTCCTGTATCTTAATACTGTTTCCTTCATAATTGCATTATGCACAACACACACACACACCAAAAAAAAAGCCAAATGATCCATCTTGGCATTCTGGGGCTTTGTAAATCCCACTGGGAGAAACATCTGTATTTTTGGTTACCTAAAAACATGTATTCTACAGGTCCTACATGCCCGGTCAGCCCGAGCAGTGCATGAGCAATATCCTGCAAAGCTGCCAGCGGCTGCAGGGCGCCGGGCGCCGCGTAAGGGCACGCGGGAACCTGACGTATCAGCACTGAGTTCCCATACATTATGCAGGGAGGCTGAGTAATGAATTCCAAGAAGCAATGTCACTCACAGCTTCTGAAACCCAAATGCTAATTATGGCTGTAAGGAGCATGAGTGGATCAAGATTTTCCTTGTCTGACTATTTGTAGGTAATTAACATGAAGTCAGGTGGGGAAGCCCCCCTTTACGTACAGTATGTGCTGGAGAGAAGGTTCACATTGTGAGCTGGGTTACTACATGCTCCTAAGAGAAAAACTTAATCAGAGAAATATTTATTAGCATTTTTTCTTTTTATATATGTATGGATGTGGCCAACATATGCCCTTTGAGCTCTTGTGTGATTTAAGTTCTGGCTGCAATCACTGGGTAAAATGTAAAGGTGTTTCACCATCTCCTCCACTCCAGTCGCTATTCCCAAATAAATGCTGTCACTGCCCGCAGCCCTTCCCAACTCCCAGCCCATGTTCTAGCCTAGCCAGAAGTTTGAGGAAAAGGTGACCCTTCCTGCCCGCTCCGCACTGCAGCAGCTGCCACCACCCGCTACAAATTTCTGCTCTGCCCCTTAAAATTAATCTGGGTCCCTGCATAACCTGCACGAGCAGAGTCCTTGCAACAACCAGAACATGCAAAGGTTCCTAAGTGTTGAAACTGATTCCATGGATTTCCTGGATGACAGGATATCACGTGACATTCATGGAAAATCCACTTAATGGCTGGAGGCTATACATGAGGTTTTGTTGGTGTGCCCCATGCAGAGCCTATCAAAGTGGGGTGAAAGTCAAAGAAAATTGTGATGAGTTTTAGAGCAAATGGTCACTCTTTTGGCCACTTTGTAGGAAAATATCATCTTGGCCACAGCTAAGAGGATCAACCCAAGATCTGGTAGTATGATTAACCTATATTCCTGCATTGCAAACAAGGAGGCAAACAAGTAGGACACCTCAACCAGGAATGCAAATTGCATCACCTTCCAACTGGCGTGGTGTCCGTCTGATGGAAGGGAGCACCATTTAAAGGCCCTTAGAATCAAAATTCCCAAATGTAAATCACCTTTCCAGCATTTATTCCCTCTGTTATTATTTGGAAAATCCACTCCATTTCCAGTCCATCTTGGAAAAACAGTAGCAATATGTACTCATTTACCTCATAGTCTTGTTTATAAAGATGTTTAAGCTGTAAGCAATTTACCAATATGAAATGCTGGTATTGTATTATTTTCAATCTTTTTTTTTCTTGTGCAAAAATTTCTCTACTATGACATTGTAATGGTCTTTATATATATATATATTTTAAAAAATATATTTATTTAAGAACTTTTATCAAAAGCATTTTTGTTGTTTATCCCCCTGCATCTTTTGAGGTTGGAGGAAAAGAGGGGATGATGGAATCTATCTTGTTGGTACCAAGTCACCCTGATGGCCCTGCTGAAGCCTCTGTCTTGACCGTGACCGTGTTGTGACGCTGTGTTGCTTTTCCTAGGACATGCCGGGTGTACTTATCTTCTAGCCAAATGCTGTAGGATGGCACCAATCTATCTTCATGATTTGTAATTCACCTGGCAGTGTGGTGGTAGAACAAAACAAATGATTCAGCTGCATTATTCTATAAGCCTAGGGATAGTAAGCTACGTACGCACAAAGAAAAAATTGTTACTGTAAAGGAAAACATGTTGTTTCTCACAAAGGCTGCAAATGAGGGAAATGGCATCTGTTTGCCTTGCCTAAGATCTGCCTGTGAACTATTAGCAAAACAGTTCAATGCTGCTCTGCTTGGCCTTCCCAAGTGTGAAATTAAGACCCTGTTTTCTTTTGCTCACCTTTTGTCTTGTCTATTAAACAGGAACGCCTTTGGGGAATTGCCTCTTATTATAGGTATGCTCATAACTTAGCACCCAAGTGCTAATTTTCTTTTGGATATCTAGTGGCTATTATAAGGAAACAACGCTAAAAAGAGTTTGTGGGTTTTGTTTGTTTGTTTGTTTGTTTTCTTTCCTTAATGGTCAGTAAGGAATAAGGCTGATGATCAGACTACATGAAGCTATTATTTATCAAAATAGGCTGGAAGCTGAGAGGGTACATCAAGGCAACTAAAAATACACAGTGCAGTATCTAGTATAACAGAAAAACTGAAAACTGATTACTTTTAGAGTAGCTGCTTATCACTGGACAAAATACAATTAATGAGCAAGATCTGTGTTATGGTAGAGAAGCCCATAAAAGTGCCACTAAATGCTCAACAGCAGTCAGAAAATAAGCATGTAGATGGAATAATTAAGAAAGGAACGGAAAATGGGTCAAAAATCCCTACCATTATGGAACTGTATACATCTACTGCTCTCCCCTATCTTGTATCCCGTGCAACGATCCCCTCCATAAAATTGGAAACTGCTCAGAGAGGAGCAATAAAGATGATCAGAAATGCGGAACAGCTTTCATGCAAGTAATAATTGAGTGGGCTGTCACTTTTCAGACTTGAAAAGAAATGACTCAGAGGGATATGATGGAGGTCTAAAAATCACACACAGGATGACAAAGGTGGGTAAGAATCAACTGCTCACTGACCCCTGCAGCACAAGATGCAGGGCACAATAAATAAAGCATGTGCGAGCAATGTACAAAACAAACAGAGTCTTGATACAACAGGCTATAGGTCTGTGCAAGGTCTAGATCCACTTCATTGCCAAGGAAGGTGCACGTGCAAGAAGCTTAGATAGGTCTGAAGAGTGAACACAGAAAAGAAACGCAATAAAGATTACTACGCACTAAAAATCACATCCAGCTCAGAAAGTTCTCTGAAGTGGAAATATAGGAAGCTGAAAGCACTTTGTCCTGTAATACACAATTCCCTGTTTTCACTCTTCTTTAGACATTTGTGTATGAGACAGGCTTTTGGCCTGCATGGACCTTTGGTATGACCTTGTGTTACTACAGCCCTCCATACAAGACACCCAGTTGTTCACTTGCTGTCCCAAATCTCTTGACCCGTTAAATCTTCCTCTGATGTCCCCCCACTGAAGTGGCGGAAGATATGGAACTCATTGGAGGTCACTTCTGGCTACATTGCTCACAGGATTTCTCACAATCTTTCTGCAATTGCATGTTGTGGTTCTGCTCCACACATAAAGGAGCCATTTTCAGCACAGTATTTTTGGAAGGGACTTGATTAACAGCTTTTTTGAAGGTTCAGTAATGTCATTGAGGAAGTCACTTTTAGCTGCTATTCTCTGACAACAGAGAAGGTTGAGTAGGAGCGCAGGTTTGCTGTTTCTCTTGTAGGATGCTCTCCTTGTGTGACTCTGTTATACAGTGCTATACCTTGTATTACTCAAACCTTCATAGAGTAATTTCATTTATAATAGAGGGAATATGAAAATCACAGGTGTACAATTACTAGGATCACCTGTGGTTTTCTTTCCTTTGAGGTTAAGAATCACTGCGGGGAGCTGTTTTCGCACACTCAACAGCAATGTTTTTAACAAGGATCGCCTGCAGTACTACCGATTAACGCTATCTTGTGTCAGCAACTTACTGCCTTGAAAGGCCTGTATAAAACTGTACATCCTTTTTAGCGATGTCAGTCTCGCATTAGTATTCCCACCCTGGAAGCTGAGGGGCAGGATGATGACACAAGTGCAGAGTTGGTTCTGCAGACATGGGGCTCCTTCATACCCCGTTCTAAGGTAAGAGTGGTGCTGAGAGTGCTGATATCTCACGCTAAGGTCAGTGTGGTGCTGCGAGTACTGATACCTCGCGCTGAGGTAGGAATGGTCCTGAGAGAGTGGATACCTCGCCCTAAGGTTGAGTGGTGCTGCAAGAGCTGATACCTCATGCTGAGGTAGGAATGGTGCTGCGAGCTGAGCCCTCACGCTGCGGTAAGTGAGGGAAGCCAACGCGCTGTGGGTGTCTCTGCTCCTAGACGCCTCAGAGCGTCCCCCGGCAGCCCGTGACCCGGCGCGGCGCACACACACGCGGGGCCGGGATCGCAGCCCGTGACACCGTGCGGCGCACATACACGCGGGGCCGGGATCGCAGCCCGTGACCCGGCGCGGCGCACACACACGCGGGGCCGGGATCGCAGCCCGTGAGCCGGAGCGGCGCACACACGCGCGGGGCCGGGATCGCAGCCCGTGACCCGGAGCGGCGCACACACACGCGGGGCCGGGATCGCAGCCCGTGACCCGGAGCGGCGCACACACACGCGGGGCCGGGATCGCAGCCCTGCGGCCGCCACACGGCGCCGGGCGAGGCGGGGGCTGCGCGCGCTCCCGGCCGCTACGTGGCGCCGCCGCCAGGGGCCGCCGTGGGGGCCATAAAAGGCGGCGCGGCGGGGCCTGCGCGCTCCTTCCCGCTCAGGCCGGCATGTTGGCGCTCAGCGCCGCGCGGCGCCTGCTCCGCGCGCACGGGGACCTGCCGGCGCTAGCGGCCAGCGCCGCCCGCCGCTGCAGCGGCGGCAGCAGCAGCAGCAGCAAGAACCCGCTCGTCTACCTGGACGTGGATGCCGACGGGCAGCCGCTGGGCCGCGTCGTGCTCGAGGTACCGCGGGGCGCGCGGCGAGGTCGGGGCGGGCGCTGGCGGCGGAGGGGGCCCAGCGCGTCGCGGTGTCACCTTGGCGGCCGCCTGCGCCCTGCGCTGCGGGCCGGCTCTGCCGGCGAGCCAAGGGCCGGGCGGGAACGGCTGTAGCTCGCTCTTGGCGAGACGCTTGTGAATCAAGGAGCACCTTGTGGCGCTTGGGGCAGGCTGCGGTTGTGGGTGAGCCCCTTTCCAGGACGGGCTGGCCGCGCCGGCCGCCGTGCAGCGTCTACCGCGTGCCGCAGAAACGGGACTTACTGCCCCCATGTCTGTCTCTCTCTCTCTCTCTCACAGCTGAAGGCTGATGTGGTCCCGAAGACGGCAGGTAAGGCCGCATGCAGAGCGTTTTTTGCCTTAATTTATGGTTAAGGTTGTGATTTGATGGAAAAAAGTTCTGTTACTTTTAGATGTTATTTCTGTGTTCCTTTCCTGCTTTTTAAATATAAAAGTGTCACCCAAATGTCAAAAACTCTCCTGATAAGGTTATGATTTCTTGTAGGGTTTTTTTCAGATAGTTCTACTTTATAACTTATGAGCAAAGACAGACCTGCCTGTATGTTAGGCCATCAGTGATGTCTAAATATGGTTGGGCACCCATTAGTTTTCACTAAAATCAAACCCCAAAACAAATAGAGAAGGGTAAACCAAATGGGTAATGGCCCTTAGAGACTGCTGAGAACACACATGGTTTGCTCTTGTCACCAGAGCACATGTGTTCAAGTTGGTTCTGTTTCTCATAGCTTTTCCCTTCACGTGCTTCCTTCCTCACCACTTCTAGTGGTCCTGAGAAATGTGCAGTTTTGTTTTGCCCTAATTGATGGATATCCTATGAGAAAAGCATTGCTTTCCCAACTTATAGAGAGACTGAAAACTTAAAAGGCAGGAAGTGAAGTCTTAGACTTTAAGAATTTCTTCTTGTTGCACTTTAGTTAAGAAACCTCAGCAAAATGGAAGTGAGAGCGAGGATTGCATTTGCAGCTGGTCCTGAGCATAAAAACCAACTTTGTTTCCTCAGCTTTGTACTAAACTGTTTTTCAAAGATGAAAACAATTAAAAGATAATAAAGATTATACCCTGAAGGTATAATAAACTTTTGAAGAAAGTGAAGCCAGGACCTATTTAACTGGATTGAGTTTGGGTACATTATATGTAAAGTGTGGCAACATACTACTTTTACCTCTTGTTTTCACAGAAAACTTCAGAGCTCTTTGTACTGGTGAGAAAGGTTTTGGGTATAAAGGATCCACATTTCACAGAGTGATTCCTTCATTTATGTGCCAGGTAATGGATTTCTTTTTTTTTTTCTATGAAATTTTCACATTTTTTTTTATAGATAGTTAGCTATAGAATTAGCTGGCTAGGCTGGTAGTAACACCTGCTGTAACCTTGGCTACCTATAGAGTAAAGACAGCAGTGTGGCTTGTATTTCTGATCTTTGCTCTGTGGCTGTTGCTTAGCATGTCATTTGTACAAGCAAATGCAAGTTCTATATGGGGTGGCTTAAAGTGACTTAAGGCTCTGTTTTTTATAGAGCAGTAAACTTTATTATGGGGCATATTTGGTCAAGTGGCACTGGGGAGAAGCTTGTGTGTAGAATTGCAAACAACCTTGTGCTGTAAGTGAGCTAAGAGCAATGTTTCCATTTGCTATTCCTAATAGCATAATCTGTTCAGAGCAGATAGGGATTTAAAAATGTGTGTGGTTTGTGGAGTGTGTGTGCGGCTTTTTTCTTCTCTGTGACCATCTCTCTAATGGGGAAGAGAAGAGGGAGGAGAGCCAAGTAGGCTGAGATACATTTTGAGGATGGCAACTCTAAAGAGGATTTTGTTTGCAATTCTGATTGAAAAGATGAATCTTTTTAAATTCCTGTAAAAAGGCCATGTTTAACAGCAGTTTTCTTTTTGCTTGTTTACTTTGGGTTTTTTTTTTTTTCTTTCTGGGACAGAGGGAGAAGCCTTCTGATTATTTTGATTTTCAAACCCACACTGCTTTTGGCAGGTGGACAGGATTTCTGTCAATATAGTGCACTGCATTATATGATTCCTGGTAACCCTGCCTTCCCTTAAAAGAAACTAGTTTTCAACAGTGTTGCTTTGTAGGATGGTTTTGGAATGAGTTTGAGGAGACGACCATGACTTCTTTTATTAAGTCATGACCTTGTTGTCCTCCTCCTTATTTATTTAAGGTTAAAAATAGACTACTCTGAGCAAGAGACCTGTTATCATGTTATGACCTATTTATAAGAAGAGAAAGGGGAGAAGTGTAATGTAAAGGACTCTTCTTGCATTTGAAATGCGAATCAGGTTTTTAATGTGCTGAGACAGAGCCAAAGTGTGGAAACCTTGCTGGGTTGTTAAATATATAATATATATAAATTTGTATATAAATATACAAATCCTAATCAGTTTTGCCAGTTTGGTTCATACTTACGAAACCATGTGCAAGTCCTCACTGCCTGTCTGTTTTGTCCCTGCGAGTGTTGGTGAGGGGCTCTGATATGAGGAGATGATGAATTAATGTTTGTTGTTGTATTCATTACATAAGTGGAAAGAGTGTCGTCAGTTTCGACTGTTTTAAAGCAGGAGTAAACAGGAGAGGCACCCCGCTTGTTGGGGTGGTGTGTTAAAGTGACTCAGGGAGCTGGCATGCCCTAATTGGTGCTGTCACCTGCAGGCCCTGACCATTCAGGTGCCTCTGAGTGGCACCCAGCGTGGGGTTCCGCAGGAATTGCGGGAACACCATGTGTAGGAGATTGCTCAAGGTGACACCAGGAAGGTGACCATCATGTGAAACACTGGGGATGGGCTCTTGGTTGCCAGGGTGGGTCATGCTGCTGCTGGGAGAAGGCCATGGATTGCTGCAAGAGCAGACACTGGTTGTTACTTGGAGCGGGTGATTGTTTTCAGTAGTGCAAGTCCTGATATAAAATAATTTCTGTGTGCTAGTAAAGCTAATAGCTGGTTCTGTTTCAGGGTGGTGACTTTACAAACCATAATGGGACAGGTGGAAAATCCATTTATGGCAGCAGGTTTCAAGATGAAAATTTCATACTGAAGCATGTAGGACCTGGTAAATCATCATTTTTTTTTAATCTTGCTTCTGATGACTATAGCATATGATACATTGTCATAAAGAAATATTTAAAAGAATAGGTATTTTAGATATGTGAGGCACTTAATAATTACAAAGGTATTACTGAGGTTTAGCATCATTAGTATGACTGGTGGCATGAGTCTGCTCACTGTAGGTGACACTGCCACTTTGTGCTCGACTATGCAAAATATGTAAAATGAGCTTGTTTTACTTAAAAATATTACCAAGTTGTAACTACTGCTTTTAATCAACTTATGTGAGTCAGTCTGGGATTTCTTATCTACTACGAAAGTGCTGCTGTTGAGTTTTGAGCCAGAGTGAAACTTACCTGCTATTAATCCAGTTCCAGATTTGTACAAGTACATACATTGTCAGCCTCGTTGCCTTGGAGGAAGGAGCAGAGAGCTTGGGCTAGGGGGAATAATAAAAGACAGAAAGAGGTCAGCATTAGAAATAAATGAGAAACAATGTGACCACTACTACTTTTCCTCTGTCTGCGGTTGATATTACTGTTAGCCTGAATCTGTAGCAGAAAACTGCTGTCTTCCCTGCAATTAGACTGATGTAGTAAGCTGCTGCTCTTCTAGGTGTCCTTTCAATGGCCAACGCAGGACCTAATACCAATGGATCTCAGTTCTTCATCTGCACTGCAAAAACTGACTGGTAGGTTTTCAGCCTGGACTATTAGCCCAATGAGTTAATGCCTGGATCCAGAGAGTTTGGAGGTGTTTTGATTTGTGTATATTTTCCACATTACTTGACTTACAAAGGAAATTATATTGTTTGGTGCAAAGTGAGAGAAGGGTGGAGAGGGTAACAGTTTGCTTTATGGAGACCCTATGCAATGTTGTCTCAATTTCCCCTCCCCTACTTTGGGATGTAGTGGTCTGCTTCTGCTTTAGCTTATGCCCATTTCTTTCAGTGTTGTGCTCACCCTTATCAAGATTTTCCATGTTCTAAGTGTAAAGTAGAACCTGGTAAATCTAATGGTCTGTTAGAGAAATTGAAAAATACTGAATTTAAATAGTTACCATTAAGTTCACAACCTGAAATCTCTTTCCTAAGATTCATTCTAAAAAAGGTAATGTTTGTGACAGAAACTAACAGAAGTTACAGGCTATGCTGTTGTAACATTTGCAAGGTTTCAGGAGTGCATTTGCAGCATTAGCGTGGCATTCAGAGCATGACCTAGCTTATTGCCACATGCTAGCTGCTCATAGGATATTCTTTGTTCCTTCTGCTGTCTGGAGCAATCTGGAAAGCTTTAAGCAATGGGTTTCAAGCAAAACAAGTCTGCTATCCCTCATAAGGATAATGTGGTCCAGAGCTAAATTTCTTTTGCACTTGCAAAGCAGTTTTTTTTTCTTTCATCAGAGCTGATCAGCAGGTGACCACTAATAAAGATCTGCTAATATACTTTCACAGAGCTTAGTTTGGTTTAGGCTTTCTATTATTATTTTAAGTAAGTCTGCCTTTGTTGTTTCTGTTACAGGCTAGATGGAAAACATGTTGTTTTTGGGCATGTAAAGGAAGGAATGGATGTTGTGAAAAAAATTGAGAGCTTTGGCTCAAGAAGTGGGAAGACCTCCAAAAAGATCGTCATTTCTGACTGTGGCCAGCTGTCATAACCTGCTACCTACTACTCAGGAGAACTTAAATACTGTGAAAAAGGATTTATAAAACATTTCTGATCTCCTGAGCAGCACCTGTGGGGCCATTTACCTTTGGACCTTTTTATCATTAACATTTAATTATGGGGCTATTTAATTCAGTCCTGTTTTTATACTTCTATTGACTGGTACTAATTAGAAACAATAATCAAACACTTCAAATGAACTATCTTGGTAGTGATTGCTATACTGGTTTGATAAAGAGCCCAATCGCATTTGGAAAGAAGTGCAGTTACTCAGAAACATGTTACTGCAGTGTTGATGCTGTTCTTAAATTTTTGTATGATTCGGCTGTTAGAATCAGTGGTGGAGTTGGCAACTAAATTAACTGGTCAAGAGCTGTCCACTTTGGTGCCAATAAATGGATACTCTGCTGCATGTCTCATTGGAGAGCTGCATCATCTGATGTTCTTAAGGCTATCTGCAACAGGACTGGCACACTGTTTCTGACTAAATCTAAATTTGGGTCCATTTAAGCTGGTATAATCAATGTGTGTAATTGTTGGGTTTTTTATGCCAATTAATTTATGTAGTCTCAGACCACTGGTTCCTTTAAAAATTAAGTTTTTCCATATCTGCATTAATGGAGCTATTCTGCTTCAATGGAGCTATTTGGGTTAAGTAAATTCCTTAAAGCTGAGTCAGTCCCACTCCCCAGCTCTACCTGTTGATAAGGCTGCAAACTAGCCAAAACTAATCATGGGACTTCTTGAATTGGAGCTGTGAACTGAAATATTGCTCTACTGAGGCTTGATTCTGTGAAGAATACAGTACAGCTCTCAATAGTTGGATGTTTTGGCACCCTCAAAGTAAATTCAGGTTTGAAGGGTTTTTTTTTTTTTCTTTTTTGGGGGGGGGGGGGCGGGAGGGAGGGGAAGGGGTGTGTGTGTGTGTCCTATAAACTTGAAGCAGTTTGGGAATTATTTCTCAGGCCTCATTATAATAACTATAAGTCACCATGTAATCACAGAGCCTCACTGGTGCAGCAGAATCATGGGGGTTTATCCACAAATGAAAGAATTGGGTAAATGCATTTCATTTATATAAACTGCTATATCTTGGGTGGAGCCTTTGAGCAATAACAGACACTAGAACTTCACAATATCACTTTTAGAATCACTAAAGCTGTAAAGTATTAATGCTGTGGAGGGGAAAAAAACACATACTTGAATATTTTTATGTGATTCTCTGCTTTTACTGAAGAGAAAAATAAAATATAAAGGCTGTTTCCAAATGTGACTTTATTTATATTGCATTCTGGTAATACATGAGTTTAAAATTATTTTGCACTGGATGTTTTTTTCACTGGGAGCTGCATGCTTCTATCTGTAAGGTTCTATTCCATGTGTAATTTTACAGAAAATGGAATTGAATTTTTTTTATTCTTTCCACACTGTTTAATCCTTTTTGCAGTAATTCTGAAATGTTAATTTGTGCTTTTATTTTGCCTTCAATTGAATGTAACTGATTTTTGTGTGTGTTTCCTTAATTTGTATATGGAAAGTAATTAAAAATGCTTCTGTACAAAATAAATTGTTCTGTTGCTTTCTTAAATAAGACTTTTCCACTTGTTTGAAAGTGAAGGTGGGAGGAGCTGAAGCACTTGGTGGTTGTGTTCCATCTGCTTTGCCGTGGGTCTGATCTAGTGCTGTTGGAAGCAAGGTTATCCTGCCACAGGTAGAGCTGTCAAACTGCGTAATGGTACTGTGCCTTGTCAGTAGTTATTTTCCTGGATCTGCTTTTTCACGGCATTCTAATTTTCTCTTCCATTTGTCCTCTTGCTCACAAAAATCTACTGGTAGAAGAGAAGCCTCTGTCTGCAGCCCAAGTTCAGTCTTTGGGGCAGCTTCAAAATCTTGTGTCGGGGAGTAAAGGGATATGCAATCCACCACCTTTTTTTTTTTTTTTTTTTTTTTTTTTGTTTTTTTTTTTTTTTTTTTTTTTTTTTTTTTTTTTTTTTTTTTTTTTTTTTTTTCTCTCTCTCTTCTCTCCCCACCCCCTCTCTCCAAGAATAAGCTCTTGCAGGCTCATTATTTGATGTGTATATATATATATATATATTTTTTTTTTTTTGAAGAGCCCACTTTGTGGGGACATAAAGCCATTGTGGTATCAGCTCTTACTTCCCCTTCAGGTGTGAGATGGGAAATGGTGCAAGGTGAATGCTTTGAAATACTTAGATGTTAAATAGGATAAGTAGATGTGCTCTTCTGGTACTCGTATAAAGCACTGTTCTTTAATTCAGCAGCAGAGTAGTCGTAGAATAGCTGTTTACATAATCTTATGTATTATGTATGATGATATGAGTTGAAAAATTGCTTCAGTGCAACTTAAGGTATGATGTATTTCCTGGCTGTCCAGGAGTTTGTTACTTTTCTTGCTTTGCATTGCAGGGGAAGTCAGAGGGAGAACTGTAAGGCTTTCACTCAGTCCAGAATATATCTTTACACTAGAGGATCAGTGTAGACCCAGCCTTTTCCAGTGCATTAAATTGTAATTGTTGAGTGTAATTCCGTTCGTGATTAGTATATCTTTGGTCACAAATTCCACTTCAGATCTGACTAGTGGATTGAGTCCTTTCTCAGTAGGCATTTATAAATTGCTTTCTATGTATTTATTTTAAATATCACAAGCTTCAGTTTGCTTCCGTAGTGCCACAGCTGAATTCCAGGACCTCAATGGACTCCCATGAATGCCTTACGGTCCTAAAACTAATTTTGAGGCAAATAGTAGTGTTCCTGCGCCCTGCTACCCACTAGGTGGCACTAAACGACCGCCCGTGCATTTCCAGGGCCCTGGCAGCTTCAGCAAGTCCCTGTCGTAGCCAACGCTGGGCAAGAGCTGGAGATCAGAGAGAGCAGCTCACACCAAGCTCAGCTGAGGAGCAAGAACTCTTGCGAGGGGATTATCTCTGTTCCCTCTCACTTCAACTACATGCCTCTGATTTCACTGGTCCCAAAACACCAGAATTTACTGCTTTGAATTCATGTATCTTGCTATAAAACCTCAGCAGCACATTGCTGTGTTCCCTGGCTTACTAAATTTCCATGAAAGATGTTATAATGGTTGCAACACAACTAATTTCCATTTTAATGGAAATATTTTTGACTATTGAATAGCAATCCTGCACAGCTGTAATAACTCAGAGAAGAAAGAGGTGTTCACCATGGAGTTGTGACTTGTCAAGCTGAAGGACGGTGGCTGAGCTACTATGATTTTCCCCCTCGAAACAGATACAAAACCTGCCCACTGGAAGCGAGGCTCTGCTGCTGCAGATATGGACACCGTGAGAGAAAGGCACATTTGGTAAGCAAAGTCACCATTACCATAGATGTAGGTCCAAATGCAACACAACTAAGAAATAACATGCTCACCCTTTGCTAAAGAGTAAATAAATATGCCCTGAAAAAAAACCGGACTGATATTTCAAAGTAGTCTCAATAAATTCACAAATATTTTTGCTTAGTCTCATGCCTTGATTATTTCCTCCAGACTTTCTGCTCACATAAATTGCTTTCATCGAGGTTAGTCTGAGGCTATGACTGTTTGTTTGTAAAGTTTCAATGCTCTGAAGAAACAACATTCAGGGTACAGACTCTTGTTCTGTTTCATAGTGCCATGGGCAGAGGTGCAGGTGACTGAAATTTTCTCCCCCAAACTCCCACCAAGAAGAGATGGGTTTCAGGTGTCCTGCCCTGAACAGAGGGAGGCCGGCAAGGCCTCTTTGCAGGTTGCTGTACTGCTGCTTGTCCCTCCTCTGTTGGAGGATCTGTACTGGGACACGATTTGAGAGGAAGCGGTGCTGAGCTCTTTGACTGGAGGTCACCACAATACTGCGAAAAGGAACCTCTGACTTGAAGTTGCTTG
>JAUBNY010000068.1:1360098-1376457 GCA_032275445.1 Crypturellus soui | reverse complement strand
GCATAGCGTGCGTTCCCAGCAGGCTACATACAGACAGGCTCTTAGCTCTCCTCTCATCCGTACAGAGTAGCATTGCCAGGGTCTCGAATTTTGTGTTGGGCTGGTCTCTTCCAGCCTCTGCTGCTGCTTTCAGCCACTTTATCACTTCATCATTTTAGGAGATCTTCCTCCCGCTGTGATCCTATAGCCCCTGATGCAAAGAGGTCTGGATTTTGACTGGCACTTGCTGCAGTTAAGGAATTGCCAGGCAGTTGATATAACTGGATATGCAGAACCAAGGGTTACCAGCCCAGTAATTCTTTTTTTTGTTTCTCTCCTTCTTTCTAGCTTAACGCGCTTGGGGCTGATCCTCTTGCTGTTGCAGTATTTAGCCGAATTCTTCTTCCACATGGCCCGTCTGGTCTACTTCACAGATGAGAACAACGAGAAGCTGTAAGCGGGAGAGCTGGTCATACTTTCCTTCCCCTTATGCAGCCAATGCCCGGGAGAGCTGCCCGCATCCCAAAGAGCCTGAGGGGGGCCCACTCTTACCTTCCAACCCCATATTAATGGGCAGAGAGCTGGGAGGGAAGGGCAAGACCTACGGTGGGTCTCAGTTTCTGACAAGAGACAGTTTAGGGGTAGGGTAGAGGGTGGTGAGAGCAGAAATGAGGCTTGCTGAGCTATGCTGTGCTCAATAATGCATTGGGTTGCTCTGCTCATGTCAAAGATTAGTAGATAGACAGGCTAGGTGGTTTTCCTGCATGGACAAGGTACCACTGAGGGCAAAGATGTCACAAAACTGGGTCCCAGAAGAAGGGTGCTGAGCAGAAACTTGCTGCTTGGGAACTAACACACTTTTCTTACCTCCACTGACGTGCTGGAGGATGAACGCTGATGATGTGAACCTCTGCAGAGAATGATGTTGGGTCATGACCTGGCAGAGGCCTTTTATCACCCTGTGGCCTCCTCAGTCACCATCTGCCAGGACGTCATCCACTCAACTGGCTGCTCCTCGTGATGCTGATGCTGGGCCCCGCCAACATCTCTGTTTGTCTTGCCACAGGTTTAATGTCTGGGCTGTTGTGTTCGTGGTCACCAGGCTCTTCACCCTCACCCTTTACATTCTGGTCATCGGCTTTGGGCTGCCTCGGGTGGAGAACCAGGCCCTCGACCCCGAGAGAGGGAACTTCTTCAGCTTCCTCTTCAATAATGTCCTCTTCAGGTAAGGAGCTGTCATGTCCTCTGCCATATGTGGGGGTGGAGGAGGCGGCCTTTGTATCATGCTTTCAAGTACATTTATGTGATGGGGAAGATACTGAGGCAGAACTGAACTGTGAAGCCTCTCATTTAAGTTTCTTAGTGTTTATTTTATTTTTTTCCCCATGCTTGGTTTTGCTGAATTTGGAAACCCCAACAGGGATCTAGAACTCCTTGGGCTGCATCTAAGGAAGGTCTTAGGAAGCTGGGATGGAAGGGAGGGAGCAAGGAAGGGTGAAGGCTACTGAGCTATGGTAGTGGGGAAAAGCCAACAAACAAGTTTTTCTTAGTCAATTGACCAATTATAAAGGATGAGTTGAAGCAGGTATCTTAGAGAAAGACCTGCAGGCCCTTCTTCTTGTACCCTTAACTGTGCTCACAGGGATGCAGTCAATGTAAAGAAATTTTCCTTCTACTTGGAAATACTTTGCTGCCTACAAGCATGGGAACCAGAGGCCTGTTCAGTCATTCCCAAGCTTTTAGGAGCCATGGGTTGGTGTCAAGCGTGAAAGTTTGGAAGTTTTCCTAGCTCCCTTCCAACCATATTCAGCTTCTAGGTATTATACTGTAAAGGTGATACATTTTTATACTGCAGCCATGGGCCATTTAGTCCATTTCAACCCTATGTCCTCTGAGAACTTCATGGTGAATAGAAAGAGGGGAACAGCTATCCTGAGTTCAGGGCATAGCAGAAAGCAGATGTTGAGTAGATGGAGGCTTCATTTTCTGCTGGCACCAAGACCTGGACCAGCTCTATTCATTCACCAGTCAGTCCTGTTATGTATGTTGATGCCTTACACAGGAAAAAAAGCACAGATTTATCTTGAATTGGGATGCAGGTCTTTGCCAGAGCTGAAAAGGTCTCTTTCTCGGGCAGCTGGTGCCCAGGTGGCCATGCAGGCATCTTGTAGGGGTTGGGGACCTTGGACCCTGGCCCCACTGGGTTTTGGGAGCAGACCTCGTGCTTCCTCCAGGCTGGGTTCGTGGCGGCCTCGTTGCTCTGAATCTCAGCCTGCCTCTTCTCCGCCCCCGCCAGAATGAGTGTGCTGCTGTTGGTGTGCCTCTTCCAGGCCTCGGTGATGTGGCGCTTCATCCACTTCCAGCTGCGGCGCTGGAGGGAGTACTGGAACGAGCAGAGCGCCAGGAAGCGAGCCGCCGCGGCCGCCAGCGGTGCCAAGCAGCAAGCCAAGCCTCTCAAGAGGGACTCGGGTGAGTGCTGCGCATGAGAGGCCATTTCAGGGATGATGAGGGTTGGCATGAGGTGGTGCTACGTTGCAGCACGGTGTCCTCAATGTCGCCTTGGCCAGGGGCTGCCCGTGGAGGCAGTGCTGGAGGGATGATGCCTCCTGATGCTCCTTGCTGAGCCTGGGAGATCCTTAGTAGGTTGTGTCCTGAGGGCTGTGACTCCAAAATCATAGTATTTCTCCCCGTGTTTATGGGCTACCACAATGAAGCTAAGGGCACGTGAGTTTTGACCTTTTGCTTCAAGCCTGGGCAGCGTTTTGGCCCACACAGGGTGATGTGGGACATCCTGTTGTCCTTCTGTCCTGTCCCCAGGTTACCATGAAAACGGAGTGGTGAAGGCTGAGAACGGGACATCACCGCGCACCAAGAAGCTGAAATCGCCGTAGAAGCAGAGGCTTGTCTAGTAGGGAGGAGGACAGTTACCAGGACTAAGAACCAGTCCCTCCTTCCCTGTCCACACGAGAGTCATCCTGAGTGGTTTGGAGACCTGTCATCTTCACAAGGTGTCTCTCACTCCCCTTCCTTCCTGCTCTCTTGAACCATTCGCAATAAAACCAAAAAGGTCCCTTGCCCCTACTCGCTCCTCTTCATATAGGAGTGTGTTACAGACCTCCTGTTTTTGTCTTCCTTCGTTTCACTGTAAGTCAGTGTGCATTTTTTTTCTATTTTAGTGTTTGGTTTTGGTTATTTTTTTACGAATGCATCATTGATGGTTTCATACAATCCTTTTGTTCTCTTCTACAGCGTTTCTCCCCTCCCTTTGTGCTACTCCCAGGGGTTCAGGGACACGGCAGCCTGAAGGCCCTGCGTGTCTGGGGTGAGGACAGATGCCTGCAGGAAGGTGGTGGGGCTCTGTGCTCAGCCAGGGCTGCGACCATTAGGCTCAGGGCTGTTCTTGGGTGATGGTCGCCTCTCCAGGGACACATCCATTGAGCACTTGTCAAGAGCTGCAGGATGGTGATGTTGCAAAGATGTGGCAGGATCCAGGGGAGGAGTCTCGTTTCACAGTGGACTTTGGATAGATAGTTTCCTCCGACCCCTGTTTTTTGGCTAATTTCAGAGAGCTGTTCAGCAGAGAAAGGAGAAAAGTTCTCTCCTCGTACAGAATCCCCATCCTCGTCTCTGCTTGCCTTAGCTATCCTGGTACAGCTGGTCCCTCTCATCTTCTTGGCTGCAGGGTGTGAGCTGCCCCTATAGCTGTCCTGGGCCTCCCAGTGCTGAGAGCCAGGCTTCATGCTTTGCTACTCTTTAGTGCCTTGTCATGGGAGCAGTTGCATCCTCAGGTCCAGGGTGCGTGAAGTCTTGTGTCCTGCCCAAGTCTGTGAGCACATTTGTTGACTGGCCTGGGTGCCATCAGACCAGGCCTCTTGCTTACCTAAGTGTATCTTATGGACCTAGTGTTTTCAAGGCTCTTTAACCATGTCCAGATGAGCAAACTGGCTGCTGCGAAGGGTTTTGCATTAATGTAATCACCTTAGCCTTCCTCATCCCTACCATACCAGTCCAGCTGTGCCATCTGCAGCCATCAGCTCCTCTCTCTGTTTCCAAAGGGATACACAGCTTGTATCCACTCAAGGTGCTATCAAATGCAGGGTTTCTTCCAAAAACCCAGCCCCTTCATCCCTTTCCGAGCTGTGAATGAGATGATAGGGAAGGGAAAGGAAGCCAGGGGATGCAAAAAGTAGCTTGTATATTAGGAAAGGCCTGACCTGTGACACATAGCTGTTGGCAGGTGGAGTTGTCCCATATCTACCTCAGAGGCCATCTGTTCCTACAGACCACTTTTCCCTCTTGCTCCTGCCTGTTGCCACCTCTACACGTTGGCAGGAGGTTCATGGGAACCAGCTTGGTCCCCTGCTGCCCTTTGCTGGAGAGTAGCATCTCCTGCCCTGTTTCACGCGTCAGTGCCAGCTCACCGCGCAGTGGGCCTCTTTTTGGTGCCGTGCACCAGTCCAGATTCGGCAGATGCGCAGCAGATGTGCACCTCTCACCCCGCAGCTCTCCTCCGGGGAGTTTCTGCAGCTGGGCTTTGCTGTTGGTGCCTCTTGTGCAGCAAAGACAGCTGTAGCTTTCGTTCTCCTTTGCTGTGGCAGGAGCAGGTGACCAGTGCGTCCTTTTGGCTGGTTGAGAAGAGGCTGCATGGGGTCAAGGAGAGCGAGGACCCTCCTTGGTGCGCAGGCAGGGTTTGGAGCCTGCCCTTCTTGCAAGTGAGGGACACACGTGATCTCTTAGCGTGCTCGTTGCTCAGCCCTTTGCTCAGTTGAACGATTTTGGCTCTCTCTGAGCGTGATTCTTGCCTCGTGTGTGAGGCTGGAGCAGTGTCATCATTCAGATCAAAGTGTCATGCTTTGAGGAATGGGTGACGGTTGATTTTTCTGACACTCTTAGAGATAAGACTTTTCTTCTGTCGGTGTATTTGCCCTCTCTCTCTTCGCCTCTCCTTGTTGAGCCACAGCTAATGCTGGGCACAAGGCAGAGACAATAATGCAATAACTTGAGCGCGGTTGGACAAATTCCCACTTACTCCTCATGACTGAATGTCAAACGTGATGTCAGCAGCAACTGGGGAGAGGGGTTCCCCTGTTTTTAGGGTAAATGAGGAAAGAAACTTTGAGGCAGATCTCTGGCAGTACCTTCCAATTCCTCCTTTTAGTCGTTGCCAGACAGATAATCTGGCTTGAACGGAGATAGCAAACTACAGAGCAACAGGATAGGAGAGGAAAAGAGCTGTATGTTTGGGAGAGCTCAGAAAAGGCCTCCTCATGCGAAAGACCCTTCCGTTCTGCTGCCTGCCCCCTCTTCCGAGCCATCCGCTGCCACGTGCCCTGCAAAGAGGGGCTGCTGGCTGCCACCTCTCCATAGCCTGAGCTGGTCCTCTCTACAAAGCAGGTGCCTTGCACCAGCGGAGGTTCTGACTCCGTGTTAACAGGTGACACACACAATCCCAAAAAACGGTTGCTGAATAATTCCTCTTCCTGCCTGCTTCGCTTCAGGCAGCTTTTCCACTTGCCCAATCCTGCGTCTTCATAAAGTAGCTGATTAGGTTTTGTATCCCAAGTGCCTTATGTTGCCATGTAGTCTCTTGTACTCTTGATCTGTGTACTATACCAATAGCTATACGCCCTCCCTTTGTACAACATGTGTATGACATATGCTACATTTATGTTTTTTTTATGGATAGAGATACCACAAAAAGGGACAGTTTGTTTTGTAAGCATCTCCATATTTTCTTTCTTTATCCAGTTGGATGGGGGGGTTGCTCTCCCATGTCTTTAGTCCTCTGAAATCCGCTTTCTTCTTCCTCTGTGCTCAACTGCAGTATGGTCCCGAGGGGTTTTTTTTTTTGTGTGTGTGTGCTAAGCCTTTGCTGTAATGCACTATCAACTGTCATTCCAGAGCTTTGCAGTCTCCTGTCAGTCGGAGGGGCCACCACAGGCCGCTTCTGTGTTTGCCTTAATACGAACACCATCCTCTGGCTGCAAACTTGCAGTAACCGGTTCTACAGTCATGGCTTTTCTCAGCAGACCAAGGCTTCTCTCCAGCCCAAAGAGCTTTTTCTATATATATGTGTGTGTGTATTTTTTTATCTGTAAGTCCCTACTGGTGAGACTTCCCTTGACCATTCTACGTACAAAGATGCTGAGAGACCACTTCTCCCAAGTGGATGCTCTTCTCATACCCCATCCTGTCAAGCCCTTCATCTTTTGTAAAAATAAAAATAAAAACCAAAAAAAAACAAAGAGGAGCTCCTGTCCACCACAAGGTGGAAAGTGTTAGAGACTATGTAAAACTGCAAGTCCCTACTTTTTGTATAACACTATTGCTTGCTCAGCACTCTTCTTATGGGCTTGTGACTGTTTCAGTAGTCTGTTTGTTAACCAACCTCAGAAGGCCAGGAATCAAGTACTCTGTGATTTCTTCAGTGTGAAGCATAGTGTTTTCCTGCCCCTATCCTAGAAAATCTTTGAAGTACCAGTTCTCCCTTCCTATCATGGTAAGGAACGGGTTTGGGAAGAGACAGGGGTAGAGGAAGAACAGATGTAGCATTTCACATATATTTTTTGAGTGATTCTTAAATAATGGGGCATTACAGCTGCATTTTTTTTGAATTCTTTTTCCTTGTTCATCATGTGTGGGGTTAGTAAAGAAGATGAGTTCCAGTTCCCCTCTATATCCCTCTACATTTAACTCGCTATTTTAAAATGTCTCTTTGTCAGGCTTCTCTGTTGGAGTCGAGGTCGGGAAAAAGACTTATTTGAAGATGCATCCCCCCTGCAAGATAGTGTTGAAGCTTGTAGATGTGCTTCATTGCAGTGCATGGGGGTTTAACAGCAGCATCTAACTCTTCCCATAGGGGAAGTCTTGGTAGATGGACTCTTGTTTGACTTGCGTCAGCAGTAGATGGAGATTATAGTGGTCTGACCATCGTCTTTCTGCAATCTTCATGAGTGTGTCATAGATGGTTTTTTGGCAGGTTTTATATGAAACTGTGAAGTATGTTTCTGAGTCTTTAGGCTGTGTGTTTTTTATTTTTTTTCTTTTCCCCTTTTTTTTTCCAGCAGTGGGGAAGAACAATGTTGTAAAAGTTAGGTAGGGGCATGTAGCTTTCCTTCAGACACTCTTGAACTCCATGGACCAAGCTTCAGCAAAGGAACTCAAGGAATATTCAGTTCTGTTCTTCCATATTTATGCTTTAGTGTGAACTTCCTAATTTTGGAAAGGGTTGGGGGAAGTAACGGTCTTGGATGTTTTATCCCATTTGTTTCATTTTTTTTCCTGTCACTTAAGTTTTTTGTATGGATTTGTTGATGTTTGTTGTTCAATGACTTTTGTGTTAAACTCAACAAAAGTATTTTCTGAAATAAACAAATAAAAGGCATAGATTCTTCCACTGCTGCTGTTCACTGATGCTTCATCACTCTGCTAAGCTGTATATGTGTTTATGAAGCAGGTTGGGATGGGGTTTACATATTTTTCTCCCTTCACGCCATGCCAAACTAGTCTGTTCCCTTTGGTGCAGCATGTTGTATCCTCATATACCATATGGGGTTCATTTTTCTCCATGAAAAATGGCAGTGGACAGCTGCTTCTGAGTTAGTTATCTCTGGCTCCCTTGATAGTTGGGAGTGGAGGATAAGGGCATTTGAAGGGTGTGATTTATCTGATGTGCTTTAAGTGCATACTTTCTGGATAGATAAATTGCATGCTTTCTGCAGCTGGCCCTGGGCACGCTACGATTTGGTTGAGTATTAGGTTACAGTTCATAGCATGTACAGAAAAGAAATTCTGATTTTTCTAGTGTATGGCCTACAGCTCCAGTAATCTCTCCTGTAAGTCCTTGGCCTCTGGAAAACCGATTAGGGTGGCCTTTAGAAGTTAGTCTTCACTAGCTGCAGCCTGGAGAGCACCTGACACAAACACAAGCCGTGTTTTAAAATCTAAGTTGACCAGAGTTTTCGACAAGAGACAGGAGAGACCCTCAGCTATCTAAAGGGAAGCAGGAATCCACAGCACAAAAGGTAAAGCTGATTAAAATAAGCATTTTGTTCCAAGGGGCTTTTTTCTCTAACCTGTGTAAGACAGCTGCTGTCTTTCATAGATGCTCAGGGGCAATACGATGCAGATGACAGAAACATTCTCACCCCAGCTGGCATGTTTACCTTCATGCAGAGATGAGCAATCTAACTCTTTAAAGGGAGTGAAAGTATCGTAATTTTATTGCTAAGCTGCCTGCTAGCTTTGTTTCTCTCACTGGACCTATCTGGTGAAGTGACAGGCTCTGTGAAATGGGTTTAGATGGTATCTCTGTCCCAAAACTTTTCTCCCACCCTTATGTTAAAGATACAATGCTGCTACCAGATTTGTCTACAGACCCCTACTATTTCCAAGAGCTATGTGAGAGCTAAAGCCTCCACTCCATTTTAAGTAAACCTTGAATCACATTTTTTTTCTCATTTTAATCCCTAGCTATTACAGGCACAGAGGTATTTTTATTTAAAGCAGACTTATTAACTCTTTTACAGCAGCTATGCATGACTTATATTCACACTTGCTAGTCTGAATGCATCATGCCATGGAAGGGCTTTAGTTCTCCTGAAATATAAATTATAACTTAAACTGGCAGTCTTTGCTTCTTGAAGATGAAGGGCGCCTTTAGACTGTATAGGATAAATCTAAAATGCTTATAAGACTATACTTTAGAAAGCTTTGGTTCTTATCAATTTTGCTGTACTTCTTTAAGCAGAACAAACAACAAAAAAAGAGGTCAGCGGGAGAACCTGGCTTTGGTTCTCTGAAGTTCTTTTCCTGTGGGTTTTACTTCAAGATACAGCATCTGTGAGGTTGAGATTGGTGGTAGGTTTAAAAAAACATAAATTAAATTGAAGTGAGGGTGAGATTAGTTGCCTCTAGTGAAGAAGGGAAATGAATGAAGCAGAGGGGGTTAAAATGGAGCAATCTTTTGGAGTATGATATCTTAAACTCTGCTCAGAATGTCACAGCGGGTCTTGCTTGTGCTTCAGCTTCTGGGGTAAGATCAGGAGGGGAAGGCTCTAAGGAAGTCACGGTAGCTTATCTTGTTTTCTCCACCAGAACATAGGCCAATCAGCTGTGGGGGGGAAAAAGAAAACGCACCATAAAGACTGGGAAGAAGCTGCAAATATTGTTGAATTTTGTTAGTGGAAAGCACACAGGGGTTGTCCTTGTGTGACAGAGCAAAAGAGTCTTATTCCTCTGTGTGAAAGAGCCTACTATCTCGGTAGTTTTGAACCACAGGTAGCCATAAGCAGTTACAAATAACACTAACTTACGCGAGGAGAGGCAGAATGGTTGTATTTAATCCTGCTTTCCTTCTCAATTTCACAACAGTAGCAACGGAGCCACAAAATGAAAGCATGGCCATGGACTGACATGGGCCACAGCACATCTTTCAGAACCCCCTAGAAATGTCTGCCAAAAGTGAGATGGGGCCAGCGTGTCTGAGCAGTCAGTGTTCAGTGGTGTCACTTTGGTGTGTGCACATGGCATAATGTGGAGCCACAGATAATTGAGGTCGGTGACAGCCCTACTAATGAGCCCGTTCTGCTATCTGTGCCTGACCCTGCATTATGCTACAGAGCTATAGCCTTTGTGTGCTTAAGGGGAAGAAAAGAGGGCTTTTGTTTCTTTAATTGCATAACTAATCTCCTTCTGACACCCAGGGAGATGGAAAAAGTCTAATATCGCAGTTCCTTGAAAGGATTCTTCTTTTCCTTGCTGCCTGGAGACAGATTTATTAGGCTTGCTCTCATGTGACTGACAGCTGTGTTGCTCTCTGATGCAAATAGTAGTTAACTATCTGCCATATGTTTAATTTACAATACTGTCACACTTCTGAGGTCTCTGGGCACATTCCTAGTATGATTTCAAGGGAAATGAGGGATGCTTTTAGTGTTTAGAGCCTAGATTGAGATTTAAAAACTGAAGCAGGGAGAAGGTCAAGCCTAAACAGTCACAGATTGCTCACATGCTCTTGGGTAATTCACTTAATCTGCATTCTCAGAATGGGAGCAGGAAGGATTGTCACGACACTGCACTGTAAATTCCTCAGGGCAGCACAATCTCCTATGAGCTCCAATACAGTGTAGCCTGGGTGATGGTCAAGAGCCTTTACACAGTGTGTAACCAAAGGCATACACTTTCTGTGCACCATTATAACCATGGCTTTGATACTCAAAGCAAGTGTTTTTTAATAAAGAAAATGCTCTTCCTTGTTTCTAGTTTTCTTTGATTGTCAGTCTGCTTGTATTGGACACTAACCTACAGCATTATCACATTATACTGAGAAACCATGTTTGCAAAATGATCCTTCCTCCCCTCTGCATGAATTTTCAGTTTCTCACGTTTCCTCCTGTGTAGCTTCTGTTCTCCACAGGTTTTTGCTTATAGCACCCAGGAAGCCTATGTTTAGTTGTGCTAAGCAGGTGGACATGGCTGGCCTGATGTAGGGACAGCAGAGAAACCTGGGCTGTCCTGTGAACTGTGGGTTCACTGGCCTTTGAGCACTAAAAGTTTAAGAAAAGATGTTTGCAGGTTGGCTGCCTACAGTAGAATCAGGTTGCCAGCCACACAAGCAAAAATTTCTTTTCTTTTCTTTTTTAGTTAAAGTGCAATACTTAGTTCTCAAATCTTCAACTCATTTGCTGTTAAATCTGGAATGTGTCTTAAGTTGTCATCAGGCTGGTTCCTGCAGTACCTCAGTGTTACCTGCTCGTGTCTAGGCCTGCCTAAGTCACAACAGGCACTCATTAGTTCTATGCAGTCTATGCCCAATCACCATCTGATTACGAACCTCTTGTTCTGCTTATCCTGTGCCTCAGACCTGACCCACCAGGCATTTTCAGGCCCCACCTAACAGTGACACCAGTAACTGGGCTGCTTGCCTGAGGTGCAGGGCACCTGGGTTCAACTTCCACCCTTTTTGTAGAAAGAACCTCTTTACAAAGAAGGCTCAGTCCAAAAGCCCGGAGACCTTTCTGAAGTGAATTTGCCCTTTTTTGAAGCCATTCCCCTTTGTGGGGTGGAACAACTGTCAGTCCAGCTGGGCTAGGGTTGGTTTGTAAAAAAGCTCTATTGGGAGAACTGCAGGAGGCAAATTTAATATACACATTACCCACTTGCTTCTCACCTTGTTAACCAGAACATTGCTGGTCGGCACATTCAAACTGTTGCAAAGGGCTAAAAATTCTCCTTTGTCCAAGATTCCAGAGCCATCCTTGTCATGCTGAAGAAACTCTTCCTGAATGTTCCTGTTGTTCAAGTAGTTATGGAGCTTCATCTCTTCCTGAACCTGCACTATTAACTCATCCAATTCCTGATTGCTGGTCCCTGATACGGGGCTGTCACTGTAGAAGAAAGGCAGAATGGGACTGGGTGTGAAAATTATTTGTGGCAACCGTCCTGTGAGGTTGTGTGCTGGCAGTTCACTATGGCCAGACTGTATCTCTGAATGCAAAGCAGGCTCTGGGGTGCTGTGCTCTGAATGAAAATCCCATTTCAGCACGGACCTAGAGATGAAGCCCAGGTTTGATCTTTGGGACAGCAGATAAACTATTCTCCTTCTGCATAACACTCCCTCTTGTCTGTAAGTGCCTTGGGGAAAGGAGGACATCCTTGTGGCTTCATATAGTGGCAGTAAACGTATGTAACTCCAGCTTCAGTCTGAACTGCTCTGATACTGACCGACACTGAAGTGTGTTTGTGAGGTTATAGGGTTATTGCAGGGTCATCTAAAATAGATCCAGAGTGTTTGAAAAGAGGATGTGGTCTTGCCTTTCCCATGCTGATAAGCAGACCCGGAGCAAATGAAAAATACTCACCACCAACCCTCCTCTTAGCTTCCCTGCAGCTGCTGGCTCATGTAGATACTGTTAGCAGCACCTATTACAAATACTGCTGTCCCTGGGGAAAAAAAGGTGACTACATCCACCGGAAGGTACATCAGCTGCTGTGCTAGAACTGTCCAGGGTTTCAGGACAGTGACTGCCAAGGCATTATTTTATACGCAACTGGTTGCTGTTTGTGTTCAGAACAGGCTCTTGGAGCTGAATAATCACTCCCCAAGTCCCATTTAGCTCCACTGCCCCATCCTTTGAAGTCTACCTTATGGTGGTGTCCTTCACAACCTGACGTGCACGAAAATGATCTCTCAGGGACTGCAGTGTCGCCGCAGGGAAGCTCTCTGCATTGCTCTCCATATAATTGAGCACGTATTCATCTGCGTCGGTGATAACAAACCGGTGGCCAAACACTGCAGAAGAGGCAAGAAAGCAGGAAGTGTTACCTGGCTCTCTGACTTGGGAAGTCACTTTACCACCTAGAAGACAGTGTGGTTTGTCCCTTGCAGAGGGGTCAGGACTCAGTAGATGGCTACTGGTTGTTTATGTCTTTAAAGTGGAAAAGGTACCACTGAATCAAAGGGAGCTTTGCTGCAAAAAGAGTCTCTGCTGAGAAGAAAGATTCCCATGCTTTAGCATACAGTGACTATGCTCTTAGCATGAGTGGGTTTCTAGCATTTCAGAACTACATTTATTTTCCTTCCAGGACAGATTTATGGTCTTTGCCTCTAGAAGTCACCTGGCACAGGCTGAATTTAGTGACTCCTGGTAGGTCCTAAAATTGTGAAGTGAACACATAAGAACATTGCTCTTTTCTTAATTACGCCTAATGTCCAAACACTGTCTGACAGTAACAAAGTTATATCAGTTTACAGCAACTGGTAATGTGGAAAGTAAAATATGGTGAGGCTCAGAAAGAACAGATCTCTCAAGTGGAGGATGGGATACACAATGTGCAATAAATAGCATAGATCAGGCACTGATAACAAATGCTCCAAGAGCGCTATCAAACCAGACTGGATCTTACCTTCAACCGTAGAACCAATGGTGAGGTCAGAGGGCTCATAGTATGTGGCATTCTCGGTCGTGGAGCCCGGTTTGGGGACTCGAGTCTTGCCTAGGTACTTGCCTCCAATGATACCAGAGTTGCGGACTGGGGGTTCATAAATGCTGATCATGTCATTTGACAAGAAATAAGAGAGGATGAAACGTCTCTTTTGGTCCTCGGGGTTTGGTGATTCCTAAAGGAAAGATAGTAGCTTTGGAAATAAATGTTTGAACCAAGTTTTTAATTCCTGGGGTGCTTATCAGTACCTTGTAATACAGTCATAAGCTCAGAAATTACGCTTTTTTTTTTTTTATTGCTAACTATAGACAGTATTTGACATATGCAAAAGCAGCAGATATGCTAGCATGGAATAACAAAGCCCTAGACAGCATTAAATATCTGGATTTCAAAGGTTACTTGTTCTAGTCAGGCTAACAGGAGCAGAATCTGGGCTGGAGTGACGCAGTGTATTCAGTGTTTCCACAGAATGAGTAATGCAAGAGAAAGGAATATCTTATATGGGATGATTTGTCACACAGTGGAAGACTGCCTGTAAAATTTAGTACTGGCATTATATTTTTCCTTATAATGGGTCTCTGGGAGAGGCTGGTGCAGCTTCCAGCACTTAGTCACAGGAAGACACTCCCCTGACACACCAATGGTTTACTTGCTTATATTAAAATTCAGTCGATCTGAACTCGTCAGCTCTGACCTTCAGGAACTCCTGCACAATAGGGAAAATAAATCAGTCCTTATTCACCCCGGGTATCGGAGAGGGCAGGCCCCAGGCGGCACAGGAAATGCCATCGCCACTGCTAGACATGCCAGAGGTTTCTTGCATAAACTCACTGCAAAGCTGGCACGAAGAGCAGGGCCTGGGGTGGAAAGCACCGTGGGCTGCCCCTGTCAGACGACTGCTGCCCTGGTTCTTGTCTGCTCTGCTTGCACAGCCCCTTTGTGGTGCTGGGAGCCAGCCGTGCAGAGGCAGCAAGCTGACACTTGCAGGCAGAGGCACAAAGCCCAGCTGCAGTGCTGTTTCAATCAGCGCTGCCTGTCATGTGCTGATGTCAGTAGGAGTTTTTCCATAATTGGCTGCGGTTTTGTAGCATGTCTATTTTGTTCTTTCTGGCCCTATTTTCTTCTACTTTTGCAGGCCAATAGCTGCCATAGCAAGTACACAATCACCCAAGTGCATCAGAGGAGAATTTCCTAGCAGTCTTGCATGAACAACCTGTTCCTCACATTCTTTGGCTTTTACAACTTAAGTTGGCACTGTACTGTCAAGGAAAGCACTTACTAGAGCCACCTGGTATCGCAGCACCTTGTGGTCATTCTCTAACATCTTAATAACATCTTTCCGGGGAGGCTTTGGAAGCAGAGAAAAGCAGTTCTGAAGGGAGTCTTCAAGGAAGCCAAAACCATTGTAGGGAGGAATTACCTGCATCCAAAGGAGATACCAAGCAGCAGTTGTTGAAATGAAGGAAAAGACAATATCCAAGATAGCTTATTGGAAACCTTCTTTTTGGAAATAACTCTTCTGTCACCAGGTAGCAATGGGTGTGATGTCCTGTACAAGATGGACATTGCTAACCTGTATATATATCTGGGACTTTATTTATAGAAATATTTCAAAGGATAAAAGAAAACAAACTGAAAGTCAGAAAGACAGATAATTTCTGTGAGCAAAGAGATTATAGCTATACTAATAAACTAACCAGTGCAAAGGCACAGTCCTGTCCACTGGAAATCAATTATGCATACAATTACCCTGTTAATCTAGGCTCTAGACCAATTTGTGTTCTTCAAACCATATCTAGGTTCAATTTGGGAGGTAATATGGGCTGGTGACTATTCCCAATAGGAAGTTTGGATTTATCAACCCTGTTTTAGAGGATGAGAAAAAATCTACCCATGTACATTAGTGGTCACACTAATGTTACACTAGTGTGTGGTCAGGCTATGCCATTTGGCTTTCCCAGTCAGGGAACAAACCCTATCTCTGTTTAATACCCTTGTGTATATGTAACCACTCTTTTCTATCACTTAGCAAGTGCTTTACCTTTTACAATATTAGAAATAGACTGTTCCAGAAGAGTTTCATTTTCATATAGATAATAACCGTCTTTGCCATGACTTGCTCAAATCACTTGCTCATTTTCTTACGTTGAACCTCTTTACTAATGCAAAAATGTTACAACACTATAAGAGCTTACAGGAGCTGCTGCTTCCCTTCCCTTAGGAAATTGTTTGTAGTACCTGAGGCACTTCCTCAAGTGGTTTCTTCCTTACGTCCACCGGCTGGAAGTCTGTGATGCCAAATTTGTCACGATAGAAGTTTCGCGTGAACTCATCGCAGTCATAGATGAAGAAAGGGCGGCCGAGGAGGGTGGTAGATTTGCCAACAGCAAAATCCTTGGCTGTGTACCATTCAAGGACCTCCTGATCAGAGATCTCCAGGACACAACTTGGGAAGGTCTCTAAGGACAAGGGAGCAAAAGGAAATCAGTCGGGTAGCATTTGGTGTTTCCTAGTGAAAGGGGTACTCTGTGTAAGCCGCACTAATACACTCTTGGTACTGCTTTCCTGACATTTTTTTCCAACAGGTAAAGGCTTTAGCAATCATTTAAATAATGTTTCTTCAGCAAAAAAAAAGCTGCTGACACTTGCCATGTTCTCAGCACAAATTCTATAGACTTAATATACCTCTCATTCCCTTCTGCCCCAGTATCCACACCCATTAGTGTGGATGGACACTCATCAATGTACTTTAGCATTAACAGACATGCTGGCCAGTCTAAACTTACTTTTCTTGTCCACAAAGGTTTTGGGCAGCCGCTGGCGCTTTATTAGCACTGGGAATGGGTCTCTGCCATCATTATGCTCATGGATTTCCCGAACCTCCACTGTGTCATCTGCCAAATAGTAATGGATGATGTAAGGCCGCTTCTCACCGAACATGTTATTGGTGTCATCCCACACAGCATAGAAACGCAGGACCTGAGGTGAGGAAAAGCCAGGCAGAGACAGTAAGCATGAATTAATAACACTAATGTTCTGTCCAAATAAAGTTGGTAAATGGGTAATTGGAGGCATGTATCTCAGTAGCCTGCACTGCCAGGTACAGGAGCGGACACTGCCCTGGAGACACTGGAACCAGTGGATTGGAGGCAGCACTGGGAAGAGCAGCAAGGCCTGGGGAGCTGAAGTGGTCTGGCTTACCTCGAGAGAGACAGGGAGAATAATATGTGCAAATACGAGAAATTTAGGGCAGTTCATGAAAGTGTAAGGAAGAAAAAAAAAAGTAATTAAAAAGCACTGCAGAAATAATTTCCCAAAAGTGAGTAGAGGATTAGCCCTGAGGGGACTGACTTTTAAAATGAAACTGAACACAGCAAGAAATAATCTAGTTTTGACTCACAGAGAAGTCATGTCTAAAGATCATCAATTTGGCCA
>JAUBNY010000068.1:1332181-1351489 GCA_032275445.1 Crypturellus soui | reverse complement strand
GGGGAGGGGATTAGAGGCAACACTGACCAAGCACCAGGTCCCCAGTGGCGGGGGCACAGTGAGTACTACTTCCCCTGGGGGATATTTGGTACATTTGTAGAAAGAGAACTGGGAAGGCGAGAGCCGAGGAAATGCCAAGTTTCCTGGGGAGAACTGGGCCAGCTTTGGGGGGTATTGGATCTCCTGAGGGAAAGGGCGGGGTGGGGGGGAAGATAACAAGGTCGCCCCAGGGCGGGTGGGGGCGCAGGGGCCCAGTCAAGGGGGGCGGTGCGAGCCAGGCGATGTGGACCAGGCGGGGGTGCCGGGGGGTCCCTGGGGGTGCCAGGTATCCCGAGGGGGCCTCTGGGGGTGCCGGCGGCCGCGGCGCTCACCGTGAGGTCCCTGAGGGCGCTGCCCAGCAGCGGCGGCAGCCCCCGGCCCGGCCGCGCGCTCATGGTGGCGCCGCCTCCTCCTCCGGCTACGCCGTCTCCACGGCAACCGCCGCCCGCGCCGCAGCGCGCATGCGCGGCGAGGGCGCATGCGCTTTGGGCTGGAGGGAGAGCGGTGCCCTCTGCGAATGCGCAGTAGGGGAGTCGCGGGACGCGGTGCGCGCATGCGCACTGGAGGAGCGAAAGGGCGCGAAGCGGTTGCCGCGGTGGCGCGAGGGAGGCGGCAACATGGCGGCGGGAGGGGCCCGGCCGCCTGGGCCGCGGTGGCGCCGGGGCCCTGCGCCTTTTTCAATGTTTAATGTTCAATGTCGTGTTTAAATGTTTAACGCACCGCGAAGCAACGCGGGGCTCGAGCCCCGGTGCTTTCTTCCTGGGTGTCTTAGGGAGAAGGGGAACGGAGAGTTCTATAGTGGGAACTGGTCACTTTATCAGGGACTGAATAGCAGCCGTAAGGCAGGAGAGAGGAGAAATGGGGGAATAAGGAACTGGACTGGTGCTATGATGTGTATAAATACCTTGCTGTAATACATGGAAATAACAAAATCTAAGCCCCTTGCTGGCAAAGGAGTGGGTGATGCCTCGGGAGGCCTGAGGAGCCCTGGCAATGCAGGGGCTGTTTCCAGTGGGTCCCTAAGGGGAATCAGAAACATAAGTTTTCTCTCAGTGGGCTCAAATCTGCTACTTGAGTGTCCAGGTGCTTTGTGAAAGGCTGAGGGATTCGCAAACCTCACTGCTGTCCCATACTGTTTGCTGTGACCGCCTCCTTCCTCGCTGAACGAGATACCCGGGAGAAGCAGCACAAGCTTCGGGGGATTTTTTCCCCCATCTTTTGCCCCCTCAAGGGCCAAATACTTTATAGAGGCATGTTAGAAAAGATACCAAGAAGATGTTTAGTGCTGTTCAGAGCAGGGGGAACCATTCTGGATTGAGGATGAGTCTTAACCAGAACAAAACACGGAGCTACGAGACAGAGGGTGCAGATGCAGCCTTTGGGAGCACAGCAGGCAGCATGTGTGAAGGGAAAGCACGTACGATCCTGCCTTCCAGAGCTGCTGCGCCTCCACTCCTCTCTCTGAAGTCCAAATATTGTGAATAATTCTTCCCTTGACCTCCTCACTCGGAGCATCTCGGACCGCTGCTTTGCAGAACGCAGGAGGCAACCTCCAACTTGGAGCTGTTTGGTAACACCCTGCCGCTGAGCCCGCGTTATCAGAGAGCTGCAGGGATAAGACCAAATAAAGCCTGTCATTTGGTAAGACAACCACATCAAGGTCTTGCTTCCGAGGCAACTCGCTGCTGCAATATCTGGCTCCTCTCCTCGTCTCGTAACATCTGAAATGACTGAAACAAAGTGTTTTTCTTTTTTCCTTTTTTTCTTTTTCCTCTCATTTTGGAAGCACTTTTGCATTTGGCTCCATGTGCTTGGGATAGGCCGTTTCTCTCTTCTGCAAATAATCAACTCTATCTTTTCATGCATCAAGGGTGTGTGTGTAATACTAAATAGCGAAGAAGGTACAATAAATACATTCTTTAAAAGAGTAACCCCAAGCAGTTTCTTCTCAGGATACCACAAAATCCTATTTTAATTTCTAGCTCAAAAAAAGCTAACAGCCCTAGTTTTTTGCCTGGCATGTTCTCCCATTCCTCTAGAGCTCTTATTTTATGGAAACATAAAACTTGGGCTTGTCTGCTGAAATCCTGGTCGCTTTTGTGTACAGAAATGTGTCTTTGCAGAGCTGGCTAGATGCCTGCTTGGATGGGAGCATTTTTTCCTAAGACCGTCTGGAAAAGCAGCGCCGAGGGCGCCGCTTTCGTGGCACTGAGGGCCAGTTGTGGCCCAAAGCAAAGATATCTCGCCCTCTGGTGGGCGAAAACACCAGAAACCTAAGCCTTGGTCTGCGTCTTGCACAAGATTACAATTAAAAAGGCCAATGCGGTGGTTATAGAAGGAAATACTACAAATTTCTTAAGCGACTGCAATTCACAGTGAGTGGGTATCGCTCATCAGATGATGAACTTTAATCCCTATAATCAGTGTCTTCTTGTTCTGTACCTCCTCTGTGAAAAAGGCAATGCTAATCACATAGTTACTGTGAAGCCTGCAAAATGCTGAGATACATAGATAAAACCACACCTTACTGTTAATTGTTATTATAATTATTATCCACTCCTACTCTCGAAGGCCAATTTTTCTTCCTAATGACTCATAACCTTCTCTGGTTTTGCTTTTCTGGATTTCACAGCACACAGTCATTTCATTTTACACATTTCTATTTTCACCAAGGTTTTTAAATAATGATCAGTAGAGTACAAAGCTTAAAATATGGTCAATTTTTTCAACAATACAAAATCAGCAAAGGTGGGGGTTAGGAACGGAATGGTTAATACAAAACATTCGTACCCCTCCCTGTTTTCCAGGGGAAAAATACAAACGCTTTTGTACTTATTTAGTAACAAACAGTGCTTAAAAACAATCTTGTCAGTAAAGGACGTAAATAGCAAGGCACGTGCGGAGCCTGTCCTTGCCCTGTTGCACAAATGAAACAGCATAAATATAAGTTTAAGGCACCTCTTTCCATCCTCCCCTCCTTGTAACAAGCAGATTCTGCCAGTGGGTTCCAGTGGTTAAAAACAACCATGAGTAGCAGGTAGCTGAGAGGTTGTTTTTAATCCTGAAGTTCCCACAAGATGAATCCCAAAAGGGAACAGCATAAGGCACACTGGGATAAGTTCTCGGTTGACCAGTACAGACCCGGGGCTACAAGAAACGCTGCTCAGGACTGGAGATTCCTGTGGGAGAGCGTTAGGACGTTGATCCCTTCATGACCCTCCCTCAGAAGCGCTCGGCCTTCGGTGGCCGCCTCTCCCGCAAAGCCCTGCAGCCGCTCACATCCCTCCCGGCCGTGCCTCCTTGGAGGAACACTGGGATGGGGGATGTGCTCCAGGCCGAAGCTCGACACAGGAGGTCTGGGAATGCTTCCGGAGCGTCTGTCACAGCGGCATTTCTGCTCTCTCAGGCCTCAGTCGTGATCTTCTCCCCTAGATGAGCAGCACAGCTTGCAGGAGGGCATCGGCAGCCACCTCCCAGTCCCAGCCCAGCAGCTTGCAGAGCACGTGGAGTCTGTACAGGTAGGCAGACGGGTGCGAAAGGCACAAGGATAAATTCTTGGGGTGAGGAAAAGAAATAAAAGTGGTTGGAGGAAGAGGAGGAAGGAGACATGGATGGAGGAGGCTCCAGTGTGACACAAGGGTGCACCCTCAAAGCAGCAGTGATCCACGTTGCAATTCCCTGTGAAATCAGCCCATCATAGTAACCGGGAGGTCAGCTCCAGGTCTGAGCACAGGGCCACGCTGGGCACACAGGTGGCATCACCTGAGGGGTAACATGGAAATAGGCAAAACCACCGCCACCATCACACACACAGTTGTTCCAAAAGGAGAAGAAAAAGTTTCACTTGTCTTGGACCAGTTCAGGGATGAGGTGGGTGACCAGAAACGCCAGAGCAGCCTCTCGCATCAGAAGAGCCATAAGGCACCTCCTCTCCCCTGTGAGAGGAACTAGATGTCAAGGTTGTGTTTATTCTCCTTTGCCTAGGGCAGCACAAGTCAACTATTTTCAAACCTTTAGAGAAGGAAAGGCCTAGTTATCCCTGTTTTAAGGACCAGTATAGCCCTAGCTGAGCAGCAGGGTTTGTTTTTAGCAGCAATGCCCACTCCTTCTCAGTTTTAGCACAGAAAGGGGTGATGGCTTACTCCCCTTCCTGCAAAGAAACACTATCCAGCCAAATCTACATTTGGTGGCTTATTCTGCTTTAAATTTAAAAAAAAGAAAAAAAAAAAAGGCAAGGGAGGTTTGAGAAGAAACATTGCTTTCACTGGAAGCTGTTCTCCCAAACAGAAGGAGAAACAAGGAAAGTCATGGGGACCACGGAGGAGAGAGTCTGTCAGTGCAGCTGAGCCAGTTAAACAACCAACTGCCATTGCAAGGAAGAGCTGCTGTTTGCAGCTCTTGCGTACCCAGCCCTTCCCTGCAGGCAGCGGTGCTGTCCAAGTGAGCTGGCTGAAAGTTAAAAATAATAGAAAATTAGTGACTTTTTTTTTTTTCTTTTCAATCAGGTTTGGCTGTCTGCAGGTCCATCTCCCTGCACCGGCTCACTCTAAGGTCAGAAGAGCTTCTGCAAAAGGTAAGAAGGATAAGGTGTTAGTGGAACTGTTCCCTTTCCTTGTAGGTAGGTAGGTCAGTGTAGCTGTACCGTCAAAATACACTGTAGGCAACTGAGCCATTAACAAGTTTTTTGTGCTCCTAGATGGGCTAAATGTGAAGGAAGAGGCACAGTGAGGAGAAGGGGTGGACTACGTGACTTCTTAAAGTCTTTCTTATGACTTCATCTCCAGTAATCAAAAGTAACCCCCTGCTTTTGTACTTAACTTGTCAATAAGGTCTCAAGTTTCAGATTTGTCCACAAGACATGACACAGCAAACCTCCTAATAAATAGATTAGTTTTCAGATATCCTGTTTTCTGCCCCTCCTTGCTCTTCTATCATCAAGGCACTGTTTCCTTCAGACTGATCTTGTTACAGCTAAGAGGCTCTGCAGATATGAAAGCCAAATTCAAAGCCTTTCTGAATATTAAATCACTCACATGCACAAACACACACACACTCCAGTAGTTAAAAAACAGATCAAGTGCAGAAGTCAGTGCTTGTCACGACCAACCACATCCCTGCCTCTAGACTCTGCCTGCCCAGTACCAGCAAACACAATTCATTTGCCTGCCTGTGGATTCAGTGGGACAAATCTGTGGCTGGAGTAGATCCCATAATTTCTTTACTTTCAGGAAATATTTGCTCCTGGAAACTGGCCTGATGTCAAGGCATGTAAGGCTGCAGGTCCTACATAGGATACAACTGAGAGAACCTGTGCTAAGTTCTGTCATGGAAAGACAACAGCAGACTGAGCAGCAGATGTTTAGGCTGCTGGGGACCACGTGTCTGCTGTGATTCTGAGCATCCAGCCCTGAAAGTGCTAAGAGAGTCTGCAACAACGGGGCTCCTCAATCTCATACTCCCACAAGCACAAAGGGGATTCGTCTACTTGAGGAAACAGCAAGTCAACGCTCACTACACCTTGGACAGGAGTGACCCATGGCCATGAAGTGTCCCTGTCCAGCTATCATAGCTATTACATATGGGAAACACAGGTCCCAAGGACAAACACATGCTAAGGTTACATAGGACCCTCATGCGGAATGGGATCCCGGCTGAGAAAGGGTCTATCCTGCTATCTCTCTTGGGGAATGTCTGACTTGCTGTTTTTTTTTGTTTGTTTGTTTGTTTTAAGTAGTTCTACTATCAATGGTGAAATCATGTAGAAAGAGAAGACATAATTGACCTCACATCTCCACCTGTGCCAGCAATGGCTAGATCCATACCAGTCGGCAGCAGACACAAGGCTCAGGTTCAGACCCAGCTCATCACAGAGGCCTCATCATAGAGACTGCTCAGTCTGTAAATATACCAGGGCCATTTCAGCCACCTAGCACTGAGAAACTGAGAAGAGCAAAAGTAGAGATAACCTGTCTTAACCCACTGGAGCAGAAAGGACTAATCCAGCCACTGCACCATACATGCAACTGAACCCTTGAAATGTAGACTCCCCCTGAAGCCACTGCCTTCAATGTTAACAGATCCTCCCAGGCACAGCGGAGATGGCAAAACCCAGACAGGCAGTCACGTTCAGCCATGATCCTTAAGGTCCTTTTTTCATCTCACAGCCTTCAGGCTGCCTTTCCTGATATTCAGCATGATATTCCCTGCAGATTTTCTAGCACGAACAAGAAACCTCTGCTGTTCGAGCATCCTCGGTTAAGTGACTTGTTCTGGCTTAAAATACCCCATATCCCCCTGCATGGCAAAAGGCAGCCCTTGCTGCGAAAATGTTTCCAGAATGAAGTATCCAGCCCTCCACCCCAGTCCACAGGGTCCAGGTTAGTCAGAGCGTGTTAGGCAAACAAGCCAGTTATGTCCCTAATATATTATCCCCCTCTTCCTGGTTTTCACCAGCCAGGTGATGTCACGCTCATCATCTTCGTGACTCTCTCAGGAGTCTTTTTTAGCCAGGCTGGCCTTGATCCTGCGTTGCAGGACATAAGCTGTGATGGCACTACAAGCCACCAGGCCAAAGAACGAGCCACAGGTGAGATAGATGGAGAAAGGGCCATGTCTCTTTAGGAAGATCTCCTGCCTGTTCTTGTAATCCAATAATATGGCCTCCAGTTGTGAGAGGGTGCAAATGGCCAGGAATGTGTGGAAGATTTGGTGGGCATGACCAACGATATCACAGGATCCCGGGAAGTACTTCTCAGGAACCGGGCAGGAGAAGAAATAAGCACTGATAAGAAAAAACAGTATCTGATATGTGTGGTACCAAGCAGCATCTTCCTCACAGCCTCCCAAGTGACACACGACCACGCGGTGAGCCACAGGACTGATATCCAGGATGAACGCCAGCCCAGCTGGGATCACCTGGCACATCTTCCTCATGATGGGGTAGGGCCGCCGGTACCGATACTTTGCGTAGCAGCAGCCAGCACATGAGAGCCAGCCACAGAAAGCAGCTGCTGGGAGGAAGAAGAGCCAGAATTTGTCATACCAGGCCTCATCCGAGCTGTAATAGAAATGGGCGAGGGCACTACCATACTGGTAGATGCTGACTCCGACGTAGTCCATGAAGTAGAAGGTGTAGTGATACAGCTCTGATTTGGACTGCAGAAGGTGGGCCAGGAGGCTGCAGGTCAGGTAGGTGACGGAGGACAGGACGAAGATAAGCAAAGGCAAGGACCACGCATCCACTGGTAACTGCTCAGCCTCCACAAACGTCTTGAACCTCAGCAGGACAGCCAGAGCTGCCAGGAGATGAGTCCACACATTGACTACCTCATTGTGCTTTTGGAAGAGGCTAAGGAAGTAGTACCTCCACTCCTGGCCAGTGGGACGGTACCCGGTGTGGATGTATGGCTCCCGGAAGAGCTGCGGCACCTCACACTCTTTGACAGTGCAAGGCATCTTCGGGAATCCGTCTTCCAGCAGCTTGGGGAGGCGGCTGAGCTGCTGCCCGCTGAGGGACAATGTGCTGATCCGCTCCAGGATGGCTGTCATCGCGCTACGTGTCGCGGCTGGGAGCTCGGCGCTGGGGAACGTGGTCTTTGCGCCCTAGAGGGAGAGAAGGAGGAATTGTTAATGTTGATGCATCAGAAAAGAGCACACTGCACTCCCTGGCTAGGGTGAATCATGGAGTTATCAGGATGCTGGTCATGTCCTTAGAGTCAGGGGTCTTTTCTGGACAGGGCAGACTCAAATTCAGGATGGAAGAGGATGGCAGAGCCTCGGCCCTGCATTTATGTCAGATGGCCAGAGGAATGTCACAGACCTGCTCTTCTTCCTCTGCATCCTTGGGCAACTAGCTTGGAGGGTGCTCAGGAACTACCTGAGCCCAGCAGCTGCCCGCAAGGTGGTGCAAAGGGCATTCACATGCCAAGAAAAGGAACGGAGTCAATGATTTGTGTCCTTGAGCAGTTTGTGCTCAAAACTCACGTGTAATTGCTCATCTAAGGAATAACTTGCCTTTGTGAACCTGAGTGGAGAGAGAAGGATTTCAGTCAAGTGATGGTGGTTGCAAATAAACCAGGCTTTCCTGCTATGCAGCTTGCACAGGGGGTGCATGCCCAGGGCTGCTGCAGGGAGTGAGGAGGGGGAGAAGGGGAGAAGTTCACTGTCCCAAATCTGCAACCCTCATCCCTCCATCCCACATGTGCAACAGATAGTAGGAATAGGAGGTGATAGAAAGGAAAAAAAGAAGGGCTCTTCATCACAGCTGCCTGCTATTCGGGCACAGCATCAAAGCCTTGTGAAGGACCACAGAGACATGCTGAGGGGATGCCAGACACGGACCCTCCTTCCTGTTTTCACATGTGCCTGGAGGCAAGGCTCTCATCCGAAATACAAGGTCAGAGCAGCCAAACCCCCATGCTGGAGACTCTCCTGCCTGTATCGCTCTGCTCCCTGGCAACCTCTGGAGTTGCCAAGCTCCAGCTGGAGAGATTCAGAGCTCCCTGGGATCACCAACCATTCACAGTCAGACAATCAGGGATGAGGCAGAATCCCTAATAGCTGGAGGCCAATTAAAAGCTCACAGCATTGTATTCTCACCCTGTCATCTGTTTCCTTTCCAGCCCAGATATCTCTCCTACCTGCTAGCACTTATGGACTACCAGACAAGGTGTGATGAAATCCCCACACATACACCCATACTTGAACTTAATGAATTGAACTTAATGATGATGAAGTCCGGCCAGACTCTGCAGGGCTGTGATGATTATTTGTGTCACACATGCAAGTGTGCAGAATCGGGGCTGACTCCTAAGCCAGTACTGTAGTGGATAATGGATGGATAAGTAAATGCAAGTGAGTATTCTGAGTGTGGGAAACTGCCTATTTCTCTTCTGTAGCATCAGATACAGCTGCTGCCAGAGGTGAGACACAGGAGGAGTTGAAGTGGGTTCGTGACAGGAGGCTGGTCTGACCTGGAGCAGCTCCTAGTGTCTCCTGACTAGGCTGGCGATGCAGAGGGTGGGAAGGTATTAAACACCAAGAGATAGTTAAAACAGGGAGATGGGACCTATCAAACAGCCTCAGGATGAGGTACCACAAAAGCCAAAGTCAGAACAGTTGCAAGTCTCACTTCCTCCAGCAACCCAAAGCCTCTGCCAACACACAAAATATTTTCATGTCACTTCCTTATTCTAGCAGATGGGGGTTGTCATAGCGAAGAGTGGCAATATGTTGTAACCAATTCTCTCTTTCCCTTCGCTTTCCAGGCTTTCACCTTTAGAGCTTTTGGGGGCTATTTATTATTATTTTAATTTTATTTTATTTCTCTTGTTTGTCATGAGGGAATCTGGCTGCTGAGTCTGATCTAGTTGCCTTACTGCAGAGTGGGGGAGGGAAGGATGGTCCGTGCAAATGATATTTTAGCTGCACAGACGCATAAGGCTGAAGGCGCTGCAGTGAAACCAGGCAGAAGGGAATCCTTTCTGGAGATGGGGGGTTTCACTTTGCACGGGTCCACAGAGATTTTGTTTCTCCCAGGAGGGTCTACAGGGCCCAGCTGTGTGCAGTCGTAGCTCTTGAGAGTGGTGAAAAGCCAAGATGACTCTTAAATCTCACTCCAAGTTGTTCCTTTGCTCAGGAGATGAAGGCACCTGGCACTACTAGCACTGCAAATGTGCATCTCCCACTAGGATGAAAGTTCCATCTCCGTATGAGGAAGAATTTCTTTCTTGTGAGGGTGACAGAGTACTGGAACAAGCTGCCCAGAGAAGTTGTGGATGCTCCTTCTTTGGACATCTTCCAAACCCCCCTGGATGCCACCCTGTGCCATGTGCTCTAGGTGTCCCTTCTTTAGCAGGGAGGTTGGACTAGATGATTTCTAGAGGTCCCTGCCAACCTCAACCATTCTGTGACTCTGTGATAATATGCTTTCCACCCTCCCAACATTGAGAGACAACCCAAGCATGGCAGCTTGGACCTTGGCTCACCATCTCCCAGCTTCCCTTTAAGTGCAGTTCATGGATCTGTAGACAGCCACAGGATGGTCCATGGATCTGTAGGGATCCATAGCTCATTGCAGACAGCCAGTTTGGCTATGCAGTACCTAATACTACTAAATAAGATGGGCTAAGTACTTTTCTGTGGGTGTCAGAGCTAATTGGCATCATTCTGCACTGCAGATGCAGTGGTCTGCACTGCAGGTGCTGATGGAAGGATGCAGAGAGTCCAATGTATACACTGAGCTTTGACGTACACAGTGAGCTTCACCTTCGAGCAGAACCAGTGAGAGGTTGAGCACTGCTGATCTCTCAAACAGCTACGGATGGGGGAGATTCTTCCGTTACACAGCTGGAAAGTGCCAGTGTTCAAGGGCCGAAGGAGAGTCAGACATTTTCAAAATAATAGTCCAAAATCACAAGAAACACATCTGACACTCAAATAAACAGCACTGAATTAAGAACCTGGTAGACTGCTTATTTTAAACAGTGCTTGTGACACTAACGAGTGAGAGCAAGTTGGCAGTTTCCAACAGTCATGTGATGAACAAAGCAGCGGGTAATTAATGATAGAAAAGAGAGGAAAAAAAAAAGAAAAAGAAATCCAAGGTCAGCACTGGCTGTTTCACTTTCACAGAGCTTCTATTCTTTTCCTTCGTGGGGGCGTAGGAACGGCTGAAAGCCACATTCATTGGCAGGGCGTCTATTTGAGATTCTGTCCTCACCCCGATCTCCGGAGGATTCAGTTATTTTGGCTGCTCCCAATTAACAGCAACCAAGTATCATTTATTCAGGGACCAAGTTGCAAAGAGAGGAGGAGGGAGTGGACTTTAGCCAGGTTGTATCATTGCAGCCGCAATAAGAATGCGCGCCCAGAAGAAGAATGATCCTTTTCCAATTTTTTTTTCTCTCCCTTTTAAAAACAGTAATTGGAAACCCAAGCTTTTCCCAGCCCTTTTGCTTTTGGTCACAGTCTAATGGAAGGATTTGAATGGGAAAATTTCCTACAAAGTAAGTAGGGCTGATTTTCCCACCAGTCTGGCCTCAGCATTAACTATCTGGAACCAAGACCGTACCAATGTGATATATTTACTTGCAGAATAGTATTCAGGCCTCCGAGACTCACACATGCAGTATATACTTCCAGAAAGGCTGTAATTCTTTGTAAACAAAGCAGACAGGACTGGGGGACCCAACTGTGGGGAAGTCTTTAATGAAAGCACTGCTTTTTTAAACAGTGTGCTGGGCTGCATGAAAATAAGGGACCAGTGATAATGTAGTAGTGGAAAAAAAGGACAGTTTTGAGAGCTGCACGGTGATTAATTTGTGTATCCCTCTCTGCTGGGAGTTGAGCAATAGGGAAATGAGAGGCCAGATTCTTATCTTCTATGACAGCTCACCGGCTTCCTCATCGGTGTCTATAAAGCACCCCTGGATGGACCACAGGTTATTAAGGCCTCAGTCTTTATTCTGATCACATCCCACAAGGAAATATTTGCTGTTGCCGCTGCTAAGGCATCAGGATGGGAGAGAGCAGCTCTGCTGCTCACCAGGGCAGCCAAGCCAGACTCCTGTGGTCGGTTAGGGAGGAAAAAAAAAAAATAATTACCACACTTAAGCCAGGCCAAACAGTGATGAGATAGGGAGCGGGAGGAAAGTGAGGTGTCCAAAATACACATGTTGACAGGGAGAAGAACTCAGGATGGGTACAGCTTGTACTATTTGAGGTCTTACAGCTAAACTCCTGGCCTGATTGCAGGCAGGTTTTAGCAAAACAGCTTTGACTTTCTTTTGTGCTACCCTTAAAAAGAGATGATTGTAACTCCTAACCTGCAACTGTTGTCTCTGTCTTCATTATTTCACAGCTTGATGTCAGAAACAAAACGGGATGAGGAGTTTGCAGATGTTCCAACAAGCACCATCAGATGCTGCCACTTCCCAAAGCAGAGACATTGCTCTGGTGCCCAAACTGCTGGTGCTGGGGTGATGTTCAAGATGCACCAACCTCTTTGCACCCAATGCTTGTTGGCACCCTGGTGAGAAGTCGGTGCCAAAACCAGTGTCTCTTGCCTTTAGGTCGAGGGCCTGAAAGGTGGCACCGGGTTTTCCTAGCTTCTCCTCTGCAGCATGCTGACTAGAAGCCAGATCCAGGATTCACACTGACACCAGGGGATGGGAAATGAATGTCTGCCAGGTTGGCCTTCATTGCAGCCTTTGGGTGAGATGGAGGCAGAGTGGGTGGGATTGTGGCAGGAGGTAGGAGCCCAAACATCTCTGTGGGTCAGAGTCAAGGTGAGAGTGTTAAAGGCTCCAAGAAGACCATGCCAAGGGCCACTGAAGGATCCCTTAATATAACATCCAGGCCTGACTAACCTGTCTACCCACTGCCTGACTTATTGCCAAGGGTGTGAAGTGCATCTTGGGCTGTTCTCAAAGGAAATTTGCCAGAGCCTGAAATTATCTTTGGGAAATGGCCTGGAATGCTGCCACTTCCAAGAAGGACACGGGTAGCAGGCTGTGACTGCTGGGGACATGCTCTATACTGTGAAGCACCATGGCTGCAAGCTATTCAGATTCAGCATATAAGCCCCAATCCCCAAAACCTACAGCCTGGTGTCCTTCCTAATAAATACAATTAAGAACATTTTTTTTCTTCCAATAATCAAAGCAATTGTCCTCAGTATTTTACAGTTGTCCACATCCTGATGGCCTCCTTGTACTACCAGAAAAGGTGACATTCAGTGGCTTGTGGCAGGGACGAGCTCTGATGCACCTGAGCAGGCAGTGGTGGGACTGCACCGTGCACCAACTGTTTTTGTTTCCCTCAACACAATGATGTGCGCTGTAATCTCTAATTGGACTGGAATATCTTGAATCAAGTCAAGCTATATCAAACAGTAAACTCTATTTCCTAAATGCCTGTAAACAGCACATGGACTTCTGCTAGATAACAGACAGCTGAATTGCTGAATCATGGTGCCATTGCAGGGCATTTCTGGGGAGGAAAAATGTGATGTGACTTATGAGAGACCCTGAAGAAAGAGATCGAAAATAACCTTAAACCCTCAGTGGGCCTAGAGAAAGGGCAACATTATGAAGGATTTCAAATGAAAGAAAATGGCCTAAATTCTACTTTTCTGTATATGCAAAGAGAGAGAGAGAGAGCTGAAACAGGCTTTCTGCAAGCATGCATTAATGAGGAAATTAACTTCTCATGATGTAGGAAGTTTAACCATCCAAGACGATGGGATAGCAGGATCCACCACGGAAGCCATGGCAATGGCAGCGCTCCCACAATTTCTGGCCAGGAAGCAGAGGAGGCAGCAGCCAGCTGGGTCGTGCAGAGCAGCGAGTGCCTCTCGACATCAGTTCAGCACCGTCTGCGCCTTGGGCCAGCTCCAGGGGATGAGATGAGCGGAGGCAGCACAATGAACAATGTGCGCGGGGGGGACGAGGAAAACAAAGCTGCTGGCAAAATCTGTGCCACTCCACAAAGCAGGGGGGTCACGGCACCCCACCAGGTCCCAAGGTCCTGTGGTTTTGGGGACAATCAAAGTGGGACACTGGAAATCTCTCTCCAAAATCAGGAAACCAAAGACTTGACAAATTTACTGTGAGAGCCCAAAACTTGTAAATCTCGAAATCCCCAAGTCAAACTTTATGCATGGTGGTCTGCTTTTTGCAGTGCTGAGTCCTTACAGATCATATCCATACTTGTTCTTTGGACTGGTGTGGCCACTTCCAGACTCTAGCTCTGTCTAGCACCTCAAAATGGGTAGCTGTATGTAAACCATCTGTTGGAAATAGTTCTTGAACTACAGACACTCCCAAACCATGCTGGGGAATGATTCAGGTCAATGCTAGTCAACCTAGGCTGAAACACACTAGGAATTTAAGGGAATTTAAGATAATGACCAGATCTCTACCATGGCATACTATGGTTGACTATGCTAAACATACCCTCAGTTTCTCTGTGTCTAAACTAGCTTCTTTTCTCACAGCCCACAGCTACTACAGCCTTAGTGCTTCTCAGCTTGGTTTGTTTATTTTTAACTCTTGAGTTTTTGGAGAGCTGTGAGATCCCTGAGTGTGGCAGACCCAGATTTACAGGCTTTGAACACGTTAGCAATAAAAGGAGATGAGGAGGACACAGTCCTGATCGATGACCTGTGGCTGTCCCAGGCTGCTGCAGTGTCAGCACACTCGTGGTCACAGTTGTGCTCTGACCATCCAAGGACTGTTCCTGATGGGCAACTTGGGCATAACCATCTTGTTTGAAATGGGGAGAAGAGTTTAGGCACAAGGACACAAGCTGCACCCTCCTGGTTATCTAGGCCAGGGACTAGTCTCTGGCCTGCTGCATTTAGTAGGGCAGGAACCACCAATGGGGAAGGGTGGAAGTTGTTTGCATGGGCCATATCCAAACTCCAGCCTCTTTGCCCCAAGCACAAGCAGGGTGCTGCTGAGTGTGACAAATGTGGAACATTGCATATTGCACAGCTTGAACCCACTTCCAGGGGAAATTCCTCCAATCTCCCTTCTCAAAAAACACCGAAGAAAAAGTGACTTAGAGTCCTACCTTGGAGATCAGCAACACTGAGCTGCCCCACGCTCTCCCAAGGGCCTGACCATTCATGGTCATTCAGAATTTGCTTAAGGGAGAAACACTGCCAGAGCAAAGGAAGATGGTTAATTTTGGTGGGGGGATTGCTTTCACCTAGCCTCAGACCACTACAACATCAACATACATATCTAAGCCAGTCAGTACAGGCAACATCCTTGGAGAGGATCAGGGAGTATGAAAATGTATCTGAGCTGACCTATTTCACATGCCAAAACTATAATGAGATGAGTCATGTCAAAGAAACACCTATACTTTTTTCATTCACTGTCAGAAGAGACACCGCTGAAGTGGCTCACGTGTGGGCATCTGAATTTGTTTCAGCTACATCCTACATTCACCTCCTAAATTTCCTCCTGCAATGCCCATGGGAAAGAGCTGCTGCAGACATGAACTCCTACCAGCACAGGGAGACTTTTACAAACCAGCTAATCCTTTCTCACCCTGACAGATCTACTGACAGGACAACCCACAAGCAATCTGCCTAAAGGCAGAGAAAACAAACAAAATGCCTTGTGTGTGCTGTGAAAGTTAGGGATACTGAGCCCTGCCAGAAAATTTAGCCACAGTAGCCACAGCATGTGGCTACGTAGTTTTGCATGTTGTCATCCACAAAAGCCCGTTGCACAAAAAGATTTTTAAGGCTGCAGATTTTAGAGCATCAGTCATTATAAAAAAATGTATATAAATCAAGCACAGTGCTGCAGGCATATAGCAGGCTGCCAGGGAGAAACTGCAGCTCTGTGCCAGCACCTCGAGCTGTGAGCTCTGGGCTCCCTGCACTAAAGCTCTTTGCTATCCTGAGCCCCAGTCTGGGACCTCCTCCAATTCAGCCAGGAGGCCTCCTCTATGAACATCGATGTTTGTGAGGAGAGCAGTGTTGCTCTTCCATGGGGTTGTGAAGCCTCTAGCAATGAAAAGCAGGGACCAGACAGCAGAGACCCCCACAAACGAGTGATATGAGCATGCAAAGGAAGGCAAAACTATCGGGCCTGTTAGTGATGCCAGCTGTGCTGTATCCCCTGCTTAAATCCCTACTTGTTCTGAGGGTCTTCTGGGAAAAAAACAGCTGTGAGGAAGCTTTCAGGCCCTGTCTGTGCCTGAAGGACAGAGCACCTCAGCTATGGCACTATATTTACCAAATGCTCAGCTCTGCAAAACACAGCCACCAGCAGCCTTTCTGGGCATTTACTACTTTAGAAGAATTAATTCATCATCCAAGGACAGCGCATTTAGAAGGCCTGGAGAATGACCCCAGAGGAGGGAAGCACAATGCACACTGGTAGCTCAAGAATAAGCTGGTGCCTGCCTCGATGATCAAGTCATACAAGTAGCTGCAAGCGCAGCCACATGACCCCGCTCGCAGTTCTCCTCATCCTTGGCTGCTCCCCACCCTGCTCGCTCGTACTCGCAGCACGTTGCTCAGCCTTGCAGCACACGGGCCATCCCTGTGTGTCTGCGCAGCGCCGCAGGGACACACGCCTGGCCTTGGCCAGGCGCTCCCGGCACGGCTTCAATGTAAATAAATGAAAGCAGTAATGCCTGGAGAACAGAAATCCCTGCGAGCAAGTGGGACTGTTAAACAGCACCTTAACTGGCTAAGCAGGAGGAAATGTGTAACGGTCTGTGGTTTGGCCTGATGAGCCTTGTGTGTTTCTAAGAATCGCCATGACACGTGTAATCTTCATCCCAACACACACACAAACACTGCAATATAAAGCAGCTTCTTATATCATTCACAGTTACCCATCGCCTGCCTGCCCTAGCAGAGAGCAAATGCAGACTTAGAGCACACAGAGCTGCTGGATTTCACTTCTGCAGAGCACTGGGTGCATATTTCACCCTATTCATGGCCACTGCTGCGGTAGCATCACATACATCCTCAACATAATCCCCCTGCCTCTCTCTCACGACATGGCCCCCACTCAGGCACTCAACAGCCCCAATGGCATCAGACAGCAACTACACGGGGCTATAAAAAGGCATGTGCTAAGACACACGTCTTGGTCACACATCCTGTCTCACAGGGCTTGTGAGCTGAAAAAGAAGGAAGGGTCTGAGTTTGGGAAATTTTGGTGCTGGCTGAAAGGGTATGACCATACGGGAAGTAACGGAACTGCTGTCTTATCTGAAAGGCTGGAAGGAACAGAAGTGCTGTCTTATCTGAAAGGCTGCAACCATCCTCGAGACAAGTGAGCACAGAAAGGGAAAGCAGCCATGCTTCAAAGAACAAATCATCATAGCGCAGACTTACTTCATAGCGCATCCGGCTAAGAAGTCTGCTCTACACACAGCTAAAACACAAACCCTACAGGATTTTAGCAGTTAATTAACTATCCATACATACCTCTGCAGCAAAGGTCTCAGAGGCGGGCAAGGCTTGTGGTCCTACAGAAAAGGCGGATAAACCCAGACCAAGGGGATACCATGAGGAGCGGTACCAGCTGCCGATCTCAGTGTCCCTCGTTTGGAAACGCAGAGCCCCAGGGAGATGCCAGACTGCCATTTAACTGAAGGGTGTATTTGGGCAGATTAAAAGCACTCTGCAGTTCCCCAAGTGCGGTCTGCAAGCCTTGGGGTCTGCCCTGCGCTCCAAAATGTCAGATCAGCTACGTGCCAGCCGCGGCTACGCTCCTCTCCTTCCAGCACAGGGTTGCGCTGCATGAAATGAAATGCATGCAATGAAAATGGCTGTGCAAGCAGAGTCGGGGCAGGGTTCGGCCTCGCTCCAACGAAACAGCCCGCATGGTGGAGATGCACTGTTATTAAATTAGCATCTGATGCAGGACCAAAGGCTCCTGCGTCACTGGCTACCATGTCCGAGCATCAGCACTGCCTTGCTAGCAGAAAGCATCGCTTTTAGCTCAGGTGAGCTCTGTGCTTAATCATGCTCGTGGCGAAGACAGTCACATCGATACCGAGCAAATGACTACTTGGTGTTTATGCAAAAACACACACACACATATATATATATACTTAAATTTATTATTTTTATATATATATATTTGGTACTGGTTCTGAATGATTCAAAACAGTCTGTTGATTTTTTTTGTTGTTTTTTTTTACCAAAAGGTGGGAGACAGCCCTGGTGTTTTCAGCCATTAAAAAAAAAAAAAAAATAGGATGGGAAATATGGGGAATATGGCAGAGAAATCCAGGAGTGGCCTGGAGAGCACGAACTGTTCATTGGCCCTTCACAGACATGAGCTGGATGTAATCAGAGGAGACCAGCAGATAGCAGGTCCAAAGCAAACAAAAGGAGGTGGTTCTCCTCACACCTCACAGTTAAACTATGCATCTACTCTCTGCTGGATTTGAAAAAAAAAAACAGGTCAAAGCCATGTAATAAGCATCCACTGATGTCCATTAAAAACAAATACAGAAAAGAAAAAACAAAAAGCAAAAACATCTGAAACACTTGTTCAAAAACCTCTTGACACTGAGGTTGGGAGGCTGGAAGAATTTAGGGCAAAACATCACTCACTGCGGACTTGTCCCATCTTTACACTCATCCTCGGCACCCTCAGGAGCAGGACACTTCCCAGACGGACCTTAGGATGCAAAAGTCAATAGGTCCTTAGGATGCAAAGAGAGTGTGCAGCTGTGTTCCCCTGAAGGGAAGCAGAGATGAGCTCTTATTCCTGCGGGGACCCACACGCGGGAGCACTCGAAGGAGTGAGGAGTCCCTGGGCACTGTAAGCAAGGGCTGGATTTGTTCACAAGCTTACAAGAAAAGGATGCGTCCACTATAAAGCAAAGCACAAAGATGGCCATAAATACGGAATATCCCCCAGAAAACAACGCAGAATACCATATTTGTGCACGGCCAGGCCCAGAGCTCACTGAAATGGATGGGGAGGATGACATAGCTTGATTCAACTTTTATATCATTGCACATAACACAAACAACAACCCACCGCACGCTGCGCTGCAGCCACCAGGTAAACCCGCACAGAGCCTGCCACCATCCCAAACTCTGATTCCCACAGCAGGACAAGAGGGGCAAGAGCTGCCCCGAGCTCTTCTCCTAAAAGCTCCAAACGAGAGAAAACACCTTAGTAACGTGGTATCCCTCAGGCAACCGCCACTGTCACCGCTGCAAGCAGCACCGCCGTGCCGTGCAGGTGAGGCTGCTGCACTTGGCAGAGCCAGTCTCTTAATAAATAGATAAGAAATAATAGATAATAATGATAATTAATATTTTAAAAAGATTTGTAACACATTTTCAGTGCACAGCATGAATGGAAACGCGCACAGCCACCCTCAGCCTAGGGTGTTTCTCCCTCTATACTTTCTCAAGAAAAAAAAAAAAAAAGATATTTCCACTAAAATAAAAAGGTGTAAAGACCCGGTTTCCACGCGCAGAGGGTTTGAACGCCCGAAGATTCGCCCGGGGGTGATGATGATGGAGCGGGAAAAGGGGAAAGCGGGGGCAGCGCTTCTATCTCCAGGCGGCCGCGCCTCGCGGTGCCGGTGCCGCCGAGCAGAGCGGGTCCCGGGACGCACTCACCCCGCCGCCTCCTCCGCCGCGTCCCTCTCCGTGTCCGCGTCCCTCTCCGTGTCCGCGTCCCTCTCCGTGTCCCCGCGGAGCCGCCGCCGCCGCCTCAGGGCAGCGGGCGGCCCGCGCATGCCCCGCCGCGACACCGCCCCGCG
>JAUBNY010000068.1:1146625-1156959 GCA_032275445.1 Crypturellus soui | reverse complement strand
AACAGTGAGTGAAAAATACTAGCAAGAGCCAAAGTGTCAGTTTTAAAACGTCTTTGATTATTTCTAACTTGAATGGGAGATTTCGTGCATAAGAAAATGCATTAGCTAGAGGAAAGTCACCTCTCAGCCTTATCCCAGGTACCTGTGTAAATATTCCAGACAAATAACTTAAATGAACATTTCCTAGTTCCCCCAACCTGACAAAGAGAGATGTTGAAGAGATCGTTTTGTTGAAAGCAATATTTCCTGCTGGGAGGGGAAGTGTGATCTGGAATGGCCTTTTTCAGAGATCAATACCATTTGCTTTTTTTCTCTCTCTCTCCTCCTTTCCATTCCGACATGCAGGGGGACTGGTGGAAAGACTGGGTTTATGCTCACAGTTGCAAATGAGATGGCTGCTAATCCGGGTATGAAGGAGCTCTCTGGCCGACTGAAGAGCTTCCGAGCCAGCTTGGGTCCAATCCCATCGCCTAGATTAGAACACGAGTTTTATCAGAGAGCTTTGAAATTTTAGTGTCAAACATGACTAATTTAGTGATTAAGAGTGTGCCAAATTCAGCAAACTATTTAAACGGATACCTCACTCATGTGGACCATTCAAATGTTAAGAAGTGAGCACGTAAGCACTTTGCCTACCTAGATAGATTTACTTGAAAGCCTAGAAACAAGTATGTTACGAGTTTGTTGAGTCTGGATGTACATTTGAGAATTTCTGCAAAAGGACAGTTCCTCCTGTCTGGATGAGCCATTTAGGATGAATTGAAATCAGCTGATGATGTCATGTGGAGTCATGAGTGGATTTATAAAATATTTGAAGTTGGGAGCTATAAAACTATCTATTAATAATTTTTTTTTCTTCCTCTGTAGTTGATACAGGAAAAGAGAATTACTTTGTACATATCAGAATTACCATATTCGTGAAACTCTAGACTACATGTTTGCATCATGTTTCCAACAAGGCTCCTTCATAAGTTGGTGTTGAGCTGAGTGTCACTGGCATTCACAGGATCTAGCCCTTCCCAAAGAAGCAGGGTGGTAAAATGGATTTATTCCCTCTATGTAGATAGAGAAAAGAAGTTTTGATAGAGTGATCTGCCAAACCCAGAAATATTGGTGCTGAGCCAGTCCTGGGGCCGAGCTGTGTTCCTTGCGCTGTGGTCTGCTGTGATTAATTCACTTTAGAGGCTATTTTCAAGTCACACTTATTTCTGGGTTGCCATTTGATAAATCAATTCTGCTCTGTTCTGTACTTAAGTGTGTTTCTGTCAAGTCGCTTAGTAAAATGTTCCGTTCCTCCTTTGCTTGCAATTGCATTTTGAGTCTGAAGGGTCTGTCCCTTTAACATGAAGGCATTTCTGCTTTAGATCTCAGGATGTGTTTTTCCAATCTGAGCTCAGTTAATTATTAAAAATGAATTAAATAATTAAGGAGTTATACAGATTCATCTATTTTTCAGCACTTTTGAGTGTTTCTGCTTGCAGTACTTTTTGAGGGAAGAAATAATTTAAATATACTACAGCTGTTGGTCTTTTAAACCTTCTACTCTCAAGCAAGTCATTTATTTACCTGTTGCACAGCCCAGCTCCAATCACTGAAGGTTGTTTTCTGAACCCTGTAGATTTTATCTGAAGAAGGGTTTGTTTTCAATGGGAAACATGGAGCTCCAGCCTCCTGCAGACCGAGTGCAGTCAGGGGTGCCCATGATCTCTAGGGAACCCCCTTTACTCATATTTGAGAAGACAATGTTGTCTCTTCTGCTTGAGACTATTCTTCCCTGTGCTTTTCATGAGTATATTTCATCTCCACATTTAAAAGTGTTTTATTATAAATATAGGTTATAACATATGAAAATATATACTTTATCTACAAATATCTAAATATCTACATGTATATGTGTTTACAGGGACCACTCTGCTCCCACCAGGGTTGAGTTAGATGTCTTAATTGAAAGAGATCCAAAAAAAACCAGTTTTTTTTGAGTTACCAACAGTAAATTGGCTAGCAATATGCTACGGCAAGAAAGACTCAGTTCTTCAGTCCAAGCTGGGTCCTTCCTGCTTTTCTCTCTGGAGATCCCTGGCAACTTCCTAGTGAGCTGGCTCAAAGGGTATCACTGACCAAACTCCATGCATTCCTCAGTGGCACCTTGTTATTTATAATAATATATATAATTATATAATATATATAATAATAATTGGTTATATGTTGGAATATAAAAAGGAATCAAGGAAAGAGGAACCTTCTAGATCTTTTGTTTGTTTCCTTGTTCCAATAGAAATATGCTTTCAAGTACCAGAATTTGGAAGCAGGAGAACTGGCACATACAAAGAAATACTCTAATTCAAATCCATCACCAGGAAAAAAAATGAAAAGATGTGAGGAAAAAAAATCAAAAGAGAGAATAGGAGACAGAGATCAGAGAAGGCAAAATCACTGGGAAAAAAAAAAAGAAAAATAAAGAGGAGTTTGGACACTTTGAAAGTACTTCCTTTAGAATAAAAAAACTTGGGAAGGTTTTCAATAAAAAATAGTTATTTCTGAGCCTGAATGTAGAAAAAAAAATCCCAAGCTATTTCAAACTGAGCATGTTTGTAATGCAGAACTGTGATTTACACCTCTTACAGAAAGAGTATATATACCTTATATTGCATGTATGTGCATGGGAGGCGTACGTAATGGGAGGCAGTTGTGTGTCTGTACGTGAGTGTTCATACACACAAGAATTGGTACTAGATAAAGTCTAGTGCTGGAAAAAAGTTTGTGTGTGTTCAACACGCAGTCTGTTGTTTACTTTTATGTGAGAAGTAAAAATTCACAAGGTTCACTCAATAAAACCAAATAAATTAATAATAACAATGAGATCACTGTGCTACTGGAAGAATATGCATAGGCAGATATCACAAGGATTTATTGAATTGGCTGAGATCATTGAAGAGGGAGATTCAGAGGAGCCTTCCCTTTGTACGGAGAGGACAAAATGTCTTAGTCTTTGGTTTTTGGAAACTTGCATTGCCTTTGTGCCACTGAAGTTACCGAGGACTGACTAAAACAAGTTAGTCAGGGTCCTAGGAATCCATTCCTCCCATGTTCTTGGTACATAGTATTAAAAAAAAAGTCTCCTAGATGACAAAGTACTAAGGCTAGACTCTTTTATTTTCCATTCTTGTGGGAATTCATTGACTGGCAGGTGCTACTCCTCTTTTATGCCTGTGTTATGGAGGGAAGAACTGAGACACGGAGCTGTAAGCACCCAGAAAACAAAACAGAAGATGGGGAGAGAAGCTTGCTTAAAATAATTTGAAAATGATTTATTGGATACAACCTCTACCTTTAGTGATTTCTGGTATTATTACTTTTCTATAGTACAGCCAGGGAGGACAGTAACTTGCTGTGGGCTAAAGGTAAATTATGATCTATTGCAAAGGAGTGAAAGAAAAAAGATATTCTGAAAGAGGGTGTATAAGGCACATGATGTCCCGTGATGGGGCTCAGAGGGTTGAATTTCTGTTGACCAATTGATTCCAAAACCTGCTAGGGAAAAGGAAATGTAAGGAATTAAAACAAAGTTCATCATTATGCAGAGAAGAAAGGGGGAAATAGCAAGATGCTTAATTGCTGGGACTTACTGCATGCAGATTTGGTGGTGTGTACACTGAAGAGGAATTGGGAACTCTGTTGCATCTCCAGCGTCTTCACAGCAATTGACCCTAACAGTTGAAAATATATAATCTATTTGAAATAGTCCCATTAAGTCGTCCTTAAGAATATTTTTTCAGGAGTGGCTCCTGAGATTCATTTTTTTTTCTGGAAAAAATCCCCAGAGTTGCAATACTTGAAACTAATGTTATTTCAGCTTTTGGAAGAAAAACTGTGAACTGAATTCCTTTTAGATGAAACATTCATTTTATTAAAAAAAAAAAAAGAAAAGAAAAAAAGAAAAAAAGAGACTTGATTTTGTTTTTTCTTGTGTGAAAAAATGAAAAATTGGTGTGATTTTTTAAAATCATTTCATAATTGATTTTTAAAAGACTTTATAATAGTCACAAAGTACTCTTCAGAGCTTTTCAACAAGTAGAGAACCTCTTATTTAAAAATCAATCCAAATACTTTTTGTTAGGCATTATTATCACACACTGACTTAGGACTTCCAGAGTTATTGAGCTGCACCCAGAGGAGATTCCTTGAGAAATTCACCTTTCAAGGGGCTTTTTCCACACAGGTCTCTGTATACCCAGTTCTGGAAACAACTTGAGAGTGCCTTCCAAGCATCCGTAGAATACTGTTTCCATCCTCATTTTTGTCCTGAATTATCTCTGTATTTATTTCAAGGTTCATATATATATACCTATATAAATAAATCTGCATATTATTTATTTATTTGTTTATTCTGATCAGTTCTTTGAAAGCAGGTCTCACATTAACCATTTTAGTCTTGTGTTTGACTTTCCAGCACGTTGGCTGTGTTGCATGAGCAGGTAGGCTATTTAAGCCAAGATTTTTAAAAAATAACCTTTTTTTTTTTTCAGGCTGGATGCCAAAAGTAGCTTTCACGCATTTGAAATCATCAGCTCGTGCTAATGACACTCGATTAGTGCTGCAGGAACCTGTCGACTGGCAACCTGGCGATGAAATCCTCGTGGCTGGGACGGGCCTCGGAGATGCTCCGCGGCGAGAGGAAATGGCTGTGGTTGAGTCCGTGGACAACACCGAGCTCCACCTCACCTCACCACTCAGGTACCCCGAAGGGGCCAAGGGAATTTCTGGAGGTAAAGAGGTAAACCTTTGAGCGAAGGTTGGGATTTTCTAGTTCCCTCTGTGAAGAAATGATAAATTTCTTCCTTTTACCCTTTAACCCTTTAACAAAGGTGCTCACAGATACTTAGTTTCCTTTCTTTCCCTAAAACCAGGGGATATTCAGGCCTGAATGCCTCTTGCTATGCAGAAATCCCGTATTCTCACCATGAACTCCGAATCCTTTCAAGCAGAAAACACCAATGTCCATCCTGGTGACTTTAGGATAGAGTTGACTAACAATTTTCCTGCAGGTCTGCTTTCTCGATTAATCACTTTTTCTATTCTTTCTCACAAAAAGTATCTAATTTCTGTAAAAAGAAAAAAATCTTCCATTTTTGATTTAGTTTTGGAGATTGATTATCAAAACAATTACTGCAACTTGAAAAAATAGCTTCCCTGTTTCCAGTGAGCCTATGTTCTCATTATCTCCTGTCCATTAAGATCTTGGTCAAAGTACACAGTTTTCATTACCATAACCAGAAGCCTCTGTCCCTGTATTGCAATATTTGGAAAATCTGGATAGAAGGAGACCTAACTGCAATGCTGATAAAGAACACTACTATCATTTTTAGATAGAAATATGTATATATATATGCCAACATTTTTTTCACTGATATGAAAACTGATATGTTGTGGGAAGATGAAGGAAATTCAAATATTGAAATATTATGGTGAAAACATACATAACACGAGGAGGTTTTGTGAACCAGCAAGGCAAAAAGATGAAAACAGACTGCAGCCAGGGACAAATATATCTAGCTCATAAACACAGACAGATTGGGTATACCAGTGTAGAAGGTAAGAAGAGGCCTGGCTCCGGGATACAGCTGTCTAAAACTCAAAGACAGAAAGTGCCCTGCGTTCCCTCAGAACTTGTCCGTGTTTGTCAGAAGATTTGTGTAACCTGCCGGGGTATTCGGAGAACCAGATGTGAGTTTTAGTCTCCCTGGGAAAACAGATAAATTCAAGCTTTGTGCTGGAGCTGCTCATCCTGAACTAATTGGAAAACTTCTCACCCGGTCCCTTCCCATTCCCAGACAGCTTGGGAGCTCAGAGCTAACCGAGATGCTCAGACCCCCTGCAACTTCACCCGAAATATCACGGATCATTCGGGAAGCAGCTCTGAATTCAGGTGGTTGAGGTCATAGCTGAGAGTTCCTGTCCTCTGTCAGGTGCAAATGCCTTTTTGCCCCTTTTTAAATTTGTTTTTGTGTCCTTTCCTAGATATTTTCACAGCGTTGGAGAGGAATGGGTGAATGGACAAACTGTGACTTTGAGAGCTGTCGTGGCGCTGCTCAGCAGAAGAGTTGTGGTTCAAGGAAACGTCACGAGGGAGAGGATGTCCCACCTCAGCCAGTGCGCGCAAGCAGGGGTTTCGGGAGGTGAGGACGTCTTTTCCGACAGAAATGTACTGAGAAGGAAATGAATAACGACATTATTGAGCTATTAAAATCACATTATAGTATCACTGTGTGTTAGAAATATTTCTTAATACGGTAACTTTGAAACGTAACAGAACCAAGAAAGCAAATTTATCTTTCCAGACATTGTTTGACATTGAAGTATGAAGTCTCAGGAGCTGAACTGAATTTCCTTGTAATATCTCAGTTGTATTATTTTTGCATTGTTGTTTCAAGCCATCTTGGGACAGACCCTTTAGTTTTGCATGAGCCTAAGGGTGTAGAAAAGAAAGTATCTTCTGAAAATATGTTTCAGTGTACATATTATATTAAATTTTTAATTGTGTTTACTATCTAGTCACTTTAAGAAGAAAGAAAAACAAAACAGCTTGATGCTTTTTGTACTCTTGAGTGTAACATGTTGAGATGTTGTTTAGTGTTTAGGGATCCCTACAAACAAAACCTGGTGATAGCTTCTTGTAACATTCAGTAACACTGGTGAAAAAATAAAAGACTTCTCAGTTATTCTTTGGTTTTACTTTTAACCTTCCACCATGAAGTTTGGCAAAGGGATTCCTGATTTACACCAGCTGATAAGGAAGTGGAATCAGATGCAGATAACTGGAGGAGAGTTAGGCTTTCTGGCTATCCAGGTATTAGAGTTACCTTTAAAAATGAAATGCCTTGGGCTTTCAGGCTGTGACACAAGACTTCATTCAATATCTAGCAGCCAGATGCTTATATTACCTGTGAATTTATAGCCCATTCTCTGTGGAACTCATAAATATTGTCATTGAAAACCGAGGTTTTATTTGCATTAAAGTATAAGAGGATTTCACAGAGAAGTCACCAAATTAGGAGTGAGCGGTATTTCTGTTGTTAATTTATTTTCTTTAAAAGAAAAATGAGTGTTAATAAGACTAACAGCCAATGTTAGAAGTTAAATTTCTCTCAGTATAACCAAAGAACAGGCCAAAGCTACAGTTTTGTAGTCTGAAATACTGAAATATCATCAACACAGACCCATGGAAGGGCCAATTTCAGAAATGTCAGCTCCTTCCACAGCCCTGTGACTTACTCTTTGTCTTCAATTGTGAGTAGTAAGAGTTTCTAATCCATCTACAGCGGCAGTAGGAAAAGCCAGAATTTGTAGGGTATTTTCCAAATGTTCTCATTTCAGCTTAGTTCAGTAAATCCATGCCCAATCACCTTTTCAAGAACCTCACCCAAGGTAAATCAATGTCAAATCCATCTTACCCCCGCATTGGTCTATTTAAAATTGAACACAAGCCACTTCCCAAAGCATGAAACTACCATGGCTTCCTGCTGATTTTAATATATGTTGCTCTAAAAAAGTCCAGCTGACTTTTAGGGAAGAAACTGTGAGGTTACTTAGAGGAGTATCAAATATGCTTGCCTGTGACATGAGTTTATGACTGCTGCTGGAAACAGCAATACTAGATGAAAGGAACTAGCTCAGTGTGGTGGCTCTGCTGACATGGTTTGGGGACCTTTACACATATCATGTTTTTTAGGGAGAAGTTAACACTCATGGCTCTCTCTGGGTTGTTTTGCAGACAGCTCCAGGTGTCTGTACCAGAGGAGTGAGAGAAACCTGGGATCTCAGGATCTGGGAGCCAAGGTGGTTGTGGAGGCCTTCCAGGGAGAGGACAACCACCTCTGGGTGGAAGGGGTCCAGTTTCAGCACATGGGCCAAGCGTTTCAGCAGCACCACAGTGCCCTGACCATCACTGGCAACACGCAGATGGCAGGTGAGACCGTGCTGGACATGGGACCAAATGTGTCCCAAACGTGTCCACCTTCTCCAGCCCACAGCTGGTGCAGACCCTCTTACCAGCCTGCTCGGCTTGGGTTTCAGGGCACCATTGACTCTTTGGGTGGGTAAATATGAGAAATCTTCACTGGAGTCTAAACCCAAGTGAAACTTGAAGTTCTTTAACTCCCCTAAGTTCCTTTATATCTCTGTCTGGCTTCTTCCTAACATAATATTTCATTTTTATGCCACACTTCTTGAGTTAGTAACTTCAAGGTCTGGAAATGAAGTACTAAAATACTGTGGGAGAGCTCAGAGCTGGCTGAGGGCTATTTGGCAACATATGCCAAAATCAATCCTGTCACCTGAAAGTTAAAGAATTCATTGGTTTGTTCTGACTTTGTCATTAGTGAATGCAAAACTCACCTCTGTGGAAGTGGCTCTAAGGGAGGACTCTAAGGGGTGGTGCTAATTGGGGAACTTAGGCTAGAGTAATGTTTTAAGGATACTAGATTTTTTTTTTCCTCCAGCTAACCCACACCTATACCTTACCCTTGGCCACTGCCCAACTGTGGGCAAAGATCTGCAAAACTGAGTAAGAATCGGCAGCTGGAACCAAGCAATCTCAGGAAAACAGAACAGACTAATTGCATAGGATCAGGGAGTGCAGAACTAATGTGAAATTGTCCTAAATTCCAAAATCACAGTTTATTTTACTTTTTTCTGACCCTATTCTTTTCTTTCCAGACTCCTACATACGCGGCTCCTGCATTTTGGACTCCTTTGGCCAAGGACTCCGTCTGACCGGGATCTCAAACTTTACTGTGGACAGTAATATTTTCTGTAACATTTCAGGCCATGGAATTCTTCTAGGTAAGAGAAGCAGGAAAATATCTGCCCACCATGTCCAGTACAATATTCTGATTACTGTTTGTGTGAAGATGTCTCTCTGGAGGAAAAAATAGTAGGTGCACCCTGATGGATTAAATCCATCATTCCACATTTTCTAGAATTAGTGAATCTGGATTAAAGCTCCCAGGCTTCCTCATGCAACACTTAGTATCTATCTCCATTTGTCCTTACTCTGCTTGTTCCTTCTGGTCAGCCTTCACTTGATTTAGTTCCGCTTTTATTTTTAGGGAATTGATTTATCTGTCTTTAGAAGAGCACCATTAAGTAATGTTTAAGACTCCAGTTCAGAGAGGCATTTAAGAACATACTTACCTTTAACTTTAGTCATTTGGCATTGCCGATAATGGAGTGAAAGCATATGTTAAAAGTTAAGCAGAGGATTTAGCGTTTAAATAAATTGGAGCTTGGAGCAACAAAAATGCTAAACAACAAATATTTCTCCTAACTAACCATCAGGAGACTGACTTGCTGGGATCTTGCATCGCCTGAATACTCAAAGATATTGCTTGATTTTTGTTTTCCATCAAAGATGGAATGAAAATGACCAATTTTAAAATTAAAAAGAAAAAAAAAAAGCCCTTCAGCCCTGATCCTGCAGTTCAGCTCGCACAGAGAGGCCCTGTGCTAGATAGAAACATAATGAGATGTGATAGATTGCAATTTAAATGGAGTGGGGACCTATAAAAGGAGAGTGACTGTACACATCATGCAGACAAAGAGAAGCGGCCCAGAGAGATGCAACATCTTGCCCAAGGTGACACATTGGGCCCTGGTGGCAGTGAGGGAGCAGAACATGATCTCCCTCCTCAGGACGCCTTTGCTCGATCGTGCTAGTACATGAATACACCTTATTCCCAAGAAGTCCTTAATGGCTTCACTGTTAGCAGCCCCAGAGGTTCTGATAGATGAATTTATATATCATTTTGTTACCTTTGAAGGCATATGTATTATAGCTGGCTGGTTGTGTCTCCAGAGTTAGATTCCCTCAGTGATTTCATCTAAAACCCTTATTTTCAAGGGGTTTGCAAGACAGTCATAAAAAGTTGCTCTGGGCTTGAAATTAATTCACATACAACATCTCATCTTGGAAGCCAGGACTTTTTGTGCCTCCTCTCAAACCTATATGACTGTAGAAAAGACTGCTTTAGGACTCTGGTTATGCTCTGATAGTTGCATTGTTTGTAGTAAATACAGTCTAGAAAGGAAATATTTCCTAAATGGCTTTTGTTCCAAAAACGGAGAAAGTCTGAAAAGATTGAGGAGAAGGCTAAAAGCAATTACTCCACAAACCTAAAGTAATGGGACTGGTAATGGGATCTGTGCATGGGATAGGACTGGAGCTTTTACAGTGGAAGGTAATCATTTATGTTCAATAGGAGTTAAATAGATTTTATTTGGAACAGGTGGTGGCCAAACAGAGATGGTCTGTTTTGTGCCAGAGTGGGGATGTACAC